>CM050176.1:14573800-14883800 GCA_027410445.1 Discoglossus pictus
ACAGAGAGAGGCTGAGTCTGGGAAGAGGGGAGACATACAGAGAAGGAGGAGAGAAATCCTGAGGGGAGGGTGATATTGGGAATGGGAGACAGAGAGGAAGGGAAGACACAATGATTTGGGATTGGGGGGAGATAGAGCGAGGGGCAGGGGATGCAGAGGGGGAGAGATACCGAGCGAAAGACACACAGAGGGGCTGAGACTGGGAGGGGGAGACACAGAGGGGCTGAGACAGAGGGGAAGACACAGAGAGGGGCTGAGACAGAGGGGGAGACACAGAGAGGGGCGATAGACAGAGAGGTGCTGAGACTGGAAGGGGTGATAGAGAGGGGGGAGAGACAGAGAGGTGCTGAGACTGGGAGGGGAGACAGAAAGTGGGGAGAGACACAGAGGGGCTGAGACTGGGAGGGGGAGACACAGAGAGGGGCTGAGACAGAGAGGGGCGATAGACAGAGAGGTGCTGAGACTGGAAGGGGTGATAGAGAGGGGGGGAGAGACAGAGAGGTGCTGAGACTGGGAGGGGAGACAGAGAGTGGGGAGAGACACAGAGAGGGGCTGAGACTGGGAGGGGAGAGACACAGGAAAGGGAGAGAGAGAGAGAGAGACAGAAAGGGGCTGGGAAGGGGAGGGAGAGAAAGAGACAGAAAGGGGCTGGGAAGGGGCGGGAGAGAGTGGAGAGGCTGGGAGGGGAGGGCACAGGAAAGGGAGAGAGAGACACACACACAGAAAGGGACTGAGACTGGTAGGGGGAGAGACACAGAGACTAGGAGGGGGAGAAACAGAGAAGGGCTGAGAATTAGAGGGGGAGAAACATAGAGCGGCTGAGACTTGGAGGGGGAGACACAGAGAGAGGCTTAGACTGGGATGAGAGAGACAGAGAGGTGCTGACACTTGAGGGGGAGACAGAGAGGGGCTGAGACTGGGAGGGGGGAAAGACAGAGAGAGAGGCTTAGACTGGGAGGGGGAGACACAGAGAGAGGGGGGGACAGAGGGGGGGCTGAGACTGAGGTGGGAGACAGAAGAGTGGGGAGACACGGGGGGTACAATGAGAGGGGGAGACAGAGGGGGGCTGAGACTGGGAGGGGGGTGCATAGAAAGGGTATGAGATATGGAGGGGGGCACATAGAGGGGAAAGTGACAGGGAGGATGGGAGACACAGAGAGAGGGGGAAGATACAGAGAAGGAGGTGAGAAATACTGAGAGGAGGATGATATTGGGAATGGGAGACAGAGAGGAAGGGGAGACACAAAGATGGGGGAATGACACAGAGGGGGAGAGATACAGAGCAAAAGACACAGGGAGGGGGAGACACAGAGAGGGGCTGAAACTGGGAGGGGGATACACAGAGAGGGGCAGAGACTGGGAGGGGGAGACAGAGAGAGGCAGAGACTGGGAGGGGGAGACAGAGAGAGGCTGAGTCTGGGAAGAGGGGAGACATACAGAGAAGGAGGAGAGAAATCCTGAGGGGAGGGTGATATTGGGAATGGGAGACAGAGAGGAAGGGAAGACACAATGATTTGGGAAAGGGGGGAGATAGAGCGAGGGGCAGGGGATGCAGAGGGGGAGAGATACCGAGCGAAAGACACACAGAGGGGCTGAGACTGGGAGGGGGAGACATACAGAGGGGGCTGAGACTTGGAGGGGAAGACACAGAGAGGGGCTGAGACTGGGAGGGGGAGACACAGAGAGGGGCTGGGACTGGGAGGGGGAGACACAGAGAGGGGCTGAGACTGGGAGGGGGAGACACAGAGAGGGTCTGAGACTGGGAGGGGGAGACACAGAGAGGGGCTGAGACTGGGAGGGGACATAGGAAAAGGGGATTTACTGGGAGGGGGAGACACAGAGAGGGGCTGAGACTGGGAGGGGGAGACACAGAGAGGGGGGGAGACACAGAGAGGGGCTGAGACTGGGAGGGGGAGACACAGAGAGGGGGGGACATAGTAAAGGGGGATTTACTGGGAGGGGGAGACACAGGGACAGGAAGAGGGGGTAAAATTGGGAAAAATGGGGATAGGCATTGGAAGAAGGGTGGGGGATTAGAAAAGAGGGGAGACATTGGGAGTTAGAAAATTGTTAAAATGACAGTGAGGACGGGGAGAGGAAGAAGGAAGGGGTAGAGACTTGGAGAGGTGAAAGACTGTTAGACAGAGGGGGGAAATCTGAAAATACTGATTAAAAATAAACGTCATGCATATTTATACCAACTGGGCAGGCCTATCAGTCTTAACCATTAAACATCCCTGTGCATTCAACACTGTTCAACTGGATGTGCTTATCTTTCTATTAGCACTCCACTGTTAATCATAGTTAATTAGCATAGAGAGTGTATCTTTTGGTTAATTTATATTCAAAAGATATCTAATTTCTGCAATTATCTATTTGTGCTTTTAATTATTCAATAAATTGAACAATTTCACTGTCACTTTAAAATACTCAACTTTCAAACCCAATTATCTAACATTTCCACTCTGAATGTTATATATCAATTACTTGTGATTATATTTATTTACATGCTCATATTTCATCTTTGTTTTTCTGCCTAAAATCTTACAAATAGTTCCTGTTTTTTCCCCTCTTGTGCTCATGAAAACAGTTTACTTCTAAGTACAAGTGTCATAGTAACCAATCAGTGGCAACATTCTTTAACATGCTGCTTGAGAGAAGTTACTGACAGGTTAATTTGAAACACTGCACAGTCTGCATATTCATGAGCTACAGAGGACAGACATGAGTAAGCGATGTAACAACATGAAATGGATTCATGTATACATAAACAGACCCCTCAAAAATTCAGATTTTCTCTATAATTATTTTATGCCCATGGCTTACACAGTTGCTAACACACAAGTGCTTTTTTTCTTGAACCACAGTGCTCCTTTAAGTCTGAGCATTTCCTGTGATTTGGAGAGCACCAGACAAACACTGTCTGCAGATTCTTATTTCCAGGTTGCTGGAAGTTTTAGATCTCCTTGATCTTAAGAAGTATTTTTGATAACATTTTTGTTAGATTACTACTTCTAGTAAGATTGCAAGATCATCATCAACGCGCAATGAAAAATGTAATCTTGATTTTAACTCGTTAATCACGGCTAGAAATTAGTTGCATTAATGTTGATTAATCTTTTTTTTTTTAAATATGTTTTTAAATATAAAAAATAAATAAATATCAAAAAAATATATAAATATATATATTTATTATAAAAAATAAATATAAATATCAAAAATATAATAAATACTATAACAAAAGATATATATATATATATATATATATATATATATATATATATATATATATATAAATAAATATAAAAAATAAATATAAATAATATAAAAAAATAAATACATATAAATAATATAAAAAATAAATATAAATGATATAAAAATAAATAAATATAGAAAAGAAATAGAAATATAATAAATAGAAATTATAGAAAATAAATAAATATAAAAGATTGAAAAATAAAAAATATAAAACAGATAAATATAAATAATATTAAAAAAAATATCTAAATAATAAATAAATCTAAATTAAATACAAAAAACGATAAATAATATAAAAAATAGATAAACATAAATTATATAAAAATATAAATATAAAAAATAAATATAAATGAAATAAAAATAAATAAATATTAATTATATAAATTATATGAAAAATATAAATAGTATAAAAATAAATAAAATATAAATAATATAAAAAAATAATATATAAATAATATAAAAAATGAAATAAAAAATAAATATTAATGATATAAAATAAATAAGTATAGTTAATATAAAAAATAAATATAAATAATGTAAAAAATAAATATAAATAAAATAAATAAATATAATATAAAATATATATATAAATATAAATAAAAAAATAAATACATATAAATAACATAAAAAATAAATATAACCAATATAAAAAAATAAATACATATTAATGATATATAAATGAATAAATATAAATAATATAAAAAAGTACAGTAGTAGTCCTTTTATAGAATGTATATAAAGAACGGTGATAGTTTACAAGGGAAAGCAGCGGTTTCTTTAGGGGTGTATGCTCTGCTCCCCACCCCCAACATACACCCCACCACATCCTCCCTCTCTCTGAATTCATCTTTGAACAGAGTTATTTTCCTTTTCAAGCAGATTTTTCCGCACTGAAACACAATGGGGCCATTGACAGCGAGGCTGTGGGACATCAGCTTTGAAGTTAGCTTCTAATAACGTGTGTATGTCTAAAAACAATGCTGGAAGGAAGGAGAACAGGCGAGAGGGGGAGAGGAGAGGGGGAGCGGGCGGCTAAACTGCATTCAGTTGTGTAAACTGTAACTAACACATGGCAGGGACAAAGCAAAAAAAAAACACAACTCCTTTGATAGAGGAGATTAGGTTACAATCAAGAAAGTAAAAAGGCAGCTAATAATGGGCTTAAATTATGGATTTAAAATTAGGGAGAAGAAAACGTGTTTACGTTGAAAAACAGACTCAATGTGCAAACACGTCTTGTGGTTGGGGGGGGGTCCTGCACAATAGTCTGAGAAAGAGGGGAAGAAAAGCATAAGGAGTAATACAGAGTGCAATCAGCAGGGCCTCGGACACCTCCCATCTGGCCCACAGACTATGGAGAGCAAGTCCTTTTTCAACAATTTTGTTGAAGCTGTTCAGTCGTGTCAGACTCTCCGTGACCCAATGGACCTCAGCATGCCAGGCACATCTATCATTATGTCTATGGCTGTGCTTAACTAGAAGGGTTTCTTGGCAAAGATATTGGAACTTTTTATCTTTCAGTGGACCACAACTTGTCTGACCTCTCTGCCATGACCTGCCCATCTTGGGTGACCTTACATGGTATAGCTCACAGCTTCATTGCAGTACACAAGCCCCGACAGCACAACAAGGTAGTGATCCAGTGATCATTAATACAGCGTCTGTTTTATAGAAACATAGATGTGACAGCAGGTTCCCGGATTTTAATAGGTATATAATATACCAAAGTATTCATTTACTTGTATGTACTTTATTTTATTGAGAAGCAATTACAAGATCTTTTTTACTATCTAAAATCAAACAAATAGTCGTTGTACGGGTCTGCCCACTGCAGCATATGCAGACACAGAATCTGTAGTGTAGTGTCCTACCATGCTGAAAAACATGCTGCTGAGATGTGGTCACTAATTGGCTAGTATGAGATACAGCACAGCCAGTACTACAAAGTCTGTGTCTGCATATGCTGCAGCGGGCAGACCCATGCAGGGACTATTTGTTTGATTTTATGCAGTAAAAACATAGTTTATAAACACTTTTTATTAAATGAAAGTACATAAAAGTAAATAGATACAGAAGTAAATTATATACCTAGTAAAATCCATGAACCTTCCATATCCCGTTAATAATTAGGCCTTATACTAATCCCAGGCATGCATTAATTCCTTTACTGTGTTTGTCTCTTCTACTGACAACTGGAAGGCTGTCTCATGCAGTAGAACTCTCTCACATTACCCATAAATGTTCTACCTTCAAATCATGACCTCTTGTTCTTGCATTCCCCTCTTGCAAAACAATTCTCTCTTGAACCTTACTAAATCTGATAATATATTTAACAGGTTTTATCATATCCTCCTCTCTCCTCTGTACGCTAATCTTTACATACTAAATTTCTGAATTGTTTCAATTTCTCCACAGCTAGCAAATCACTCTCTCCTGAGGAGACATAGAACAGTTAATAAATTAAAAGGATAGGTGAAAGATGGTGACATGGAGAAGCACGACCGAGGACTCCACCGAAACATATTAATAAAAGGACTATGTCACTAACCATTGGTTTACTGCAAAAGTGGCCCATGGGTGGACATTCACCAATAACCCCAACCCAAGGTTATAACCCCAAGTGATTCAAAAGACTAAATCACTAAGTGGCCAGAGCCTTGAAGGTTAATTCTTTGTTGTGTCATTTGTTTCAGTTTATTTTATATTTGTGGTATATTTTATGATGTATCTTATACGAAGAGTCAATAATTAAAATGTAGAGGTTGTATCGATTTAAGGTTGATCATTAGCCACTTCGAGTAACCAACCATGACACCCAGTTTGCTCCCAGTGCTATGATATAACCAGTCTCTGATCGGGCGTGAACTTAGGCTAGGATGTTTGGTGCGCTAATTGACACATCAAGTATACTTAACCAGGGTGTCAGGCAGCAATTGAAACCCTTTGTTTCAAGTGACAAAGGTCAAGTGGCGTCAAGCACTATGTAAAGGATACCCCTTTGATCCATTGTCCTGCGATTAACCACCACTTTTTATGTACTTAGACTTGTCAATCAGCTCAACCCCCCATACTTGTCTATGTGAAAACCCAGATAATAAAGAAAAGTTTTGAAAGTCTATGATTGGTTGAAATGTGTACTACACCCAAAAATCACATACCCATCATGATTGTCTTCTACCCACTCCAAAAAAGGCCTGCTGGCCTGGGGGAGAGCAGTAGGATGTCATAAGCATCCTTATCCACCTTCACCACTACAGCCTCCCTTGTGACACTGGTCTTACACCCACAATAGACCCCTAAAAAGTATAGATGTTTATCCTGACCTCTCCAATACAACCGCAGGAGATAAGATCAACTTCTGTCTGACTTCACCAAGCCCTTGTTGCAACCCTATAGACCTCCCCTGCTAGTGTATACTTGAGATTTCCTCCAATCAGAGCTGATCACCTAGTCGCTTATTGGCTGGGGCTAATTCAGCCGGCCAATCCTATCAGCTTCTTAGAGGGTGATATCTGAATGGTTGGGGAGACTGGGACAGAAATATAAAACTTGCCAAAAGTTCCACAAGTAATGTATACTTATGAAAATAACCCATTATTGCTTTGTTTTAATAAATATATAAAAACTAGCGACTTGCCCGTCAAAAATGACGGGGGCAATAAAATTGTAAGGCAGGTAATGCTGTTTGCCAGAGACATTAATTTTTTGGGTGGTTTGAGATCCTTCGGGGCTCATTGCGAGGCTCTCGGCTGTTGTATTTTTTTTTTTATCAGAGGCGCTTTTGCTGTCATTGTAAGGTCTGCGCTGATCTGTTTTTTGCGCTTATTGCAAGGCTGTCCCCTGGTGTAGTTTGTGTGCTATGAGCAGCGTTGGCGCTCGTTGTGAGGCGCGCGGTGAAGGGCTTTTGTGTTTATTGCGATAGTGTTATTTTTTGTGTGTATGCTAATGAAATAAATAATACATTAATAAATGAATATACTTTACCTATTTGTAAGTAATATATGCAGGAAGCATTATGCTGAAGAGCTGACAATCTATTTTGATGTTCCTGCAGCATACAATGTCGGTTTGCACTGTTGTGAAGCTGAGGTGTGTCAGCAATGTGTGCAGTGTGTAGTGTAAATAGGCTGCGTGCGCAAGAGGAAGCCGTTAGGGTAGCTGTGTAGATCCGCATTGTGTAAGTTAGTGTTGTAAAATGGCAGCGAATGTGCATGTGGTACGCGGCTGTGGATGATGTTGCGTCCTTAGGAAAAGTGTATCTTGTACGGCTTTTTGGAAAAGCCGTACGTGCTTGGTGGTGTTTTGCGGCTTTCGGGCCGATGTCCTGGATGCCCCCCCCCCCCCCCTTGCTGTGTGTCATTTTTCTGTGTATTTATTGTTTTTTTAATGTTTTCAGATGCGCACGGTTCGGCCGTTAAGGACGTATTTTTGTGAGTTCGTAATGGTTTTTTTTCTAAGTCCCGCAGCTCACATTTTTTTAGTGTAAGCTCATAATTTTTTCGTTCTAAGTCCTGCGGCTCGTATTTTTTTGTGTAAGTCCGTATTTACTCATTGCGTGTTTTGTGATTTTTGTGATTTTTTTTGCCAAGTGACGCTTCTGTGGGTGTTTGTAAAAGCTTGTGAGGCACCGCAGAGCTTCGCGAGGGACGCAGTTCTTGCAAGATCACTTAGCGAGCTTGCAAAGCTTGACAACGATTCCTAGTTGAACAACTATTATATGTGATAAACCCAAAAATAAAGATTAGACTCTCTTTTTGAACAAATATACATGGTGTATTTTCTTAAGGGGAACCCTTGCTACCGAATCGAACATAACTTACGGGTAAGATCAATCTATCAACATATTCAAGCCCACAGGAGAGTAGGATGTGATAGATAGATAGATAGATAGATAGATAGATAGATAGATAGACATAAAGATAGATAGACATATAGATAGACAGACATAAAGATAGATAGATAGATAGATAGATAGATAGATAGATAGATAGATAGATAGACATAGAGATAGATAGATAGACATAAAGATAGATAGATAGATAGATAGATAGATAGATAGATAGATAGATAGATAGATAGACTGATAGATATACTGATAGATAGACATAAAGATAGATAGATAGATAGATAAGACAGATAGATAAGATAGATAATATAGATAAGATAGATAGATAGATAGATAGATAGATAGATAGATAGATAGATAGATAGATAGATAGATAGATATAGACTGGGATAGATAGATAGATAAGACAGATAGATAAGATAGATAATATAGATAAGATAGATAGATAGATAGATAGATAGATAGACATAAAGATAGATAGATAGATAGATAGATAGATAGATAGATAGATATAAAGATAGATAGACATAAAGATAGATTATATATATATATATATATATATATATAGATAGATAGATAGATAGATAGACATATAGATAGATAGACATCAATATAGATAGATAGATAGATAGATATATAGACATAAAGATAGACATAAAGATAGATAGATAGATAGATAGATAGACATATAGACAGATAGATAGATAGATAGATAGATAGATAGATAGATAGATAGATAGATAGATAGATAGATAGATAGATAGATAGACATAAAGATAGATTATATATATATATATATATATATATATATATATATATATATATATATATATATAGATAGATAGATAGATAGTCATAAAGATAGATAGATTGACACAAATATAGATAGATAGAGACAGATAGATAGACAGACAGACATAAAGATAGATAGATAGATAGACATTTAGATAGATAGACATATAGATAGATAGATAGATAGATAGATAGATAGATAGATAGATAGATAGATAGACATAAAGATAGATAGACATAAAGATAGATAGATAGACACAAATATAGATAGACATAAAGATAGATAGACACAAATATAGATAGATAGATAGATAAAAGGATAGATAGATAGATAGATAGATAGAAATAAAGATAGATTATATATATATATATATATATATATATATATATCTATATATATATATATATACACATATATATATATAGATAGATAGACATATAGATAGATAGATAGATAGATAGATAGACACAAATATCGATAGATAGATAGACATAAAGATATATATATATATATATAGATAAATAGATAGATAGATAGATAGATAGATAGATAGAGATAGACATAAAGATAGACATATAGATAGATAGATAGATAGATAGATAGACATAAAGATAGATATATAGTCATAAAGATAGATAGATAGACACAAATATAGATAGATAGATAGACATAAAGATATATATATATATATATATATATATATATATATATAGATAGATAGATAGACATAAAGATAGATAGATAGATAGATAGATAGATAGATAGATAGATAGATAGATAGATAGATAGTCCTCATAAACATAACCGGACACATAACTGCACCTAAAGAAAGTGTGCAAATATTACACGGATATATTTAATTACACCAATCTTTAAACTGTATGGGAACATTGTTTACTAGTGAGAGTTATGAGGTTTAGTGAAGTCTTGCATGTTTTATTTATACCCTACTGGATACATTGCATAGTTTGTGAGATATTATTTTATTGACTAGCGACTTGCCCGCCAAAAAATTACGGCAATAAGATTGTAAGGCAGGTTTGTTGGTGTTCAGAGATCCTTTGGCGCTCATTGCGCGGCTGTTGGTTGTTTGTGTGCTATGAGCAGCGTTGGCGGTGGTTTTTTGTATGCTAACGAAATAATTAATAAATTAATATACTTTACCTATTTTGAATTAATATATGCAGGAAGCATTGTGCTGAAGAGCTGACAATCTGTTTTCATGTTCCTGCAGCATACAATGTAGGTTTTCAGTGCTGTGGAGCTGCTGTGTAAGTGTCAGCAATGTGTGCAGTGTGTAGTGTAAATAGGCTGCGTGAGCGAGAAAAATCTGTTAGGGTAGCTGTGTACTTCCGCATTGTGTAAGATAGTGTTGTAAAATGGCGCTTAATGTGTGGTACGCGGCTGTGGCTGATTTTGCGTCCTTGTTGTTGGACCTTTTATTTTTGTAAGTCCCGCGGCTCATATTTGTGGATGCTAAGTCCGTAAATTTTGCGGTCGTGGTGGGAGCCTCTACCTCCCCAAATGTGGCCCCTCGCTTTGCGAGGGTCCGCATTTGCGGGCCTAAAGTGCGCAGTTGCTTTGCAAATTCCAACCTCAAGGCTGAGCCCGTAAACCCTGCCTTTTTAAGTCTGGTTTCAGGGGGCCTGATCATATGATCTCACAATATTTAAACAAGCTTAGACACAGCCAATAATAAAGGAGTCCGTCATCATGACGTCATTAAAACAAGGAAGTTAGATGTAATCTGCAATGGGAGTGTACAAATTAATTAGTGCCAATAAGAAATATTTGCAGATCGGGCTCACAATCCAGCACTCTATAAAATGCATTAGATCATCTGTTCTAGTCCATGTGGGTTTCATGATATGTATTAATCCCTTGAGTCTCGGGATAAATATTACCCCAAAATAACCAAAAAATTATATTTTTTTATTGCATATTTGTGGAATTGAGACCGTTCTACAATTAATTTTAATGTCTTTCCATGCCTTTCTGTGTTTTTAAAGTACAGTATTGTGTGTTTAATTGCTGCTACAAGCTCTAATAAGTGATTGAAAAAGCCCTTGTGAGTCCTATTTAATACTCGTAATATTTTTGACAGAAACGTGATAATTTTTTCAGTTGCAGGTCAGACTTTATTTGCGAGCTAGAGCTACGGGTCGAATAGAATTTCCATTTTGTGTAACTTTAATTATTTAGAGCTTGTAATATTTGAGCTGTGCTAAAACCAATGGAGTTCTAAGACTGTTTTTATGGGTTTGGCTAGCCTGTAGTGATTGTGGGCGGAAACTTGTAAGCGGATTGCGAGTAGCTAATAGAGAATGTGGCAATTTTAAGAGCTATTTTAAGTGTGTATATATTTACGAATTGGCCAGTACAATAGGGCCCATAGTCTGGACATCTTTCTTGAATATTGTTATTTGTTGTATCACATGTAGCCACTAGAGGGAGTAACTGAATTGTCCATAGAGTTCCTTAAAGGACCACTGCTAGAAAAAAATAAAAATAGTGCTCTTGAAGAACTAAATTTGTAAATCGGCATCACATTTTCGAATGGAAAAAACATAATACAGCCTGTAATTTAATATTCTTTAGATGCAATTATACTGCTGTGTTATCCACCATTCTAGTTTCCAATAGTCTACTTCTAAGATGGAAGGAAACTTCAGAAACACAGGAAGTTTGTATGTGCCAAAGAGTTCATTAGCTCTAATGGGATGCCCATTAGTTTACAAGGACATACTCTGTTAATTCAGAAGCTGCAATAAGGAGGCAGTAAAGACAGAAGTGGTCCTTTAAATGGACATTGTAATGCAAGCATAATCCCAGTAAAGTTTTATGTTAATGAATATAATTTTACTTCATTTAAATCTAAATACTATTTATTTTTTAAATAATTGCTATGGGGTATTGTAGGCATCCATCATGTCCTCTTTGACCTGCTCCTGTTCCATCTTCAGTGTAGGGCCAATGGCTATTTAAATTGTTTATTTTAGCGAGAAGGGTGACACTACCCAGCAATACCATAAGCATAAGGCTCATATTCAGAGATATAATTTGCCTTGTGCAGTGTTTACTTTAGGATAAGGACACTTCAAGGAAAATGAGCAAATTGACCATACCCTGAGAGAAGGAAAAGAGAAGGTAAAAGATCCTCACTAGGAATAGAGTGACAGATATCTTAAAATAGCCCATATAACCACGGGTGTGTGGGTGAAAAGGTTAACCAGAAAACAGCTTATCCAAGCTATCAGCCACCTAAAATGACCTTATTGGTCACCTACACCTCAAAATCATTAACATAACACTGTCACCACCAAGGTAATTTAAGGTGTAACAACTTATGGATGCCTTGGTTTTTCAAAACTATAAAACATCTAACAATATAACAATATTCTGTCACTCAGCAGTGACATTATTATTAGGTCCGTGTACCAATGGGATACGTCCGTGTGCCAATGGGATACGTCCGTGTGCCAATGGGATACGTCCGTGTGCCAATGGGATACGTCCGTGTGCCAATGGGATACGTCCGTGTGCCAATGGGATACGTCCGTGCGCCAATGGCATACGTCCGTGCGCCAATGGGATACGTCCGTGCGCCAATGGGATACGTCCGTGCGCCAATGGGATACGTCCGTGCGCCAATAGGATACGTCCGTGCGCCAATAGGATACGTCCGTGCGCCAATTGGATACGTCCGTGCGCCAATTGGATACGTCCGTGCGCCAATTGGATACGTCCGTGCGCCAATGGAATATGTCCTTGTACCAATGGAATATGTCCTTGTACCAATGGAATATGTCTGTGCACCACAATGGATATGTCCTTGTACCAATGTATATGTCCTTGTACCAATGGGATATGTCAGTGTACCAATGGTATATGTCTATGCACCAATGGAATATGTCCGTGCACCAAATGGATATGTGCTTGTACATGTCCTTGTACCAATGGTATATGTCTGTGCACCAGTGGGATATGCCCTTGTACTAATGGGATATGTCAGTGCACCAAGCAACCACAGACACCACCCAGGGCTTGAATGTGTAACCCCTTACTTCAAAGTTGCATCGTTTTACCCGTTTCAAATATTTAGTTGTAATATATACCTACAGTAGAGTAAAAATATACTAGAAAATGTAAGTAATTAAACTGAAATCTAACTAAATATTCAGAGGCTTTTATTAACATGGTATTTTATTTAAAAAATCAAAATGTGCCTACTTTACAGTGTCCATTTTAAGGACCACTGTACAGTGGAAAAAAGTATATGTTTGGAAACCATAAAAAATATTTTATTAAAGCAGGAAAGAAGTCATAAAACTAGGTTTTAATTGGAAAAAAAGAGGCCTCTGCTGGTCCCTTGATGGATCCATGATACCTTAGGGGAAGTTGTGTATGTGAGAGGGGCGTTTACATTTCTGGAGAGATATGGTTGCATTTCCTGAAGCAAGGCAGAGGAAAAGGGTGTGGTGTCAATTTCAATCTTATTCAATTAATAATCAAAGGTTCTTGACTTCTTTTCCCTCTTCCCCCACCCATCCTTCCACTGATAGTTACAAAAACACACCCTCATTATACAGCTCTCAGGATGTTATTTAACAAACACAAACAAATGGATTCCTGTTGTATAGGCGTAATGAGACTAGGGTGCATAAAATCAACCCAGACAAGTATATAGTGGAAATTCCATATTTTACACCCAGATAAAAAATAACCTTTATTGAATAATGCTTCTAAAATACACCTATAGTTATAAAAAAGTAACACTATAAAATCAAAATAGCCAAATTGAAGCTGCCGATTAGTATACCGCTCTCAGTGTATATAGTCATCTGTTATGAATATACAGCATCGCCAAAAGTGCCTATATTCTTAATGATCTTAAAAATTATATTTCCAACTAGCGACTTGCCAGTCAAAAAATGACGGCAATAAGATTGTAAGGCAGGTAATGTTGTTTGCGTGCAAAATTAATTTTGTTGGTGTTTTAAGATCCTTCGGTGCTCATTGCGAGCCTCGCGCTGAGCGCCTTCGGCGCTCATTGCGAGGCTCTTGGTTGCTTGTGTGCTATGAGCAGCGTTGTTTTTTTTTTGGGGTATGGCAATGAATAAAATAAGAAATTAATATACTTTACCTATTGTGATTGATATATGCAGCATTGTGTTGAAGAGCTGGCAATCTGTTTTGATGTTGCTGCAGCATCAGTGCTGTGGAGCTGCTGTGTAAGTGTCAGGAATGTGTGTAGTGTAAAAATGCTGCGTGTGCGAGGGAAATCCGTTAGGGTAGGTGTGTACTTCCGTATTGTGTAAGTTAGTGTTCTAAAATGGCACCAAATGTGTGTTATGCGGCTGTGGCTGATTTTGCCTCCTTGTTTTCGGATGTTGTCCGACTTTTTTGGAAAATCCGTAGGTGTTTGGTGGTGTTTTGCGTGTTTAGGGTCCGTTAGCCTCGTTTTTGTTTTGTTCGGCGGCCATTTTTTCTCTTGCTTCGGGGATTTTCGGGTGTCTAAACTCTTTGATTTCAAGTGAAATTGAGGTGTAACTTCAGTTTTCGAGGTCCTGTATGCCCCCCTTGCTGTAGGTAAGCTTTTTATGTATTTGTTGTGTGTATTTATTGTGTTTTTCAGGTTTTCATGTGTGCGGGGTTTGGGCGGTAAGGTCGTATTTTTGCGAGGTCGTAATGGGTCGTAACGCGTCTTGTATTTTTGTGACATAAATCCGTAAATTTTGCGAGGTCCGCAGTTGCTGGCCCTTCGCGAGCCCGCAGAGTTAGCAACAACCCACATGCTCACAACTCTATATATGATAGTCGCTGAGATATATACTCCATCGATAAAGAGAAGTCCCCACACCAGTTCATATGGACTATTATCCTTATTCTATGCACTTATTTCGGAATCCAAGGAGTCTCCTCTTTAGGAATAGAATTCATAAAGTCCTTAATGATAAATCAGTTAGCCCTAGATATGGGATCTTCTGTCTCAAAAGTCACTGCTATAACAAAACTCTCTGGTATATCTTGCCTCAGCAGTTAATTCAGACCTTCACAATTTAATGAAAAATCAGTTTCCCCAAATATGGGATCTAAGTGTCATTATTTTATATTATATTATATATATTTATATTATTATTATATATTTATATTATTATTATCTTGGTAAAAGGTACATAATTACGGTAAGTAAAATCTTAGAAAGAATCTGTAAGTGGTCTTTAGTTTTATGTTGTATTTTATTAGCAAAAACAGAAGAAAAGACAAAAATGGTAGAACAAGCAAGGGTAGGTAGGGTAATCTGTGGCATGGTACTAACTCTAGTTTTAGTTCACTTGGGCCATTACAGAGATGAAGTGGTGGAGATATGGAATGGAAGGTCCTGGTGCAAAAAAATACAAAAATTGCAAGAGGGGGTTGGAAAAATCTGCGCCTTTCGGGTACCAATTCACTCAGTGCTCCACCCAAGATCCCTTCCCAATACAGCTCCCCTCCCCAAGACCCTTTCCTATAATATCATCCCTCCCCAAGACCCTTTACCGCTGCTCAGCCCAATGTCTCCCTCCAAGACCCCTTGTATAGCTGCTCGCCTTCCCTTTCATTGCGTCTACAGCAGAGCTCCAGGGCATCCTCTGGGTGGCCCTGGTGGGGCCATGGAATGTTGGCCCCTAAACTACAGAAAAAAAAAACTAAATGCAAAAAACAATTATACAGAACGGCCCCCCAGAGGAGTACACCACCTCCACCCCTGAAAGCTCCGCCCCTGCAGAGCTACCAATGTCCCCTGAAGCTTATTGGTCTTTCTTTGCCCCTAAAGACCAACCTTGCAAGAAATGCCATTATTTTAAATTATTCTCAATATAGGCAGATGTTTTGCTTAGCTATTACATGGTTTTGCTCAACAAAATAAAATACAAACAGTATTTCAAGTTATTGTTCATCTAACATTCATGACACTATAGATCTTCCCTCTCATTCTGTTTTAAAAATAGATAAATACCACAATATGCACAGAAATAAATATCTCTCACTGCAGGCAAACCCATACTAGAAAGTAGATAAGGTTCAATGGAAACATGTCTTTTTGAATCATTATTGGCACGTTGACATAAAATCCTGGCGGCAAATAGATTTTATGTTAGTTTGACGATAATCATAGAAGCTTATAGAGTAGGGAGGAGAAGGATCTGAAATCAGAGGTAAAGAAATCAATTTACTTTAAACTAAGTACGTTGCAAAGTTTTTTTTCTTACTGTACAAAACAGCAAACTGAATGATGGGGCCTTAAAACAAACATTGTAAAGGTATAGGGGAGTTTCCCTGTTTTTCCATTTTTAAATCTAACCTATGCTGCTTGTATCAGACAGACACACGCATTAGATGTAATTCTTTACACATACAGATTTATTATATTTAAACATAATTTGTTTCTACCCCAGATCTGGTGGGAACAAAAAAAAAAACTACAAATCCCACAATGCTTTGCTGCTACAGAGACTGAATTCCCATACTTTGCCACAATGTTTTAGCGGTCTCTGATTGGCTACAGATAATTATTGTGTTTATGCCAATTAAGCTTGGATTTTCTGGGGAGTTCCTTCTCAAGTCAACTGCCATGAAATGGAAGAACTTTTGAAAAATTAAGGGTAAGTTTATTAATGTTTATTTTGAAAATAAGACTTAAAAACATACATCTGATGGCAGATAAGAATTCATGGGCCCATCTGAACTGCTCATTCCATTTATAAAAAAAAAATAAAAAAAAAAAAAATATATATATATATATATATATATATATATATATATATAGCTTGGCTTAACATATTGTCAGCATATCCCAGGCATGCTTGAATTACTTCACAGTGTTTGCCTCTAACACTTCTGCTGAAAAGCTGTTTCACTTTCTTACTACGCCATCTATAATGCAAATGATCATACAAGAAGATAATTTGTAGGACTCACTTTACGCGGAACAATGCTAAAAGATCCAAGTCAGAATGGCCAGTAACACTACTCTTTAGACAATTCAGAGGTAAGCAGCAAGCAGTCTTACAGAGTGGAAGATCTACGGAAAGATGGGCAATTATCTTTTTTTATTGGACCCCCTGTTCCATATGTATAAGGAGCCCCACAGAGGATGGCCCCTGGTACATTGCACTGCCAGCAGTTCTTACCTTGGTCTTACTTAAGAAATCAGGCAAATGGTCATGAAGTCATGGTCAGGGGATGTGTGCTAAGGAATATGCATGTGCTCTAAAAATAAAACATAATAATAATAATAATAATAATAATAATAATAATAATAATGTAACAGACTGTCCAATACCAGAAGATCATATCTGAATAGAAATGAAACATAGAACAATAGATTTGACTGAAGATAACAACCAAAATGCCCATTTGCCATGTCCATTCTAAGTGGAATTGCATGGATTGAGAACTGGCTAAAAGACAGGAAGCAACGGGTTGTTGTAAATGGAACTTACTCAGATTGGACTAATCTGGTAAGTGGGGTTCCTCAGGGTTCAGTATTAGATCCTCTCCTTTTTATTATATTTATTAATGACTGGAAAGTATTGTCTCCAGATTGTCGATTACACTAAATGGTGCAAGGTAATTAAATAAGGAATTTGTATTTTTTCCATCTAAAACCATTTACATAAATTAGAAGACTGATAACCAAATACCAGGTATGATTTAATACAAATAAATGTAAAGTTATGCATCTGGAAAGATAAAATAAGATGCCATTTATAATCTAAAATGGAGGAAACTTAGGGGTATCAGAGATAGCAAAAAATGGATTTGGGAGTACTTGTGGACAACCACCTAGGTAAAAGTGCTCAATATCAGGCATCAGCTAAAAAAAGCAAGTAAAAAATGCAGTTATTACAACTGGTTTAAAAGCTAGGGAAGTAAATATAATTCTGCCACTATACAAATCTCTAGTACGCCCTCATTTGGAATATGGAGGACAGTTTTGGGCACCACTTCATAAAAAGGACATTTTAGAACTGTAAAACGTACAGAGAAGGGCAACACAACCTATAAGGGGAATGGAGGGGCTAAGTTATGAAGAAAGACTAACCAAATTACCCTTTATAAATACATCCAGGGTCAGTATAAAGATTTGTCAGGGGAAAGTTTTGTGTCAAGAGACTTTCAACTGACAAGAGGACATCCCCTGAGGTTAGAAGGAAATAGATTCCACCTTAAAGAAAGAAAAGGGTTAAACTGCTCTTTCTCTGAAAGGAGGTTGTGACCAGTGGTGGGGCCCTGCACCTTTGTATATATATATCCCGGCTCAACTTCCCAGAATGCAGTGTAATAACTGTTTTTCTCGGAACTCTGAGCTGAGAGAAGGTTTTTTAACTTGCTTTAGACATTCAAGTGTGAACAGATGTACTTTTTATTTACTGTACTACTGTACGGTGGAGGCTTCTATCGCTCTTTTGCCCACCATATTATAAATGATTGTTGTGAAGAGCGAGGCATTTTTGGCCATATTTGTGTGTCCCGGCTCAACTTCCAAGAATGCAGTGTAATAACTGTTTTTCTCGGAACTCGGAGCTGGAAGCGGGTTTTTTAACTTGCTTTAGACATTCAAATGTGAACACAGATGTACTTTTTATTTAATATATATATATATATATATATATATATATATATATATATATATACAGTGGCGGCTGGTGACTTTTCAAGTTGGAGGGGCGACAGGGCGAAACATAGCCACTCCCCCTTTTTCAAACCACACCCATTTTTATAACTCCTCCCCCTGACGTCATAATGACCTTTATAAGCCCCGCCCAATGACCTTATGCTTGTGAAGCCCATTGAAATACATGATCTGCAATGCAGAAATGTCAAGAAGTAAAGTAACAATGTGTTAAATTCATTGGTATACAATATAGATTGAAAAAACTCATGTGACAAGACTACAGCAATATCATAATTGCACCTATACGTATTAACAGAAAAATTAAAGGAGTGACACCTACCATTAGTCGGCTCTTCTTCTCAGGGTATTCACGTTCATTAAGTTGACCAATGAGTAGAAACAAATCTGCAGCCACATAGGGTTTGCACCTGGGGTTGGAAGAAAACAAGCAAATCAATCATACCATTCAAGAACAAAACCATACTTAAAAAACATTAAACGACCAAGTGGAACCATATAGGCCCCAAACATACCTTAGAAGACCAAGTGTGACTATATAGGCCCCAAACATACCTTAGAAGACCAAGTGTGACTATAGGCCCCAAACATACCTTAGAAGACCAAGTGTGACTATATAGGCCCCAAACATACCTTAGAAGACCAAGTGTGACTATATAAGCCCCAAACATACCTTAGAAGACCAAGTGTGACCATAGGCCCCAAACATACCTTAGAAGACCAAGTGGAACTATATAGGCCCCAAACATACCTTAGAAGACCAAGTTTGACCATATAGGCCTCAAACATACCTTAGAAGACCAAGTGTGACCATAGGCCCCAAACATACCTTAGAAGACCAAGTGGGACCATATAGGCCTCAAACATACCTTAGAAGACCAATCAGCACTGCATAGGCCCAAACCAGTGGACCTTGGGATTCAAGAAAACAACAACATTTCACTTCTGTTTAGACCACACAATAATCAATGTCAAACAAACACGTTGAATTAGCATATGGATAACCATATGAGCAGTAACGCCACGCCAAGGCTTCAACAATTGTTACTGACCATTCACACACCTTTCATAGCTCCTTCAATATGCACACCCACACACCATTCATACTTTACTTACCACTAGTTATTTTTGGTAGTGAGGTGGTGCCATTTCTGAGAACTTTACGTACCCTTGAAGGTGCCTCCAATTCCTTCAAACCAATGCATTTAACCGCTACAGGGCCATGGTGCTTTTTAATTACTTTTTTGATCCTCTTCAATGTGGAGAAGCATCTTTCTGGTTCTTTAGTAGTCTTCGTTGTTGTAAGCAGGATTCCTTATAGCTTCACTCACTCTGTTAAATTATGTAGATTAAATTGATGCTAAAGTTGCTGCAGAGCAACAGCACTTGTACAGACATGGAATTCTTGCTTCCTGTACACAAGTGACAGCTACCCTTGGAAGTGCCTCCAATTCCTTCAAACCACGCCAAGGCTTCAACAATTGTTACTGACCATGCACACACCTTTCATAGCTCCTTCCATATGCACACCCACACACCGTTCATACTTTACTTACCACTAGTTATGTTTGGTAGTGTGAGGTGGTGCTGCTTAACGCAGTTTATCTTTGCACACCTTGGGGGTATGCATTCTTCTTTGCTTCAATCACTTGTATTTTAATTTTGCACGGCGATCTTTCAAAGAACAAAACTTCTCAATGGTTTTTTCATTGAAGTGTGGGATCTCGGAAATCAGTTGCTTTTCCATTGAGAGCATCGCCAATGCATTCAACCGCTCCAGGGACATGGTGCTTCTTAAAAAGGTTTTTATCCTCTTCAATGTTGAGAAGCATCTTTCTGATTCTGCAGTAGTCATTGGTGTTGTAATCAGGATTCTTAATAATTTCACTGTCTCTGTGAAATCATTCTGCAGATTAAATTGATGGAAAAGTTTGTGCAGAGCAACAGCACTTGTACAAGTATGAAACTCTGTCTTCCCATACAGAAGTGACAGCTCAGTGCGTAATTGTTCCTTCTTCAGTATTGGATATGCTTGCACGGTGTCTTCCAGAGCTTGGGTTGGAAAGCAAGTGCCATGGGTTTTATACAAGTCACTTTGAACAAGTTTGGCACTGACTAGGTGATTTGAAAATGAAAATCGTTCTTTTGCATGAACCACCACTATGTCACATACCTCTCTTGAAAGTTGTCTCAAGGTTGAGATCTCCGCACTCCGTCTGTTGACTGTTAGATCGCTTGGCAAACTTGCTTCTATCTCTTCCACAGAATTCCGGATTTTCTGGATGCTGGCGACAAAGTCTTCTGTGACTTTTTTGATATAAACAGTATCCGTGTCTCGCTTCTGAAGCTGACTATAGAGGATGTCTACATGTGGCATTATTAAATGAAATAATTTAAGGAAGTAAAGGAACTCCCTGTCTTCCAGCATTCCAATGAAACCTGCGGCTTCCCGTATAGATGTTGGATCAAAGTTTAGACATGCTTCAATTGTCTGGAAACACTCAAGTAGCGCATCTCTGTTCTCGTAGATCACGTTCACGGTCCTAACGTTGAAGTTCCATCGTGTCGGTGCACCTCTTGGAAGTCTTCTACCAACTACCTCATCCAGAACTCCAGTCCTTTTTGGAGAGCGTGAAAAAAAAGATGGTATGCCGCCTATGTTTGAAAAAAAAACTCTAACTCTTCCAATCCTTGAAACTGCTTTCTCCATTATTAGGTTCAGTTGGTGAGCATAGCAATGGACGTAGTGTGCGTTCGGGTACACGTCTTTTATTTTTCTTTGAACTCCTCCTTGATCTCCACGCATCACACTGGCACCATCATAGCTTTGAGCTATGAGTTTCTTCTTGTCTTCTGGCTCTGGGAGAACAGTATTCAGTGTTTCCAGCACAACAGCAGCAATGGAGTCTGCATCCGTTGATTTCATTTCCGTGAAGCCATCAAATCTTTCCACCACTTGATGCTTCTTGTCAATGTAGCGATAGACTACAACGCACTGTGTCCTAGCGGAAATATCGGTTGTTTCATCCGCTTGGATTGCCACAAACTGGGCTTCCTTAAGCTCTTGGTGAATCACTTCCTTTATAACTTCATGCATGCAGTCCAGTAGCTCATTCTGCACGGTTTTGGAAGTGCCCTTAAACACAGTTGCAGTCTTCAAATGCTGTTCCATTGCACTATCGATACTGCCAACCAAATCCACCAGGCCTCTAAACACTCCTGGATTTAGCGATGTTTCACTCTCGTCATGTCCTCTTAATGCCAGTTCAAAGGCGCCACAAAAGCGAACACAATCAATTATCTTCGAAAGGATGTACCGGTTCTTAGCCACTTCTTCGTTGTGTTTTTGAATGCTGACTTGGTATCCTTGGTCCAGTTGAACAGCAATGTTCGCCTGTCCAAGCATCTCAAACTTGATCCTGTTATCCAAGTGAGCTTTAGAACTTTTGTGTTTTGCCAATTTGTCAGCTAGATGTTTGACGTCAGTCACTCCAGTTTTGGTCCAAGCAGCGTCACCACCAAATAGGATGCATGGGAAACAATATAAGGACTTCCTAGAAACGCTTCCAGAAAGCCAGTCGTTCTTCTTGTACCATTCAGTATTGAAATTACGGACATATTGCTTCCCTCTATCTCTTGCGATTTGCTGCAGATTTATCTCTGGTTGGTCAGCTCCTAACCGTTTTACTTCCACCTTCTCCTCATAGGTTAGGGTGGCGAAAGGCTTCACAAGTAGAGAGTCAATAGTATTCATTTCTGATATTGATACCAATAAAAGAAAGAGATCACGGTATATTAATTTATATTATGTCACAAAATTACTTAAAAATAACAGTGTGTTGATTTCATTGGTATACATTACAGATTGCAAACCCTCATGTGACAAGACTACATCACCATCAAATTTGCACCTATACACATGGACAGAAAATTAAAGGCAATGATACTCACCAACAGTTGACGCTCCTTCTCGGGGTATTCACGTCCAGTAAGTCAACCAACGAGTCCAAACAAATCTGCTTTCACAGATAGTTTGCACCTGGGGGGTGATAGAAAACAACAAAAAAAACATTAGAAATCTCAAGACCCAAACCGTAACTTTTAAAACCTTAAAAGTCCAAGTGTGACCATATACTCACCAACAGTTGACGCTCCTTCTCGGGGTATTCACGTCCAGTAAGTCAACCAACGAGTCCAAAGAAATCTGATTCCACAGATAGTTTGCACCTGGGAAGTTATAGAAAACAAAAAAAAAAACATTAGAACGTTTAAGACCCAAACTGTAACGTTTAAAACCTTAAAAGAGCAAGTGTGACCATATAGGCCCCAACCGCACCTTAAAAACCCTAAATAACAAATTGGGACCATATAGGCCCCAACCGTACCTTAAAAACCTTAAATAACAAATTGGGACCATATAGGCCCCAACCGCACCTTAAAAACCTTAAATAACAAATTGGGACCATATAGGCCCCAACCGCACCTTAAAAACCTTAAATAACAAATTGGGACCATATAGGCCCCAACCGCACCTTAAAAACCCTAAATAACAAATTGGGACCATATAGGCCCCAACCGTACCTTAAAAACCTTAAATAACAAATTGGGACCATATAGGCCCCAACCGCACCTTAAAAACCTTAAATAACAAATTGGGACCATATAGGCCCCAACCGCACCTTAAAAACCCTAAATAACAAATTGGGATCATATAGGCCCCAACCGTACCTTAAAAACCTTAAATAACAAATTGGGACCATATAGGCCCCAACCGCACCTTAAAAACCTTAAATAACAAATTGGGACCATATAGGCCCCAACCGCACCTTAAAAACCCTAAATAACAAATTGGGATCATATAGGCCCCAACCGCACCTTAAAAACCTTAAATAACAAATTGGGACCATATAGGCCCCAACCGCACCTTAAAAACCCTAAATAACAAATTGGGACCATATAGGCCCCAACCGCACCTTAAAAACCCTAAATAACAAATTGGGACCATATAGGCCCCAACCGTACCTTAAAAACCCTAAATAACAAATTGGGACCATATAGGCCCCAACCGTACCTTAAAAACCCTAAATAACAAATTGGGACCATATAGGCCCCAACCGTACCTTAAAAACCCTAAATAACAAATTGGGACCATATAGGCCCCAACCGTACCTTAAAAACCCTAAATAACAAATTGGGACCATATAGGCCCCAACCGTACCTTAAAAACCCTAAATAACAAATTGGGACCATATAGGCCCCAACCGTACCTTAAAAACCTTAAATAACAAATTGGGACCATATAGGCCCCAACCGTACCTTAAAAACCTTAAATAACAAATTGGGACCATATAGGCCCCAACCGTACCTTAAAAACCTTAAATAACATATAGGCCCAAAAAAAAAAAAATATATATATATATATATATATATAAATATATATATATATATATATATATATATATATATATATATATATATATATATATATATATAAAAATTGATATCAATATATCACAATAAATAAATATATATATATATATATATATCAAATTGTTATATATATATATATATATATATATATATATATTTATTTATTGTGATATTTTGATATTAATTTATATATATATATATATATATATATATATATATATATATATATAAAAAATTACACATAAATATACATAAACATATACATACAACAATATATATTAATTGATATTTATTATTTGATTAATTGATGTTCTTTATTTCATGATATATTATATTGTTCATGCATTTCTATTACACTGTATGTATTATACATATTACAGTGCTATTTTTTGGCTATACATGTTACAGGATATTATCCTGTAACATGTATATCACATAAAATAGCCCTGTAATATGTATAATACATACAGGGTCAAACAAGTTCACACTAACCTTTTTTACCCTTACAGGCTTCCATACCTGCTTGCTGATTTGCTAATTTTTTAAAGACTCTCATTGGTTGAAATCGATGTCAATCAAAAATTTCAGCCAATCAGAGTCCTTCAAAAATTAGTATATATAGCAGACCGTGGGAAAAAAACAATTAATCGCGGGAGGGGCTCCTTGTAGGAGGAGCTCTTTTTAGTGTGTTGTTTTTTTTTTTTTAGAGCGTCGGTTTTTTTTTTGGAGGCCTCTTTCAATGGGCCAGAATGGATGGATGGACAATGGCTTCAATCAAGATTGGATTATTTTTGATCATTGGCTTCAATCAACATGGATTATTTTATTTTTGATCATTGGCTTCAATCAACATGGATTATTTAATTTTTGATCATTGGCTTCAATCAACATGGATTATTTATTTTTCATCATGACTATATCCAGAGAGGACAGAAGGCCAACGCTGGAGGGGTCAATTTTACAGGTAAGTATGTGCTGTTGTTTATTTTATTTTTTATTAATGTTTGTTTAAAGCTGTTTATTTTTGTATACAATGTGTTGTGTTACTAACTGTACTAACAATGTGTGTATGTGCTGTTTATTTTATTTTTTATTAATGTTTGTTTAAAGCTGTTTATTTTTGTATACGATGTGTTGTGTTACTAACAATGTGTTTGCTTACTGTGTGTAAATTAATTGTAATAATGTTTTTACTGTATTTTTTTTCCCTTCCCTTATTTTTATTTTATCTTTAGAAGTGACAGGCACATATACATGCCTGTTACTTCTAAAAATGGAATAAAAATAGGGGGGGGGGGGGGGGGTTAGGTAGTTGGTTAATGGTTCATCCAGGGTGGGGTCGGTCACGGTCAGGCGCCCATCGGTCGCCCATAGGCCACGACCAGGGGTGGCACAGGCCTCATGGGGGTGAACATCCACCCCCATGTGGCCTGGTCAACCCCGCTCACTGCCCGAATACCCGGGGTAGCATAGGCCGCATCGGGGTGGTGCCGGGGGCCCGGTGGTGATCGGGCCTCGGGCAGGGTGGCATACATGGAGGTCATCAGGGGTGGCACAGGCCTCATCAAGGGGGTGATCGGATCACCCCCATGTGGGCCTGTGCCACCCCGCTCACCACCCGACTACCCCGATCCCGTGATCGGTGTAATCCGGTGGTGGCATGATGGCATAGCTAGGCTAGCATAGGGCAGGCCTGATCGGGGGTGGCACAGGCCACATGGGGGTGATGGCTGGGGGTGGCACTGGCACCAGGCATTGTAGGCCTAGGGTCGTCGGTGGTAGTTGGTGGGTGGCTGGGTAGGTGTCACTGGCAGGCCAGGCAGGCATAGTGGGGGACTGGGGGTAACTGGTCACCCCTAACTTTTATTAGGGGCTACTAGGGGTTTTGGTTTGGCCAGGGGCAGGGGCAGGTGCCAGGCAGAGGCAGGTGTAGACTTACTGTGTTAGGCAGGCAGAGCAGATGAGTAGATTCAGCCAGGGAGGTCTCTCAGTCTCAGCGTGACCAGGGTCAGGAAACAGAAAGGGGGAAGGGACAGGGAACTGGTGGTTTTATTGACTGTATCAGTCAATCAAAATCAAACTCGAGGCTCTATTTGCTGGCGGGCGCTCAGGGCTAACGGTCTGGGTGGGTTTAGATTTATCACTTAGTAACTGGACAGCCTTCCATCATTGATTGGTCAATGATGGAAGACTGTCATTTATTAATTGATACATTTATGACCGCCCATGCATATCGTCACTGTGATGGTGGGCGGCATGCATTAACGGTCAGTGGGCCAGGCCAGGACTCATTGAAGAGAAGAGAAGAGTCTAAAGGTTAGTGTACACAGTGTAACTATTGTAATTGATCACACAGGGTGCAGGCAGGGGGCGATAGATAGATACACAGCATTAGTTAATGTAGCGCAAGAGTTATTTTAAAGTGACAGTGTCCCTTTTCTAACTTTAATTCATTTTAATACTATTTAGACTTGAAATGATGATGTACACCTTATATTTATTTGTTTTTGGGTTATACTAATACATTGTTGTGTTTTTTTTATTGCAGGGTGAAGAAAATATTTGGGGGGGCGTTTGCCCTGACGCCCCAATGGACGGGCCGCCCCTGTATATATATATATATATATATATATGTCACAAAGTCAGGCGGACCCAGGGACACATTATAGAAGGAAAATGTGTCAGCACTAGGCTGATCAGGTCCGTTAGTCTAGTGCTGACAGAATTAAAGCAATTAGCTGCACCTGAAGCGACAAGCAGACTATTTAAATCCCCAGGAACCAACAGCCAGAAAATGGAGTCTGGGGGAAAGTAACAGACACAGGAAGTGTGGGTGCTGGAATGAGAGAGACAGAGAGAGACAGAGAGAGACAGAGAGAGACAGAGAGAGACCAAGGAAGCTGCTATTGGAAACATGTCCAATCTGCGGAGGACCTGTGCTGCAGACTGAAGCCACCTGCAAGGCCGACTACATTACTGAAAGGTCAGAAACTCCTTTTGTTCTTTATTACCCCCATGGAAGAGACTGTTGTGCTTCATAAGACTTTATCTTTTAGAGTACACTTGGTACTCGTTACAAGGGTCACTGGGGGTGGGTACTCAGAGAGAAGGGTGGGCCGGTACCCTGGCCACAAGGTGGCACTATACCACATATCAGAGACCGTTTGTATCCAGGCCACAAGGTGACATTATACCATATATCAGAGATCGTTTGTATCCTTGCCACAAGGCGGCACTATACAAAATACCAAGAAACAGTGTTGTATCCTATCCACAAGGTGGTGATACTTACATTTCCAAATTCAGGAGACTGATGTGCTGGAAATAGTATGACAGGATTTATTTTTGTTTGTGAATTATATTTCTCCAGAGCAGAGAAGCTGCCCGGGTGTAGTATGGGTG
Source organism: Discoglossus pictus (assembly GCA_027410445.1). Classification (NCBI taxonomy): domain Eukaryota; kingdom Metazoa; phylum Chordata; class Amphibia; order Anura; family Alytidae; genus Discoglossus; species Discoglossus pictus. The sequence goes on from CM050176.1 coordinate 14,601,209, forward strand.
TTCCTGAAAGTTTAGTAAGAACGTTTATGTAGATTTTTATTTTCATTTTCTTAAAGTTAATTACTACTTCTGGACCCTTGTTGATGAGCCCTAAAATAAACAAGTCTCCTGCATCATAAAATCTATGTGTTGCTGAACCTTTTGTTATAAAAATCCCTGTGGTGAATGGCCATCCTTGTCACAATATATATACATATACATATACATACATACATATATATATATATATATATATATATATATATATATATATATATATTTATATTTATTTATACATATATACATACATATATACATACTTGGCCAGGAAGCGCATATAATAATAATAAAAAAAAAATAAAAAAATAAAAATATATATATATATATATATATATATATATATATATATATACATACATACACACACACACACCCCTTTTTTTTATTGTTTTTACAAAAATATAACAATGCACCATATAAACATCAGAAATACAATTAATAACAGAGTACATTGAGATAAACAGCAAAAGAGGATAGAGCATACAATACATATGACATAACATCTAAAAAGGACATTCACTCTGCATACATACACATTAATTTGTGTGATGCCCAATGTTACATTTTAAATTGACAAAGATGATTAATAGCTGAAAGAAGAAAAGGAAAACAAAAACAGAAAAACCCGGCACAGGAGAGAGAAAAATACAAAGGAAATTTCAATAAGAAATCAAGCCGGAAATTAATGTATAGGAATTTAAGAAACCCCATTGTAGACAGAGTCCCAGATTTTCCACTTTAAAAAGTTATTGCAGGAAGTGCTTATCTCTTCACAATTAGTTTGTAAATCTCTTACTCGTTGAATCATTCGTAAAACTTCATTCCAAGTAGGAATTTTATTAGATTTCCATCGAGAAATTATTGATCTTTTTATTGCCATACAAATTAAAATAATGAAAGCTTTCTTGTCTATATTTATCGCCTTTGGGAAAATATGCAACAAACTACATTGAGGTAAAAAGGGAAGTTTAAATTCTATAGAACGTTCAATAAACTCAAAACCTTCAAACCACAAGGGTTTAATTACTGGGCAATCCCAAAATGTATGAAGAAAATCACCATGCACGCCACATTGCCTCAAATACATACTATCTTGAAGATTGTGTGAAAATTGGTAAATTTGAGAAGGCACCATGTACCACCTGTTTTCCAGTTTGATGTGGAGTTCTCTATCAGAAGGGTGTTTAACAATTCTATTTGTCCCATACAGTGAGGATTCCCATATCACCCAAGGGAAGGAGATACCAAGATCTCTTTCCCAATTTTCCATGCCCGATGTTTTATTAAGCACCAAGGGCCTCCCTATAATATTATAGCATTTAGATAATAAACGGCTATAATTGTTAGAATTAATAAGTTTTTCCAAAGATGTCAAAAAACCCTCAGCACTATTCGATGGATAATGTGCGGATAAAAGCGTTGAGAGTTGTTTAACTCTTAACAAACAGTTGGAAGGAAGCCCATAGTTGGAAAAAAGTTGATCTAAAGAAAGTAAACGGCCCTCATAATATAGATCTTTTATATATGGTGTCACTTGTTCTGTCTCAGAACACAAACCGGGCTTGTAAAAAGTGAGGGCTGAATTAAGATGCTAGTGGTTGGAATAAGCTGATATTTGTTATTTATTAGTCTCCACGAGTTATAAATGTTCTTAACAATTTGAGAGCCATCTACGAAGTCTTTAGATATCTTGTAGCCCATAAAGAATAAGAATTTAAGATCCATACAAGGAACCAAAGCTTTCTCAATTTGGGACCAAACATAGGACCCACTTGAATTAAGCCATTTTAGTGCATGTGTCAGCATATTGGCATCGTGGTATAATTGCAACATGGGATAAGACAATCCACCCTGAGAGAATACTCTAGAAAGGAGTTAATATCTTAAGTCTAATATGTTTTGAGGAGTGGATGAACTTATCTATAATAGATTGACATTTTTTAACCTGATATTAAGAAATTCTAATTGGTATGCAGCTAGTAAGATAATTAAATCTAGGCAGAAGAGCAATTCTGCCACTGAAGGATGTTTTAACTCCTTTCCAACCATTTAAAATGTTTAGCCATTTACTATAGAGGGCATTATAAATGAAGTAATACCCAGATGCGTGAAAGAATTGGAATTCCAGTTGAATGGGTAAGCTTCCCTTAAAAGTCCTCTACTGTTTTCAGAGAGATTTATCGCTAAAGTATCCGATTTTTGTAAATTAAGTTTGTAATTTGATATTAAACTATATTCATTAAACAATAACATCAAGACTTTCAAAGATTCGCCAGGGCATGTAATTGATAACACTAGGTCATCAGCAAAAATAGATATTTTGTGCTCTCTCTCGCCCAACCTAATGCCACGAATGGCTAGATTAGATCTAATGGCTACTGCCAATGGCTCTATCAATAAAGCAAATACGATGGGAGAGAGAGGACACCCTTGCCGGGTTCCATTTGATATCCCAAAAGAACGAGAATGGAAGCCAAAATTAGATACTGACGCAGAAGGGGATTTATATGAAGCCCCTATCGCGTGAGAACCAAAGTTTCCTAAACCAAATGTCCTCAAAGTAAGATCCATATAATCCCACCCTACCCTATCAAAAGCCTTTTCAGCATCTAATGAGAGGAATAGGGTGGGAACCTTTGTCGCTTTTGAATAACAAATCAAATTAGATAGTTTTCTAACATTATCCGAACCAGAATAGCCGGAAATAAAACCCAGCTGGTCAATGTCTACGAATTTATGAATAACTTTTTGAAGCCTAATCGACAGAATTTTAGAGTATAACTTAACATCTGCATTCAATAATGATATAGGTCTATAGCTAGAACAAAAATGCGGATCTTGTTTAGGTTTGGGAATTATAATTATACTAGCATTAACCATTTCTGGAGAAATAACCCCTTCCGTTTTGATTTCATTAAATACATTCGTAAGGTGAATACATAATGTTGAGGAAAATGTTTTAAAGAAAAAATTGCTGAATCCATCAGGGCCAGGAGTGGTATAAGTTTTTAACTTAGAGATTACCTCCATAACTTCCTGGACAGAGATAGGGGTGGTCAATTCATCTAGCTCTACTTGGGAAATAACGGGGAGCTTAAATTGATCCAGAATCAATTAATAATTAATCAATTCTTCTCCCTAAAGATTTCTGTTTGATTTTATATGCCAATAATTTACTAGTTCTATTATCTTGATGGTAATAAACCTGTTGCATACGCCAAATCCTTTTATCTGACAAAAGTTGGTTAAAAGTTGGTTAACTTTGTTCTGAACCTTTTTAATTTCAACCATTATAGAATCTCTAGGATCCTTTTTATTCATGGTTTCCAATTTATATAAATTAATATAAAGCTCTCTAAGGGACTCTCCGCTTTGTTTCGTAACCTGGGACCTTAGTTTTATTAATACACCCCTAATGAAGGCCTTGTAAGCATTCCAAAGAACCCCCTTAGAGGAGACTGTGCCTTTGTTTAATTCAAAAAATTTAGTTGACTCTTCGATCAGAAACTGTTTTCTAGATTCCTCCTTAATTAGATAATCATCTAGTTTCCAACAGGGGCGACTAGTTTTGTACAAATTAAAATGAACCTCCATGGAGATACAGGCATGATCTGAAAGAGCTATTGAATCGATATCAACCTTTGTTATAATGTTCATAGTACTACTATCAACCAAAAACAGATCAATACGGGAATATACCTTGTGTACATTACAATAAAAAGTGTAGTCCCGTTGACTTGGGTTTTGGACGCGCCATGCATCAAATAAGTTGAAGCCATTAAAACAATTCGAAAATTTGAGTGCTACATTCTGAATTCTATTTAAGTTTTTACAAATAGTTTGAGATTTTCTATCTTTTTCAAAGTTAGGGATAACATTGAAATCTCCTGCCACAATCAATGAACCATAGGCAAACTTTTTGATAGAAGCCCCAAGACGCTTAAAAAAATGTAACTGATTGTTATTGGGGACATGTAAGTTAACTAAAGTGAATTTGTGGTCATTTATCGACCCCCCCCCACAGAATATAACGTCTGTGGGGGTCTAGAATACAAAATTCCTGATTGTTTCAGGTATACCCCTTAAACGTAGATTAAATCGTCTTGATAGATCTTCCAGTTTGATAATTTGGTTATTTAGCTCTTTAACCTTTTCTTCTAATTTGTTGTTCAGTGTTGCCATAGAGTGGTAGTCTTGAGTTAAATTATCCAACTTCAGTTCTAATTCTAAGGTTCTGTTGTTAACATCTCTTATTGCTTTAGCGTTATCCATAATTTGCGGTTTAATATCTGCTAGCAGATTCACTTGAAAGTCCTGCAAAATATTCCTTATTTTTGATGGAGTAAGCATTTCATCATCTTGCGGCTCAGAATCTTTGCTAGACATACTTTCTGAGAGTTTTGAATTGTTATGTGTAAGTTTGTCTGCTTGCAAGGGAGAATCTGCAAAAGGTGTAAGCTGGGTCTTCTCTTTATGTTTAGGAGAAAAAAACTCCACAGCTTTGGAGGGGTGACCTTTCTTGTCCTTAGGTTTACCTTTACTTGGCATAATTGGACTGCATAAATAAAAATATTGTAGGTCAAGTTCATCAATAGTATACCCAAAAAATATTCTAAAATGCAGGTGTTAGGTTAAGGCTCTTTATTTGTCAAAAATTCATGCAGGCCGCTCACCTCATATATTAATGGTAAACTTTGTGCTGCTCAAAATATGCTCCCATCATTAACTTTTTTGCCACATCATCTCCAGCAAAAAATGCTTTCACATAGATTATCAGCTTAACAACACAATAGTTAATAGTGTAGTTACCTTTCCCTAGTGGACTTATAGACACCAGAGTCACTTTACCACTATTGGAAAAAGGGCTGAAGGTTAAAGTTGGTTACCTAATAGAAAAAGTTGCGTACGTGTAATTTAAACACTAGGGGCCTCATTCTATTATCGGCCGTAAATCGGCCGTAAGGCTGCGATTCCTTGCGAGGGTTCAGTTAACTCGCGATTCTATTATACGGCCCCGCAAGGATCTCCTTTTACGGCCGGCCGCATATCTTGGAACCGGCCGTAATCTGTGAAATATAAAAACTGAAAAATAAATTCAAGCCTGCACTGTACAGCTCTGTAAATGCTAGGGATCATATTGGGGGACATGAGAATTAAAAGGAACCCACTCTCAAGCTTGCACATCTGCCCAAACCCGAGTTCAAATTAACTGTTTATTTGCCGGCTGCGGCGTGGGTGTGTCTGAGGTGCTCCAAGCACTCTGGACTTTTTACATGGATATTTTACGGATATTAAAAATAAAATATTTTACGTATTTGAGTACAGGATAATTATGTGCTATTTTTTCTAACACCTAAAATCCCTTTATAGTCTTCTCAAAGTGCAGGATGGCTTTATTTGAGCTATTTTATGTGCTTAATTGGTGCTAGCGAGACCTTTTTCCTGCAAGTAACTGCGGCTCGTTTTTAGCCTTGCAGAGAGGTTTCCCGGAGCAATTGAATTGCAAATCTCTTGCGGCCGTTTTAGATCAAAGGCTTTCCTCCGGCGCGATCGGCCGCAAGAGATAGCAAGGCACCGGCCGCAAGCCTGCCGGAATCCCCGGCCGTAAGGGAATAGAATAGCCGAATAGCTTGCGGCCCCGCAACGGCTGCGGCCGATAATAGAATGAGGCCCTAGGATGTTATCTCTTGTATCTCTCTGAATGCAATTAGAGTGATACCTCACTTTCTTGTAGATTCAAGCAACCAAAAATGGGAGTTTAAAGGTAAATTATTTCACATAAATTGTCAGCTTAACAGCGTAGTAGTTGACAGTATAGTTACATTTCCTTGTGTATATATATATATATATATATATATATATATATATATATTTATTTACCCCCTATGTCTCCTAGGGGCCCATATTTTTTGTTTTGACAGCAACTTCAATAGATACCTATTAAACAGAAAGTTTGGATATATTTCTAAATAAACATCGCATTCAAGTTTATGGGGGATAACTAGAGATGGTATAGATCCAGGGAGTAAGAAAGGATTTTCCACTAATAAGACAATTGTTTCAATGCATTTGTTTTTGCCTTTCTCCGGATCGATTATCAAGTCATTCATTTCAAGGATCAGATAAGATCTAAAAAGGTTCAACTTGATGGACTAAAACTCTTTTTTAACCTTAGTTACTATGTTACTGTATTGCTATCGGAAAGTTAAAATTAATTAATTCTCAGAATGGCTTTATGCTCCTGTTATAAAGAATCCTTAGAAACCCGGCCTCTGCAAGTTTAGCACCGAACTACACAAATTACATAGATGCCACATTCCTATACACAAGTTAGGCAGACAACACTGACATATATTTCTGTGATGCACATATTCAACTTAACCTGTAATCTGCTTCATCCCATATATTTTGCTCCGTTTTCACTCAGCATATTTTACATAATTTTTTACATAACATCTATCATCTTTTTGGATGTGTGCAGATTAATGACGTGGATAACATGGCTTAATTAGCTTATCCGCTTTTGGAAAGGAGTTTGGGACTAAAGCAGGTTTTAACATCAGAATTAAACACAAAAACAATTAGGGTGAGTCAGTAAGAGATCCTCTTTCATGTAGGAACAGAAAGTTATCTTCAGGGTTTTGTCTGAGATGACAGTCAGAGACGGGTTACTAATGGGTATCTAATAGAAAAAGAGAGTTTTATGGTGATCATTAATTACTAATATGTCATATGCTACGAGATTTAATCCTTCCCTGAAGATTTGGAGCTGCCACAAAGGACTTCAAAGGATTCCCAGCAAATCCAGAGAGAACACACTGCACAGCGTTAAAAGGGAGATTTACAGGTCTCAGCACCCGTTACAGGGCCCATCGGAATCATCACCAGTTACAGGGGCCCACCAGGCTCATCACCAATTACAGGGGCCCACCAGGCTCATTAACAATTACAGGGGCCCATCGGGCTCGTCACCAGTTACAGGACCCATCGGGCTCATTATCAGTTACAGTCACCCATCAGGCTCATCACCAGTTATGGGGGACCAGCACCAATGGTAAGAACCAGAGAGAGCTGGAGGTACTTGCTCAAAGGGTCAGTCCAACAAGAGTGTCCTTAAGTCTCACCTGATATCACAGTGAATTCTGGTCAATGGGCCAGTCCCATCACGGAGCACAGCCATCCATGGGCCAAAATAAATCTGGGGGGGATAATTCAATTCTACTCCCAGGACAGGAAGCAAGGGCAGATCTACTGCTGGTGCCCCCAGTACAATGCACCGGGGCCCTGCTCTGGGCGACCCCATTGCTGCAGTGCCCCCTTTTTTTAAATTCCTATGTCTAAACTCTCAATGCCCCTGGCCCCCTAATTATATATGTCTATATGCCAACTTATTAGGTATATATATATATATATATAAATATATATATATATAAATATATACACATACATACATACATATATACATATATACATACATATACACACACATACACAAACAGTTGCGCTCAAAAGTTTGCATACTCTTGGCGAATTGGTAATATATGTACCATTTTTAAAGTAAGCAAGCAGCCAGGTGAGTAAGCAGCCAAAACACATTTCTTTTCTATCATATGGGATTCATAGTCAACTGTAGGTTATAACAGAATGGCACAATCATAAAACAAAAAACATGGAGACAACAAAAATAAAATGAAATGCCTCTGTTCAAAAGTTTGCATACCCTTAGTTCTTAATACTGAGTATTGCTCCCTTTAGCATCAATGACAGCGTGCAGTCTTCTGTAATAGTTGTCTATGGGGCCCCTAATTCTTGCAGGTGGTATAGCTGCCCATTCGTCTTGGCAAAATGTCTCCAGGTCATGCAAAGTCTTTGGTAGTCTTGCATGAACTGCACATTTGAGATCTCCCCAGAGTGGCTCGATGATATTAAGGTCAGAAGACTGTAATTGCCACTCTCTGCTGTAACATCTTTAGCCTCTTCATTCACTATGCATCTCTCACTCTCCTGTATCTCACCCATACCCTTTAGAATGTAAGTTTGCTAGTTTTAATCTTGTGAGGTGCTTTAGGGAAAGCACAGTGTATATCAGATTGAAAGCTCAATAACAGGGTCTTCCATTATTTTCATTGTGGGGTATTGTTTATACTTGTAACTAACCCCTGTATTGCGCTGCGGAATATGTTGGCGCGTTATAAATAAAGGATAATAATAATAATAATAATAATAACCACTGGAGGGTCAACTTGGCCTTGTGAATGGGTCATTGTCATGTTGGAAAGTCCAAGAGTGTCCCATGCGCAGCCTTCATGCAGAAGAATGCAAATTGTCTGCCAGTATTTTCTGATAACATGCTGCATTCATCTTGCCATCAATTTTCACAAAATTCCCTGTGCCTTTAGAGACCACCCCCCACAAACATCAATGAGTCACCACCATGCTTCACAGTGGGGATGGTATTCTTTTCACTATAGGCCTTGTTGACCCCTCTCCAAACATAGCGCTTATGGTTGTGAGCATAATGCTTTATTTTGGTCTCGTCTCTCCAAATTAAAGTGTGCCAGAAGCTGTGAGGCATGTCAAGGTGTTGTAGGGCATATTGTAACCTGGCTTTTTTGTGGCATTGGCGCAGTAAAGGCTTCTTTCTGGCATCTCGCCCATGCAGCTCATATTTGTTCAAGTATCATCGTATTGTGCTCCTTGAAACAACCACACCATCTTTTTCCAGAGCAGCCTGTATCTCTCCTGAGGTTACCTGTGGGTTTTTCTTCTGGCAGTTGTGGTTAAAATCTTTCTTGGTTTACCTGACCTTGGCTTGGTATCAAGAGATCCCGAATTTTCCACTTCTTAATAAGTTATTAAACAGTACTGACTGGCATTTTCAATGCTTTGGATATCTTTTTAAATCTTTTTCCATCTTTATGAAGTTCCATTACCTTGTTACTCAGGTCTTTTGCCAGTTATTTTCTGCTCCTCATGGCTCAGTATCTAGCCTGCTCAGTGCATCTGCATGAGATGTAACAAACATTGAGTATTTATACAAAGACTCTAATTGCAATATAAAAAGACGCAGGTGTGGGAAATTAACCTTTGATTGCCATTTTAACCTGTGTGTGTCGCCTTATGTTTCTGTAACAAGGACAAACATTCAAGGGTATGTAAACTTTTGATCAGGGCCATTTGGGTGATTTCTGTTATGATTTAAAAAGGAGCCAAACAACTATGTGATAATACATGGCTTCATATAGTCACTATCCTTCAATAAAATACTTTTTTGGCATGATCAGTCAAATTTTCAAAATCAATGCCAAACTTTCACAATTTCTGCCAGGGTATGCAAACTTTTGAGCACAGCTGTTATATAATATAATACACACACATATACACACACACATTTAATATTAATTATGTGTCAAAGATTTAATAGGAAAGAAATACTGCTCTCTAGTTGCCAAATCTGGTAACGCATGATTACGTTTTAATTTGCTATTTTCTTTGTGTCCCCTATTCATTTAATCTGGGGAAGCCATTTCTAGATCAAGGTGTCAGTCCTTCCAGTCACAAGAATTACCATTAGGTCAAGTTGTTAAACACACCAGAGATTATAGTGATTCAAGGGGTTAGCCCCATCTGACTATCCTTTAGGTCAAAAGGTCAGTCCCACTAGAGATCACTGTAGTTGGTAGTAGAAGTTTAGTTCAAGGAGTCCACCTCAAAGGACATCTCAATATATTAATGTACAGGAGTTAATACCACTAAAGATCACACTGACTTAAGCTTGATGGGTCAGTCAAACCCGATACCAAAGAGGCTTTAGGTCTAGGGTCAGTTCAGTTATAATTCCCAGCGACTTTCCTTCTTGGGTTCAGTCCCAACCACAGATCACAATGACTTTAGATCAAGGGTTAGATCCACCAGATATCATTGTGATTTAAGGTTGATGACTTTAGGTCAATCTGACAAGAGAACACAGTGATCTTTAGATTTACAGGTCAGTGCCGCCAATAATCAGAGTTATCTTTAGGTTAAGGAGTCAAAACAAAAGTGAGACCTTTAGGTCAAGGGTCACTCCAAATGGTCAGTGTAAACTTGAAATTCAATGGTCGGCCCAAAAAGAAAAATGTGACATTGAGACTAATAGTCAGTCCAACCTATAACACGTTAGAAATTAACTCTTGAGGAATGGACTATAATCATTACCAGATCTAAACATAGTCACACTAAATTTGTTAAAGTACCCGTCACTTTGGTAGGTTTAAAAATACCATAATAACCAAAGAAAGAAAAGATAACACCTTACAACCCAATATAACTTTTCCGCATAGGAGACACATACTCATAGTTATAGAGAAAGAGGTCAGTCCATCTAAGGACTACAGTGAGCTGCGGTTAAAGGGTCAGTTTCATCAACATAATGAGTAACCTGTTTTTGGCTGCTCACACTAGGTGGATGTGAATCAGACTCAACAAGGGTCACAGTAAGACTTCTTTATATGGCTGGTCCATACTCAAGACCATTACTACATAAAGAATCTATCTCAGCAAAGACCAGATTTAACATGTATCTAAAAAGGTCAATGCCATCAGAGGCTATTGCCCTTTTATATTAAGGATCAAAGTAAATTTTGGGCTGCACAGTTAGACGCAAAGAGGATCAGATCAAGCTGTGGATGAAAAAGTCACATATATAGGGGATTAGTGGGATTAGTGGTTACAAGCTCCGTAAAGGTTCAGTTCCAACAGGACCAGAAGGATTGGTGGATGATGGGCCAGTAATATCAAAGACCACATGAAGAATAGGATTACATTGTCAATTCTTGTGACCTGAAGGGTCAGTCCCATAAAAGACGAGGAAGAACTTTAGCTGAGCGGGTCAGTTTGAGGATAACGCTCCCCCTCAAGCTACAGACAGACTAATTTCCTAAGAAGGAATCCCCAATGTCACAAACAGAGTCAGCTAATATGACTTTCTCTAAAAATATTTTACTTTCCTGTTTTGCATACCTGTGGTTAGTTGATTACATACTCTACAAACAATTGAAGTTTTTACTAAGTGACCGTTTAATTTCATTTTAACTTTCTGTGCTACCATTGGTCCTTGGGACAGTAAAATGGTAATGTAATAGCAGATAAATCTAGATAGATAGACTTAAATATATATAGATAGATAGACGTAAAGATATATATAGATAGATAGATTTCCCAATAAGCAAGTTTTCTACACTATAGATAATTTAGGACTGTGGGCTATTAAATACATAATAGAAAAAAATGGTATTTCCAGATCTCTTTGTAGTTTAGTTAAGCAATTTGCTTCCTGTGTTTAAATGAGTCACTTTCTGTTTTTGTCTAATTATACTCTGCAGCTTCTGTTCTACCCATTATCTAATTAAACTAATTAGATCTGTCACTAACAGCCAAACAGAGCCAGAAACAGGAAGCTACTAAAAGAAATGGCAGATAACAATCAGTCGGTGCTCTCCCTCCTACTATGTGGGTTCAAAGGCCAACACAAAATTGTCACTGATATGCTTTTATGGACAGGAAATACTTATTATATGCACACACATTATTTATATATATATATATATATATATATATATATATATATATATGTACAGTGGATATAAAACGTCTACACACCCCTGTTAAAATGTCAGGTTTGTGTGCTGTAAAAAAACTAGACAAAGATAAATCATCATTTCAGAACTTTTTCCACCTTTAATGTGACCTATAAACTGTTCAACTCAATTGAAAAACAAACTGTGTTGGGATGATTTTTTTCTTCTCATGAGAATTCCTCTTGTTTAATTAATCCACAAGGATCAGAGAAGATCTACAGGTTGAACTAAAGGTATTTACATAGGTTACTATGACTTATTGTAGTGGCGTCCATGACATTTTAGACTTTCCTCATCAATCTTTGCTCCTGAGGAGCAGCAGATAACATCTCGGGGTCTGGCACCAGTCCTAGAACTGGCTGTTGCGAACCACTGCTCTGCAGTTGGATTCAGATATGATCTGTATTCAGTTTTGTTGAATGCCTCATGTTTTATTTAGAACTAAATAGAAGATTATGCCCCATTAGGATAACCCACATCTCAGACTACAGGCAGATTGGTAATCCAAGACAGAGATCCCCGTGGCACAAGCAGTCAGCCATATTTAGGATTCTTTTTTTAAATGCTTTTATTCTCATGACTGCTAATGTTCACAAATGTGAAGTTTTTCCCAAACTACGATGGGTCTTTAAAGGCATATCCAAGTTTTATGGAGTAATACATTTCTCCTATATGTATGCAGCACATCTCATACATTTTTTTATTGTTATTAATAACAAAAAATCCCTCTGCTGATTATGTTGACACCTCCAGGGGGTGTTTACACAGGCATCTGATCCCCCCAACCAGCATGCATCATCCGGGGAGCAATATTAACCCACTATTTACCTGCTGTTCCTTGCTCAGCCAATCTCCTTGCAGCTTCTGTATGTCAGCAGCAATACCTAGCACATATCAGTGATAGACTACATATCCCAGGCTGCTTTGCAGCACAAACAGGAACCCCAGAGTTAATGCAAAACTTCAGCTATCCTGATTGGCCAAAACAAATCATTTTCAATTTAATGCTAATTTAGCTAGAGTTTGGAGTGTGTTAACCCTAATTTGCATCTGTCAGAAATTACAAGACATTTTGCTCACTTCAAGGTAAGTGTTTAAATGTTTATTTTCAGATTCTTTCATGCAAAAAAGGTTTGCATACACTACTGATTCTCCTCTATCAGCTGCACTCATAATCCAGGAAATTTAAGTATGCCTTTAAGTAAGCAGAAAGTTGGGTTTCAAAAATACAACAAATTCTTTTTTCCCTTTTTTTGGGTTGGATACTTTAAATGACAAACTTTTCCCTTCCCAGGTGGTCGAAAAGCCAAATGTGTACTATCTAATTTACTATATAGGAAAAGTATCCACTTCCACAGTAATCTGCAGCCACAGTGTATAATATACAGGGACATAATGACAGCCTAAAGATGGAGGACTGGAAGCACAATGCTGGAGAGAGGGCTTGGGCAACTATTCTTAGATGGACTGGCTGCAATAAACTCCAATCACACCCAGAAACCTCCAGTAATCTCAAAAATAGGCACAAAAACAGGAGATGCTGCAGGACACTAAATGTAAAAAATTAGCAAAGCACTATGTTTTCTGGGCACTTTGGCTTTATAATAAAGTCAGAGTTTTAGGGTTCATCTGCCCTTTAATGGATTGTTATTGGTTTCTAAGCACACACCTCTCACATTATAAACTTTCCTAGGACTGCCTGGCATGCTATTAAGGAATAGCAAGGAAAAGCCATGTACTGACCTTCAATGAGTGAGACTTACTATAAATGAGTGCCTAAGAGTTAAGATTGAGATTAAATAAGCAATATTAACTTATTATCTTCAGTGAGTACAACCCTGCCCACCAAGTTATGTGACTCGCTTTGAATGAGTGACACTACGCTCCGATGAGTGCGACTCACTTTGATCGAGTGACACTGCATCTTTAATTAGTGGTTCCCCAGGAGAGGGGGGACTCGGTGCTGTAAAAATGTCTTCATTGCAAGCAGAGACTTCAAAGTGAAATGTTGCATATTGGGTACTTTACAATATTCTAAAAGCATTAATGTTTTTGTCATGCATCGTTTTATGTGTCTGTTTCATCTTTTAATAAGGTCAAGTGTAATTTAGTCTTCGGGCAGCTGAGATCCTTCAAAAATCAAAAGAGCTGTCAGGCTGGAAGGGAAGCAATCTGCAAAACAGCTTAATTAGGGAGCATGCAAGCTTTGATACACATGTCATTGAAATGAGACTCTGTGTAAACAGCTAACGTCGCGCTAATCAGTGTCAGCTAATATCTCTAACTACAAGCACCGACCAGCCTGCCCGTGGAACAAGGGGCCCGACTGGGCCGAACAGCAGTAATTTTGTGTACTACAATTAAAGGGACATAGAAAAAAGCTATGGGAAGTCTGGACAAGCTATTAAAAAGGAAAGCTATTACACTATCAACAAAGATCAGCATATTTAGAACTATGGTATTCCCAGTAGCAACATATGGACGTTTGTTGGATCCAAGATCTCTTCAGATGGTGACTGTAGCCGTGAAATTTTACGGCATTTGCTTCTGGGGAGGAAAGCTAGTAAAAAGTAAAGATATAATACTATAAACAAAGGTCCACATTTTTAGTTCTATGGTATTCCCAGTAGTAACATATGGATGTGAGATCCGGACCATAAAGAAGGATGAGCGCTGTAGAATTGACACCTTTGAATTGTGGTGTTGGAGAAAACTGCTTTTTCTTGGATTGCAAGAAGATCCAATAAATTAGTACTAAAGAAAATCAAGACAAACTGTTCACTGGTAGGTTTAATCATTAAGCTAAAAAATGTTGGGAAAGATTGAAGGCACACAAAGAAGGGTATGGGGGTGACAAACATGTATGTTGCATGTATGTATATTTTGCCTTTTTATATAATAAGCTGTATCCTCCCCAGAATTATTCTGGCCCCTACACCCCTGGCAGAGATGGATAGATGGGGTCATTGAAGCAATGAATATGTGCTTGTGGGAGCTTAAAGGAGCTGTGGCTGACAGATGTGCCTGACTATACACTCTCTAAGACAATTGGCACCTGTTTTTTTCTGTTTGCTTCCTCTGGAACAATAAACAATTAATCTGCACATTTCAGATCAGAGGGGATCTAAAAAGGGTTGAACTTGATGGACTAAACATCTTTTTTCAACCTCAATTACTATGTAACTATGTAATATATTACCTTTTATATGCAATTATGGTGCTGTGGAATCTGCCATTTTGGTTTCAGCAAGTAAACTTCTTGATGAATGAACCTTGAAAGTACAGGAATTTTATAATTCACAATGAAAATGTGCAGATATAATTAAACTTATTAGTTTACAACCCCCTCAAGGGAAACTAACAGACAGCAGCAGGCAAGAAAACGAAAGGAGCACAGAAGTCCCCTATATGTGCTCCGCACCATGAGATAGAAGGTGAAAAATCATGTGGAACAAATGTTTTCATTTTTAAAATTGATGCTGAATTCATGGAGTTATGATCAATTGAAGTCAGGCTATTTCAGTGTGTTGCCTCTGCCTGATTGATTAATGAGCTCTGTACCGCGCAGAACGTAATGAATATTAAATTAGATTTAGGTGTAGAAGCTTTGAATCAGGCCATGGCCGAGTCATTGGAACTACTTCATTATATTCTAGCAGATAATAAATTGCCGTTTGTGACGCAGCAAGTCCTGGGTTTAATTCTCACAGAGGCTGATTTTGTTCTTTATCACTAATATAGTTTGTGAAGTGTGCGTAACGCTCCAGGAGAGCACATGCACACTTCACAAACTATTTGTACGTATTTCCATATGTGCCGCAGTGGTTTGGTTACACCAAAAAATGTATTTAACCCCACTCCCCAATACTGTTGCGCATTCCCTCACCGTTTAGAACCAAATAAACAAAAGAGTGCATTGAATTGAGAAAGGATCATGGCATACTCCTCTTTGGCTACCTCATAAAGACACTTTGATAGACAAAAACTCTCAACCGAAATGGCGGATAGACAAACGCTTAACTATTGCCGCAGACAGATGACCAGTTACCGTCATACCTGGGATATCCCCAAAGCCCAACAAACCTGAAATAACGACATGACACCAATCTGGGTATAAAAACTGGCCACAGCTTCTTTATTAGACTTAACAGGTAAAACCAAAACCAAATTTTAATTAACCAATATACCAACTAGTGCTTGCCCGCCCTACTTAGCCTAATACCCCTCAGGGGACCCCGTGCCCCTAGAGGCTCCTCCTCCTTCACCAACGTAGGAGGGCAAGCACTACCGCCCCCTGCTGTGACATACAAAACACGTACCATATAACTTACAAAACTTTTATGCATGTTTTTTTTTTATTTATTTATTTATTTTTTGAATAACATTACAAGATAGCGAAACAAGAGGGAGGGAGGGTGGGAACTAACCTACAGCTTCAGCTTAGGCTCATGTGTGCTCAACTGCTACACGCATCCCTTTAAGAAACCTCTGCTGAAACCCCTCCTCTCTCCCCTCACTACCAATCAGAAACCACTCCTATCCTTTGCTTCCTTCTCTGGTCACCACCCACTCCCCTTCCACTTTGCTCTGCCGTGGGTTCATTGACCAGTTACCGTCATACCTGGGATATCCCCAAAGCCCAACAAACCTGAAATACCGACATGACACCAATCTGGGTATAAAAACTGGCCACAGCTTCTTTATTAGACTTAACAGGTAAAACCAAAACCAGATTTTAATTAACCAATATACCAACTAGTGCTTGCCCGCCCTACTTAGCCTAATACCCCTCAGGGGACCCCGTGCCCCTAGAGGCTCCTCCTCCTTCACCAACGTAGGAGGGCAAGCACTACCGCCACAAACGCACGTCACGTGCGTTCCGCCACCGAAGCTATGGCCCTTGCAATGCTGTCCTTAATTGCATAAATAAACAAATTCAACCCAATTGGATTTAAGTGCACCCCATCTTTCATAAAATATCCCTCAACGTCAACTATCTCAAAGTCAACGTGCCTTATGGAGATCCCTCCATGCCTCCTAATGAAACTCGACATTGCCTTGTTGACTCGCTTCCTACACCTGTCCATTGTTGCCCCATCCATGGGAGCCCTCCACTTCCTACGCTGCATCATTTCTGACCATACTATCACCAAACCCGGGAAGAGAGCCAACAAGCGCTCTATATCACGCTTCATTATCCTGATCAACTCCTTTATTGGCATGTTGCCTAAGTCATTACCCCCAGCGTGAACAAACAACACTTCGGGCCCCTCAAACATTCTGGCATACCCCGCTATATGCTCCACCAGCTTGTGCCACTTAAGCCCTCTAACCCCCAACCACCGGAGTGACACCCGATCTGAAGGGAATCCCAGCTGCAAACCTCCATCCTTGATCCCAGCCTCCTTCCTGGTCCAGTAAATATACGAGTGACCCGTGAGCCACACCTGCCAGGTGGAACCTGTCATAAAGAAAGCCTTAATTACCAGTCACTAACTCTGGCCGAATATATTACCTGAAGCTATTAGACCCCCATCTACCTATTCTCTTAACCCAGTCATCCCCCATACCTGACCCTGCTGCCTCAGTTGCTGCCCCTATCCTAAAGGAATGCGACCCAAACTGTGATGGTGTTAACCCAATTCTACCCAATGTTAACTTGAGAACGGAAATTAACTGGAACTGAGATAAAGGACTCCCATCCTCGTGCATTAGGAAGGAACCCTGCTTCTTACCTCTAACTACCCTGAAACTAGTTACTAATTTACAAGGGCAGACTGCGAATGAAATAGGATGCAAATAAATGGCAGACCCCTTACCATAAATGTCGGTCTTCGACCGCCTAACCCATATAACCAGTGAATGACCCAAATCTTCTACATCCCGATCCTGAAGACCTCCCTTACCAGTTCGCTAACCCGAAACGCCCCAAAGAAAGCGAGCGAAAACGCTGTCTGAAACAATAGCGTCTCGTACTCAGATTTGCAAATTCCACCTAGCTCGCCATATAAGGATTGCAAAACTGCATATGATATAGGCCTCCTCACATCCTTTCATTTGGTCCCCCGTCTCATTCCCTTTAAAGCCTGCCTCACACAGAATTTTTTTGTGACGTCTAGCCTCCTCTGCAGCTTCAACATGAAGGCCAGGGCTGTTATCTTCCTACCTACCACGGACGGGGATATCCCCCGCTCCTGGCACTGCAGCATGAACGCGATGAGGGTACTCAGATCATTTACCTCACCGCCACTCTTTCTGGCTAACTCTTCCCCAAAAGCTTCCCACTCCAGCCACACTTTCTTATAACCCCTTCATGTGGTTGGTGCCAGCGAATTCTTTATCAACTCCCCTAGCTCCACGCTCCCATGTTCCATAAGTGGCGTGGTAACGGGATTCCTGTCTCGGACGCCGCTGGAGCCACTTGCCGGAAACGATCCCACTGTGACCGGGACAACGCATCTGCTATCACATTTTGAACCCCAGGAACATGCTTAGCCCTAAAGTTAATGTTACACTGCATGCACCTAAGAACCAACTGTCTGATCAATCTTATCACCGGCAGAGAGGAAGCCGACAGTGAATTGACCGCCTGAACCACCCCCATGTTGTCACAATGAAATATCAGCTGCTGGTCTCTAAGCTGATCCCCACAAATAAACATTGCGATCACTATAGGAAAGAGTTCTAGGAATGCCTAATTTTTAGTTAGCCCTATTGCAACCCACTCCGGCGGCTACTGCTCAGCGCACCATTGCCCCTTTAAATAGGCCCCGAATCCGACGCTACCGGCTGCATCCGTAAAAAGGTCTATCTCCGAGTTGCTGACGGGAACTGCCGGGATAAAACATCTCCCATTAAAAGAATCCAAGAACCTTAACCACACTTCTAAATCCTCCTTAATATCCATGGTGACCCTAATAAAGTGATGAGGCTGCTTAACCCCAGCAGTCGCCAACGACAAGCGCCTAGAAAATATCCTTCCCATAGGAATTATCCGACAGGCAAAGTTTAACTTTCCTATCAGAGACTGAAGGGCCTTAAGGATAACTTTCCGGGCTCCCCGTGTTTCCTCCACTCTGGCCCTGAGATCGGTTATTTTATCGTCCGGCAGCCGACACTCCAACCTCCCTGAATCAATTGTAATCCCCAGGAAGCTAAGAACTGTACATAGACCCTCTGTCTTTTCTCTCGCAATAGGGATCCCGAAGTCTTTCATGAACACGTCCATCAGATCCCCACACACCTGAGAACTCCCCTGTCCGACAAAAAGGAAATCGTCTAAATAATGGACTAGGGACTTGGATCCTGACTTGACCTGTACAACCCAGTGAACAAAGGAACTGGAAGCTTCAAAATACGCGCATGATATAGAGCATCCCATAGGCAAACACAAATCGACGTAATAGTTGCCTTGAAAGTGGCAACCTAGTAGATGCTGACTCACCGCGTTTACCGGAAGCAATCTGAAAGCAGACTCAATGTCTACCTTTGCCAATAGGGCGCCCCTGCCTGCTAACCGAACGAGCTTTAAGGCTTGATCAAATGGGGTGTACCTAACCGCCGACAAGTCCTTATCAATCTCATCATTAACCGATCCCCCCTTGGGGTAAGAAAGGTGATGTATAAGCCTGTACTTGCCAGGCTCCTTTTTTGGAACCACGCCTAATGGCGATAACCTCAAGTTTGGGACGGGCGGCTCCCGAAAGGGGCCAGCCATCCGTCTCAAAGCTAGTTCTTTTGAAATCTTTTCCTTAACGATGCCGGGAAACTGACCTGCCGATTTTAAATTAGGGGGAACGAACAATAGCTCAGGAAAAGACTTAAAAGGAATAGAAAAACGGCCGTCAAAACCATCACGGATCAACTCTGCCTTTTTAGCGTACCCTCTACGCCTACCGTACATTTTTAACCAAGGAAGCATCCTTTCTAGCCTGATCGGCGTTCTCGCCTTTGGAAACGGGCTCAGACTGCCCTGCAGTTCCGCGCAATTTCTTGAAACACCGGAACAATGGGTGTGGATGCCCGCATTCCAAACACTCGTGCCTGAATCTGCAGGCAGATCCCCATTTGCATGAACTTTCGTTGTATAGGAAGCAACATCCCTTCCTAACCGAGCTGGTGACCTGCTGCTGCCTATTACCGGACCCACGAAAGGACTGAGCCGCTCTGAGTGGGGTGACTATCTTCATCCATATGCCTACCTCCCTATCATCCCATCTCATTTCCTCCCCAACAGCCATCCTCTGCCTGAACTGTTCGTTGTACGCCCACCAGGCCATCCCCCTGTATGTCCTATGGATGCTGTCTATTTCGTCCTGGTAGCAAAATAGGGCACAGCAATATTTTGGCTTCCTTTCCCCGGCTATGCTTGCCAAGATTGTGAACGCTTGCGACCAATCCGCAAAGGTTTTTGGGATTCTCCTAAACCTACGCTTTCTCTCATCCTCTTCTTTTTTGCCCTCATCCCGGGATGAGTCCTCCTTAACCTCAAAATACTGATCCAGCGGCAGCAAGGAAAATATTTCTATAAACTCCCGCTTCCATATTCTATCTTTCAGCTCCTGAGCTACGTGAACTCCCAGAGGGCCTATCCTGCAGAGGGTGGGGGCTGCTAGCGCCGTATCCGCTACCACGATAGATGCCGAGTCACTCTTACCTGTTTTCTGGCTCTCCCCCGCCCTCTCTGCCTGCCCCCTTCCTGCATCTACCAGCGTTGCTGGGACCCATGCCTGCGCCGCTGACTTCCCACCTTCTAACTTAGACAACACAGTACTCAGGAGCTCCACTACAGTGTCTGATTGTGTTCCTTGTATTGATTGTGCTGTGTGTGTGTATGAGCCGTGTGCAAGGCACTCACCTCCAGAGTTAGGTGTTGCGGCTTTCCTGCACAACTCCGCCGGGATAGCATCCCACCGTGCGGCAACTGAACTTGATGGGTTGTTGTCGCCACTCCACCGGCGTGTTGCTGCCGCTCGTGCTGATGACATCTGTGAACCTGTATAAAAGGCAGAGGACCTATGTGATTGGTACACATGAGACATTCCTTGCCTCCCCCCCAAGGCCCTTTCCAGCCTGTGGGGCTCATCCCTGCCACTCCTCCTGCAGTGTAATTTCTGTGAGGTCTCCTCTCGCCGCCTTCCACTCCTGATCCTAACCCTAGTTCTACCAGCGGAGTAGCTTCTGCCTTGCCTTCCTCCATCTACTACCCCACTCTCCGACCTCTCGTCTGGGTATGAAGTGTCATACCTCCCACACTGCTCGTCACTCTCTGCGTCCTCCAAATACCCTGCAGCTGCCACTCCAGCCCTGGGCTCTATAGAAACTTCTCTCCTTGCCTGGCTTACCCGGCTACCAGGCCCCTCCACCAGTGGGGCCCTTTTGCGCCTATTCCCAGCTTGGGTTCTAGCCTGTAACCCCTTACCGCCTGGCCTTGTTGTGACAGGGTTAACCCGCCCCTCCCCATCAGGTTGTCTGTCCCCTGGGCTCCTCTGGGTGCTGAATAATCCATCTGCCTGGGGGGGTGCCTGCTGCTGGCTCCTAATTCTCTGTTCTAGTGCCCTGGCTCCCCCCCCAGGTAGCTCCCTTCCCAGGCCTATGACCCCCCTGCTCCTAGTGAGCATACCCACCACCCTGGGTTGTGGCTGGTCCACACCCCCAGGTGGCACTGCCTCTTCCTGGGCTTGCTGCCTCTCAGACCCAGCATCAGACCTCACTGCTGCGGCTGACCCAGTGCCTGTGATGATCACAGACCTCAGATCCCGCGGGACCCGTAACTCACCCTTCCTGATGTCAGCGCCGTCCCTGCTGGCCTCCGCCGTCCTCCGCCGAGCCGCCGGAAGTGAGGCTGACGTCACTTCCGGTCGCGCCATTCCTTGCTGCCGGGCCGCCATTTTCATCCCGCCGAGCTTCCTGGAGCCACGTGCCAGCTCCTGCTGCCGGACCACATGTTGTGCCTTCTCAGCAACTCCCAACCGGGGTACCTTCAGCCCGCTAGATGCTTCACCGGCGTGCCTCTTCGCCCGCGACTTCCCTCCAGGCCCAGCATCGTTCAGACCAGCAGGAGGGACCGGCTGGCTCACTGAAGGGGCTGATGGACCAAGGCTCAGTCTTGCAGGAGGCCTGGTTCTTCTGGACGGACGATGCTCTTGAGGTAGGATGGCCGAGGTGGATGGGGGAGAGGGAGATAGGTGAAGAAGGGGGGATCCAGGAGGAGGGAAAGGGGGGGAATTGGGGATATCAGGGGATGGTTCCCTACTATAAATAGGAGGAGGGGTAGGTGGAACCACAGAGGGAGAACTATCCCTAGCAGGGGTAACTCTGGGGATGGAGGCCACTAACGCTGACAGCCAATCCTGGCCTTTTTCAGCTGCAGCCTCCCTAATCTGACCTAGCAGAGACTCCATGTCTGCAGATGACATTATGGGTAAATGGGGGATATTAGACTGTCACACTACTCACAACTAACCTACAGCTTCAGCTTAGGCTCATGTGTGCTCAACTGCTACACGCATCCCTTTAAGAAACCTCTGCTGAAACCCCTCCTCTCTCCCCTCACTACCAATCAGAAACCACTCCTATCCTTTGCTTCCTTCTCTGGTCACCACCCACTCCCCTTCCACTTTGCTCTGCCGTGGGTTCATAACCCAACAATAGTCTACCAAGATTTTCAGCGGAAAAAAAAAAACGCTTACCGCTTAAGGAATTATTATTTCCTTTATTATTATTTCATTATTTCCTTTATTTTGTAATGCGCCAACATATTCCGTAGAGTTATACAGGAGTAAGTTGAAGTCAAAACAATGTTAACGCAATGAAAAGAAGAGAATGGAGGGTCCGGTCTTTTGAGCTGAAAATCAAATGTACACAGAGCTTTCACTAAAGCACATAGAAAGATTGAAAACTTGCATACTTGTAATCTAAAGTGCTTAACCTGGCAAAAGTTAATTCCACTATTACCCATATCTTAAAAGAAAATAAATCAGACAGCAAAACCCATTTTGAAAAATCTCTATAATTTACAAATATCTGACCTACCAGGCCACACCTACTAAGCTCCCTTACCAGGATTCCTGAGAAAATAAACTTTAAGGGATATGTAAGTTTCCTGGGTTTCAAATGATTCCTAATAAACAGCTACTAATTAGTAGAAAAATATGTATTATATTGAAAAGTTGAATATACTTACATATTTATATGCTAGATAATGATATCTGGCTGTGCACACCCCTAGGATGCTTACATAAAGTGTACCCTGCAGGGTACAGTGTGTGACCTCTAAAGGAAATGATGGTTGTTGGGGTCACAGCTGAAATTGCCTATAAGGAGACAGGCAGAGAGAAAAAAAACAGACAGCAACTGCCAGATTGTGATACAAATGTTTCAGTATTTACTTCCTTCTGACTGGCCAAGACACTTTTTCAAATGTAATATCAGTTTAGCCTGGGTTTGGAGGGTGTTAACCCTAAATTTCAACTGACAGAAATAAAAAAAATACTTTGCTAACTTCAAGGCCAGTGTTTAAATGCCTATTTTGGTATTTTTCATGCAAATTTTTTTTTCATATACTACTAATTCTCCTCTATCGGATCACTCATAATCCAGCTCACTTATAAATCCCTCAAATATTACCCTATATAACACACAATGGAACAAAATCCATACAAATGCAATGAACTCCTTAGACGGACAATGCCTTAGAGGATGCAAAGCCACTGGAACTTTAATGTATATGCTGTGGGACTGTCCTAAAATAACCCACATATGGACTGAAACCTACAAAGTCTTAGAGAAATTGTGGGGTTTTCAGATTCCTCAAAAGCCAGAAGAAGCCCTATTGGGCCTTCCTATCCCAGATCTCACAAAAGGAGGCTCAATTTATTTCCAACCAAATATCTTTAGCCACCAGATTCACCCTCGCTAAAAATTGGAAGACAGACAATCCCATGTTCGAGGAAGTAATGAAGAAAATTAAATACATTTACCCCATGAGCCAGATTTCAGCCGAACTAGACGCCAACTATAAAAAATGGGCCTCATGTTGGGACGTATGGACACTACGAATTGGATGCTGACTTTGTATGTTACATCTACTCTTGTTACGACCTCCATTCCCTTCAAGAAAAATGATTTGATGGTTAACTTAAAGTGACAGTAATAAATGCTTTTGGAAATCACGGTCTACACTCATACTCTGTTATATCTGATGTGAACAATCATCTCACACTTCTGCAACTAAGGGTGCTACTCTGATCATGGGAAAGATTTAAGGTACACAAAGAAGGCAACGGCATAGGTGGAGATGGATAGACGAGGTAATTGAAGCAATGAACATGCGCTTGTGGGAGCTCAGAGGTACAGTTGGTGACAGATTTGCTGCGGCCCCTAGCGTCAGAGAGTTGGACACAACTGAATGTCTAAACAAAACATGTTTTACATTAATATAAAGACTGCCCACATTATAATAACATTATTAAACGTAAACATTTCTAATTTATGAAATAAACCTTTTGGTTTTCTCCAAAATAGTTTTTATGGTAATGGTTCACATAGCGGGCAATGTTGATTTGTTACATACTTCACCAATTTAACATATTTCTCAAAATAAAATAGTGCTTTAAAGGACTACTGCAATTCAAGAAAAAGACACTTATTTCTCATCAAGTTAACAATATCAGCAGCTGTGTATGGGCATAAAGCTTTTTTTGTGGGAAAATCTGATTTTTGGGGGGTACAGGAATCCATTTTGTGTTTATTACAACATATCCTGAAGCTTGGAGGGGGGGGGGGGTTGTACATATAAGTGTCAGGAGACAATAGGCAAAAGTCCAGGACCATTGTTTCACACCACACCCCTTCCCTTCACCAGAAGCAGACCCCTTGCATCATTCAATACAATCACAGCTCTCCAGAAATGTAAACGCCCCTCCCGGACAAACAGCATCAACCATTCTGTCATGGATCCCTCCAGGATCCTTCAGACGCGCCAAAAATAGTGGCCTTTTTCCTGATTAATTATGCTTATACCTATGTACAAAGCTACTGAATATGTTGGCGCACTACAAATAAAACGATAATAATAATATTAATTCAGAATTAATGATTACAAATGTATTGGTGTGGCGGTCTATTAATAAATGTAATCCTTTTTTATTTGTGTGGCCGCAGGTGTGCAGGAGCCAAAATAATTCTGGGGGGATATTGCTCATTGTATACACAGGCCGTAACATAGCTTATATATACATACATGCAAACATAGAAATCAATGGGGGGGAAGGGATTTGTCCCCCCCAATTCCTAAACCTATGATCTTGGACACGTTACCTATCCCGCTGCACAATCAGTGTATAGTATATAAATGGGTTTAGGGCTGGCGAATATATCTCTGAATGTGGGGCAACGGATCTCATGTCGCTGGTAGTCTGCGCGCACACCCCTCCGGTGCGCAGGGAGTCTTGCGGAGTCTCAGGGGGCAGACATCTGACTGCGGCGGTCTCTTTCAACTCCAGACACAGTATAAAGACAGTCTCCTGCACACTGGACAGATGTAACAGGCGATAGATATAGGTTTCAGCAAGTCAGCTTTAAAAGGCAGAACAAAGCGATGAGAGATCAGAGGGAGCAGGGGGATCGTTGTGACACTAAGACAATTAATTAGTCCTGGATGTGAAGGCATAAGCTGCACGGCATGCTGGGAGGAGCAGCGAGGGGCTCATGGATGAAGAGCATCATAAAGGAAGATCTCTTAACATGTTACTGCGAGACCCTCTGAGGTCTGTCATTATTGTCCTGGAGGAATCGGAGCTGTTGGGGTATTTAATAGGAGAAATAGTGTCAAAGCGGAGAATCTAAATTGGGTATAAATTTAAAAATAAAGGTAATAAGTACTTTATCAATTAAAAAACAGCATTTTCATGCAAGCAAAAATTTAAGTTTGACATTTCAGTCAGGCTTTCTGATCCACCATAAGAGAGGAACAGTGGGTACAGATAAGATCTGTTAAAAGTCGTATTCAAATAGAATAGCCATTTGACAGTAGAACGCAATAAAATAGTGCAATAAAAGGGCACATCCATTGGATGCCTCCCCTCAAGCTACATACTTGCTAGTAGTCCTGAAAAAAGAATCCCACATGGTACAATAAGACTCATCTAAATATAAGATTTTCTCTGAAATGCTTTGATGTTCATAAATGCTAATATTGTTATTTTATTATACACTTCTCCAGCATGTGAAGTTTTTACCAAACGACAGTGGTCCTTTAAGGAGAAACAAGTCACAACTTATAAATCATAAAATAACTATCAGATAAAAGGAATGCCTAAACAATGGCTTCCAGGCAAACAATGGGAGTCAATGTGAGCAAAGTGGAGAGAGACCCACACCAGGCAGCTAATAATCATTCTAAGCCCATTTTAATTACAGATAGCTTTATTGTTAAGTTTATAAAGGCATATTTCTTGAAATATCATGTGGTGGAATGGATGCTCATACCAGGACGGCTCAAACTGATTTGGTCAAGGCCTTAGATATTGCTCTCCATACTTCTTCCTCAAGAAAACTTAACATCTGCTTGGGCTGCTTGGAAAATCTATCTAGAATTTCAGTGTGGTTAAAGTCAAGATCAAGTTCTAAGTCAAAATACACAGATACTACAGTATAATCAAGTACTATGATACTCTATAGATCATATTCTAGTAAGGAAATAGAAGTGTAGGCTGTAAAGTAAATATAGAAAAGGAATAGTTGCATTATGGCTAAAAAAATCATTTGTGCCTTCTTTGAGAAATCACATATTTAACTCTAGGACAAATAAATAACATAAATAGAACAAAAATTTAAACATAAGACAACAAAAATAATGTAAGGATAGAACCTAGTCCAACAATACATGGTCATGGCATTTAGTTTGGACCTAAGGTGCAAGTTCTATGCAAACTGTTACATATATAATGGTCCCTTGTGCACTGCGGGTGAAGTGGGTGAAGTAGATGGCACATCATGGTACATCATGCTGCCCCTTGTACACTATGAGTGAAGTGGGTGACCTATCCAAAAATTGACGCACATCATGGTGCCCATTGTAAGTTTTAGGTACATCATGGTGCCCCTTGTACACTATGGGTGAAGTAGATGGTAAATCATCCCGCCCCTTGTACACTGTGGGTGAAGTGGGTGATCTACACAAAAATGTACGCACATCAGTATGGCGATTGTAAGTTTTAAATACATCATGCTGCCCCTTGTACACTATGGGTGAAGTGGGTGACGTATCCAAAATTCTACACACCTTTATGGTGCCCATCGTAAGTTTTTAGTACATAACGGTGCCCCTTGTACACTATGGGTGAAGTGGGTGACCTATTCAAAAATGTACGCACATCATGGTGCCAATTCTAAGTTTTAAATACATCATGCTGCCCCTTGTACACTATGGGTGAAGTGGGTGACGTATCCAAAATTTCATCACCTCACGGTGCCCAAGGTAAGTTTTTAGTACACAACGGTGCCCATTGTACACTATGGGTGAAGTGAATGACCTATCCAAAATGTTATGCACATCATGGTGCCCCTTGTAAGTTTTAGGTACATTATGTTGCCCCTTGTACACTATGGGTGAAGTAGATGGCACATCATGGTACATCATGCTGCTCCTTGTACACTATGGGTGAAGTGGGTGACCTATCCAAAAATGGATGCACATCATGGTGCCCATTGTAAGTTTTAGGTACATCATGGTGCCCCTTGTACACTATGGGTGAAGTAGATGGTAAATCATGCCGCCCCTTGTACACTGTGGGTGAAGTGGGTGACCTACCCAAAAATGTACGCACATCAGGATGCCGATTGTACATTTTAAATACATCATGCTGCCCTTATATACTATGGTTGAAGTGGGTGACGTATCCAAAATTTTACCCACCTTTATGGTGCCCATCGTAAGTTTTTAGTACATAACAGTGCCCCTTGTACACTATGGGTGAAGTACATAATACAACATGGTACATCAATGCTGCCCTTTGAACACTATGGGTGAAGTGGGTGACCTATCCAAAAATGTAAGCACATCATGGTGCCCATTGTAAGTTCTAAATACATCATGCTGCCCCTTGTACACTGTGGTGGAAGTGGGTGACCTATCCAAAAATGGACGCACATCATGGTGCCCATTGTAAGTTTCAGGTACACCATGGTGCCCCTTGTACACTATGGGTGAAGTAGATGGTAAAATATGCTGCCCCTTGTACACTGTGGGGGAAGTGGGTGACCTATCCAAAAATGGACGCACATCATGGTGCCCATTGTAAGTTTCAGGTACACCATGGTGCCCCTTGTACACTATGGGTGAAGTAGATGGTAAATTATGCTGCCCCTTGTACACTGTGGGTGAAGTGGGTGACCTATCCAAAAATGTAAGCACATCATGGTGCCCATTGTACGTTTTTAGTACATAACGGTGCCCCGTGTACACTATGGGTGAAGTAGATAGTACATCATGCTGCCTCTTGTACACTATGGGTGAAGTGAATGACCTATCCAAAATGTTATGCACCTCATGGTGCCCCTTGTAAGTTTTAGGTACATTATGTTGGGTGAAGTAGATGGTACATCATGCTGCTCCTCATACATTATGGGTAAAGTGGGTGACCTATCCAACATTTTACTCACATCATGGTGAGTTTTAGGTACATCATGGTGCCCTTGTACACCACAGGTGAAGTGTATGACCTAGGTGGTCACCACTTCACTCATAGTGCAGAACCAGCCCTGATTACAACCTATATTTTCAATGAAACCTTATCCAAAACCATTGCTCTTTCCCTTTAAAACCATACACAATTTTTTCTCCCCCTACTCCTCTACATTTTTTTTGTTGCTCCAAAATAGACCTTGGATAAAAGTGAAAGCAACACACAGAGTGAAAATGCTATCCGTGTTTTTTTATCTTTTCTTATTGGGCAGATCCCCGCCGCTTGCTTTTCTGTCGAATGTTATAGCATCTTTCGATCAACCAACAATAGAGAACTTTTGATCGCAGCATGTGGTCATATTGTAGTGTTCTTCAAAGTGAGCCAGGAATCGGGAATATTGGCCGATAGGTATTGTATTTCTCCATACCTGTGGTCTGCTTTATGTTTGTTCCTCTAACTGTATAGAAATGGTTGCCCAAATTTCAAAGGGTTTCCCACAGCCAGCTTTATTAGAAGGCAAATTTGCCGTCTTTATACTTGCGCGGAGATGAAACGCTTTGATGTCTGTATTTTATATTTCATCTGTTGTCCATGTTTATAAATCAAAATGTCAGTTAAGAATAAATTAATTTGCTTTCATGACCTATTTTCTTATTAAGACACCGGGGGAGCGTATTTATTAAAGGTCTTTCCTGGGGCGATACCACCAATAAAAAGCAATGGCCACCTAAACATTTAATATCTTATTAAGATCCCTAAATTATTTTTTTATATTAAAAAAAACATAATGGTCATATTAGGATATATTATTTTGAATAACTGTATTTCATAATGGCCACTTTTACATACAATTATTCTTTCTACAAGGTTCCATTTTCTTGATCACACTTGCAGCTTCCGTCTCAGCAGGGCAATTCCTTGTAAAATAATTAGGTTTGTATTAGTCCTAATGGGACCGTTATAGCTGCCACATTCCCACTGTGTAGATAGAAGATCCATCTCTGCAATTAACATCTCCTCCGAACACTTTGAAAATGATAAATTCGAGATTTCCCAGCATCATAACTGCATATAAAGGTAACAAGTTCGTGGCCACCATACAAGCCGTTGCTCACGCTTGCGGGCTCACGAAGCAAGGGTCGCAGTTGCTGGCAAGGAGCGCAAAATTTACGTCTTAACGCAAACAAAATACGAGACACGTTACGACCCATTACGACCTTGCAAAAAACGCCCGCAACACGCGCACATGAAAACATGAAAAATACAACAAATACACACAACAAATACATAAAAAGCTTACTTACAGGAAGAGGGAGCATCCAGGACCTCGAAAACTAAAGTTACACCTCAATTTAACTCAAATTAAAACATTTTAGACACTAAAAATGTATCTAAGCGAGAGAAAAAAACGAAAACGAGGCTACAGCAGTCTAAAGACGCAAAACACCACCAAACACCTATTTTTCCTGAAAAACACCTACGAGATTGAAAAACAAGGACACAACCTGCGCAACCCCAAAAACATTACAAAAACACAACAAATACATTTACAACAATATCCATTTAACCTCAAATTTCGGAGTTTAGAGACCCGAAAATCAAGCGAGAGAAAAAATGGCCGCCGAACTAAACGAAAACGAGGCTAAAGGTCCCTAAACACGCAAAACACCACCAAAAACCTACGGATATTCCCGAAAAAGCCCAGCAAACAGCTACGGATATTCAGAAAAACTTGCACGACACAGAAAACGAACGACGCTACATCAGCCACATTATATACATCAAACACCCTTAGCTCACTTACAATTTCATTGCCCTCATTTTTTGACGGGCAATATTCTAGTTATTATATATTTTTAAACAATTATTCTGTATTAGAATATATCGTTTTTGATTTCTGATAATCTACTTTCTGAGGTGGCAGGAGACTTTCACATCACAAAAATGGGTTCTATCCTGTTATGCTGGCGCAGCACAAGGCAGCAGCAGTGGTGGTGAGCATCCACTAAATGGCGCTGCAGATATTCCGGTGCCACATCATAGAGACAAGGCTTAGGTAAACTGTTAGGGTTAGGGTTGGGGTTAGGGTGAGGGGTCCTTTCCCTCTTCCCCTACGCAAAAGATTGGCAGCAGCAGTGCCTCTGCCAACCGCTAGATGGAATACTGATGCACATTGCATATAAGGCGCGCCAACAGAAGAGGCCTTGAGCTACGAGAGGCGTGCCGAGAGCCCGTGCTGAACATAGCGATGGCCTCGCTGTTGATTCAGCACTGTCAAGGTGCGCCACGTCGTAGGGGGAAATAATTATAGGCCTTCCCGGAAACATGATGGCGCCATCTAGCGGCTACTTACTGGCACTGCAGCTGACAGTGCTTGCGATTTCTTGTGCATATACAACAGGATAGATCTGGGTCAAGGGTTAGGCTAACATTATAAGCTTATAACTTCTCTCACATATCGGCAGCGCTGCAAAATATTGGCGTACTGCAGCGGCGGACCTGTCCCGACAACATAAAACGATAGATCCCAAAAATGGATGAAACTATGCATATTCCCACTAATAAAAGGGCAAGGTTCAGTACGTATTCTTAAGAGATATAAACGACTTGAGAAATGTAGAAAAAACACTTACAGTACTGATCCACCCTATATAAATACAAAATTTAAAAAAAAAACGAAAAAAAAAAAACACAATAATATAAAAAGTAAATCACAACAAAAAATCAAAACTAAAATGTATAAAATGAAGCAAAAATATTTTCAAGCAAAAAAAACAACATAAAAAGGTGCCCTATACATACGCTGGCTAGGACCACAATGGGTGCCTCCTTCCTGGAGGATAGCTCTACCAGCTTACCCCAGATCTAAATAGGAACAGTCCTAGCCAAAACTCTACACTATCCTAAAGACAAGATTAGAAAAATGGATAGGATATAGTACAAAAATAACAAGGAACAACTAATGAAAAAAAAAAAAAATAATCACAATGTGACCTCCCCCTGTATATAAAGTGCAGATTGTGGTCCGCATATAATAGATATCTAGAAAATCTGTGCCATTTTACATATGGTACAATGCAATTTGTAACCATGCAGGGTGGAAGTTTCACAAAAGAACTAGGTATATGCGCAGCACAAATACAGCATTGTAATCCACATATAATTTGATAATAGGTATCCTGAAAATCTGTTCAACTTTACATATGGTACAATGCCAATAGTAACAGCACAGGGTGAAAATAGCACAATAGAATTACGTATGTGCACAGTACAGATACAGTATTGGAATCCACGTATAATATGATAATAGATATCCTGAAAATCTTTACTACTTTACATATGGTACAATGCCAATTGTAACTAAGCAAAGTGAGAGTATCACCATAGAACTATGTATGTGCTCAGTATGTAATGTATACCAGGATATAATCACATGAAAAAACTACCAATATGGCTGACCAGAGTAAAACACTCTTATCACCACATGGTAAGACAATATAATATCACGTACACAGTAGAATTAAAGGGAAAAGAGCAGTGAGATCATACTGTGTGTCATTAATATCTGTGGGTAAATGTACAGAGATTAGCAGCATCTGCTGTGCACAATAAGGGAAAATAATGTCCCAAACTTATCTGCAGACTTTCACCATGCTTCTGATCCTCTCCACCGTGGGACAGAGTGTGACATCATAAGTGTGCGTCAGCCAAAGTCGCCAGCTTTCCCATGATACAGTGCGGCTAGTTAAAAGAATATAGAGGGTTTCTGGATTTTACTAAGTATACCGGTCCTTTCCCTCTTCACCTTTGTAAAATCTGACAGCTGTAATCCCGCCCCCAACCGACAGATGGCGCAGACGATTTTCATATAAGGCGCTCCAACAGAAGAGGCCTTCAGCTATGAGAGGTGCGCCCGGGGCCCTGGGGAGCTGAGTGCCCGCGCCGAACATATCGATGGCCTAACTGTCGACTCAGCGGCCGTCGAGTTGCGCCATGTCTGGGTGGGGGTGGGATGGATTGGGGGTTATAGTTCTTTGCCTTACATCAAACATGACGGCGCCCGAAAATTAACAGCACCCTCTGCCAGGGGGCTCATGTAACTGCAGCTTTCAGTTCTGCCGGAGACATGCGAAGGTGAAGAGGGATAGATCCAGCATATCATATATGTATTTATGTATCACATATATAGTTGTGAGCGTACGAGTTGTTGCTAACGCTGCGGGCTCGCGTAGCGAGTCGCGGCCCTCGCTTCGCGAGGGCACTGCCCGAGGGTCTCAGTTGCTGGCATGGAGCGCCGAAGGCGCTCCATGCCAGCACCTGAGGACCTCGCAAAGCGAGGGCCGCAGTTGCTGGCATGGAGCGCCGAAGGCGCTCCTTGCCAGCAACTGCGACCCTCGCAAACTTCACGTCGCAACCCAAACAGTACGACACACACATTACGACACTCGAAAACAACATACGACACACGTTCACACACATTACGGACTCGCAACACTCGGACGCAACTCGCGAACATTACAAAATGTAAAACACAATACATACACACACCACATACATAAAAAACTTACCTACACCAAGAGGGAGCACCCAGCACCTCAAAAATACAACTTACACCTCGATTTTACTTCAAATAAAACAGTTTAGAGACTAAAAAAAAAACGAAGCGAGAGAAAAAATGGCCGCCGAACAAAACGAAAACGAGGCTACAGCACTCTAAACTCGCAAAACACCACAAGAAACTCGCAAAACACCACAAAACACCTACGGATATTCCGATACAAACGTATAACACACATTACTCGCCATTTGACGCCAATGCGGAAGTACACGACAACGGTTTGGGCTCGCGCACGCACAGTGTTACACTGCACACATTCAGCACGCTTACACAGCAGATCCACACCACTAATGCTGCAGCAACATCAAAACACATTCACAGCTCTTCCACACAATGCTTTAAAATAGGTAAAGTATATTCATTTATTAATGTATTATATATTTCATTATTACACACTAAACAGCATTAGCTACCTTACAATTTCATTGCCGTCATTTTTTGACGGGCAATTCGCTAGTTTAGTATTATTAAGAAGTGCTTATAAGCTACCTAAAATCAAAGAAATAGTCCCTGCATGGGTCTGCTTACTGTGGCGTATGTGGAAACAAACTGTAAGGCTGCATTGCAGTGTCCTAGCCTATCAGGAACCACATTTCAGAAAACATTCTGCTGAGGCAGTCACTGATAGGCCAGGACACCACACTGCACATCCAGCACTAAAGAGACTGTGTGTGCATACACTGCAGAGTGCGGTTCCATACAGGGGCTATTTGTATGATATATGAAGTCAAAACAGATTTTTTTAGAATGTCTTAATAGGTAAATAACACACATAGTAGAAAGCGTCCATATACATTTAAAGGGATATGTAAGTTTCCTGGATTATGAATACATCTGATATGGAAAAAAATGTTTGCATAAAAAATACCAAAGTAAACATTTATACACTTACCTTGAAGTTAGCAAAATCTATTGTAATTTCTGGCAGTTTAAAATTAAGGTTAACACCCCCTCCATAATTTGTTTTGGCCAATCCGGTTAAGTGAAAGATTTGAGACGTAGCACTATGTTAGTTGCTATGGCAACACCACACAGCATATACAGGAAGCAGGGATGAGTCTAATGCCAGCAGTGACTGGGAGGCTGACAATACTGCTCTACTGTTGGCTAAGCAAGCAAGAACAGGTAAATAGTGGGTTAATATTGCTCCCCAGATGCTGCATGCTGATTGGGTGTGGATAGGGGTGTCAACACAATCATTAGAGGTAATTTTAGATATTAATAAAAAATAAAATGTTTTATGAGTGCTGTATACATATAGGCTGCTTATTTGCCTACAGAGTGCAGAAATGTATTAATCCAGCAAACTTAGATATCCATTTAAGGACCACAACTGTTTGGGAAAAACTTCACATTTGTAACAAAATAACACTGACACATATGTAATCTATGAACATAAAATTATATTGAAGACTCTACAAAATTCTGGGAACTTCCATTTTGGATATTTAGTAACTGGATGGGGGAAAAGTTATCCAGCTGTGAGTTGCACTTCTATTTTGTCTCAAGCAATACAGCAACATTTCAAAAGAACTAAACATAAATCAAATTTGCATCTAAGATCCCTCACAGCTTACTAATCATTCTACATGTAGATATAAAAAAACAAGCATTAAATGCATTGAATATAAATCTTTATTTTATATATGTCAAGCAGCGCTGTAGAAAACTTAAAAGCATCACACACACACATTAAAATTTAAGCAAGTAGCCTATTACATCTCTAAATGGGTGTAACTAATTTGTTAACCATATTCAAATAGATCAGTGGCACCCTACACAGGTATGGCTACAAAAAAGGAGAGGGTGAGAGAGAGGGAGAGACAGCCTAACAGCCGTTTCGCAGCTTAGCCGCAGCTTTGTCAAAAGCTAAAGCAAGTGTGTATTGTTTTTAAGTCATATGTGGTGCTGTTTTACATATATTAAATAAAGATTTATATCCAAATTATTTACTAATTTTTGGTAATAATATTTTAGTGTCAAGTACTTGGAAAATCTTTGTGGATAACATTGCTTGTCAAAACGTAGGATTGAAAGCAAATGGTTCCTCATTATAGCAAAAAGAATGAATACAGTGCTTCAAAATTAAAGACTGTTGGGGGGTTTTACGTTTTGCCCATTATCAAGTTCTTCAAACAATATGAAACTTTACTTTTACATAACATATATATGCACGTCAGCAGTTTTCTGACTGCTTCAATTGTATATCAGGCACCACAAAGTACATGCACATTATTTAAAAGGCCGTGTCCGTCTTCTGGCATTCAGCATGGTTTAAATTCTACAGTGTGACAATTTGTACATGGAATATTGTTACAGCAACAAGAGCAATTTAGTAATTTTGCCTGCAAACAAATGAGCTTAAGTGCAATGAATTTTTATTTCAGCAAATTAATGCACAAAGATCACTGTAAATAGTCTGGTATCGTATATTGTTCAAAGAATATTGACTTTCAAATTAGCTGCTTCTCATAACAGCCATCGTCGAAAAATACAGTCAAAATGCAAATGGCTGTATTATAAATGGCTCATTCAACATTTATTTTGCTTGAAATAATCTTATAAAGCTCTTTTCATGCTAATATGTGCAAGCAGTGACATTAGGCGGATTGCTTTGACATGGTTAAGAGGGCCTCAGGATTAAGAAGAAAGGGAAGATACCAGATAAAACATTCAATAGACCTTTTTCAGAGGCAAAATGATTCGCTTTGAAACTTGTCCAGGGTTGAAGTGCGCTGGAAGTCGGTGGCGCACATGCAAATGAGCAGAGACAAAACCATGGAGTAAAAGTAAAATAAATATGTATTTAAAAGGGACACAGCCAAGGTTAAAAATATGATAGAATAGTCAAGTACAGGGGTGAAGCTATGAGTGGTGCAGGTGGTGCATTGCACAAGGGCCCAGTGTTGTGTATTATTTTTTGCATTTAATTTATTTTCTGATGTGTATGGACCCACCTGGAGCCCCCGCCCTGGCCTAAGCTGCGATGGTCCCCTCATGCTACACATTCCCCTGGCCAAAATTGGTCTGAAGCCTGTTTAAAAAAGAGCATTTCTACAGAAGATCCAATAGGTGGCAGTGTGAAGCAGTTCAGAATGCTGGGGATGTGTATCAGGGAAGAGGTGAGTGAGCAAAGTTCAGGGCGAACGGGTTCTGTGTGGGGGCAAAGAAGATAGAGATGTGTACTATGGAGGTGGGTACTGAGAGGGGTTGGGTGCTGTGTGGGTATGAATACTGACAAGGACTGGGTGCTATATAGAGATGGAGGCTGGGATGTTGAGAGGGACACAGTGCTACGTAGAAATAGTATATAAGTGTATATGTGCAGATGCATACAAATTTACTTTTTTTCTTATTAAAAACTAGCAGTATGAATTTTTTTCTGATTAATTATGTTCTTAAACTAAAAAAAAGTTTTGTAAAAATTCAGAGGTTTTGGAGCTTTACAATAAACTTGAGTAAAGATTTTTTATTGAGCTTGTCAACATTGCTGAGAATAGAATTTGTATCAATATTGTATGCTAGCTACTAAAAATGTATTAACTAGGAACTGGAAAATAAAATTTTGACAAACAAATCTATTTATTTAAATAGATATTATTTTCACTAATGAGAAACTTTCTCATATAGCTT
This sequence comes from Discoglossus pictus, assembly GCA_027410445.1. NCBI lineage: Eukaryota > Metazoa > Chordata > Amphibia > Anura > Alytidae > Discoglossus > Discoglossus pictus. Next base: position 14,637,805 of record CM050176.1, read on the forward strand.
CAGACACTTTATATTTGTTTCATAAAATGTGGGACTCTTGGCTCTTGTTACATCATGGGCTGCACTTAAATCTCAGAGAAGATCCTTTGGAATGAGGAGAGCAAGGGAGCTTACACTTTAGTGTGATCAAGTAAGCTGAAATGGTGAGGTTTGACTTGACTTTGACTGAGGAATTTATGATCAAGGTACTGGTGAATGTCCTTGTTTTTAGCCTCATTTGCATACAACTACCCAGAATCCTTTGTTGGATTGAAATCACTGTTCGCTGAGAAGTTCTGTCGGGAATAAAGGTCTCTTGGCTGTTTGAGACTTGTAAGGATACTTAGAATGGTCTTTTCTTTCCTTATTGGATATGCTTTAGAGGGCATGCCAATCACCTTCTACCTACCAGAAAGTACTTAGTGTCTTGTCTGAGTACTCTCTGCAGCCTCTTTTCACAGTTGCCAGAACCAAGATCACACTGATGAGTCCCATAACAGGTGAAACAGCTGCCTGTTGCTTCTATGTCTTTTGACTAAGATCAAGTGTAGTATTATCTCGGAATGGGTAGATGAATGGTGGCACATGTCAACTAGGAGGGAGAAACCTTACTCTGGTTAGGAGCCGAGTAGGCATCTAGGGTGGTCTAGGAGAAGAATGGCACCCTCTACCATAATGGCATTTTTAAGCACCTTTTAGGGACTTTTGGTTCACAGTGAGTCCTCCACGTTTGCCTATTTCCCCAGCCTGCAGGTTGGGGGAGCAGGTTCCTAAGCACTCACTTATAGTGTGAGGCATGTGAGAAGTATCCTTAATGTTAAAAAGGCCTGGGAGGTCAGTGGCAGTATCCTCCCAGGCTGAAAACGGCACATAATTTTAGTTTTTTGAGTACTTTTCTTTTTGGCACTAATCACTTCTGCACAATGTAGAGGCTGGTGGCCTGTGGTCCTCAAGCCCACATCCCCTTTGAATTTAAGAGCATCAGGTCTCTGGACTGATGACTACTGCTAAAGAGTCCTTCACCTTCGGGGAGGGACTAAACGTCCACTTTTCCTTGTCCGCTTGTATCTTCTAGTTAGTGCCCTCGGGAGGACACAAGGAAAGGGGCCCCTATGCCCTCAATGCAGGTAGGCCTGAAGGCCCTTCCTAGCATCGGTGCCAGAAGCATCCTCCATGGAGTTGGTAAAAAAACGGGTGAAACAGCTGGAGGTGAGTCAGACTATGGCAATCTAATCCAAGGCTATGTTTTAAAATCTGCCTGAGAACAGCCCCCATTTGCCTAAATTGATTCACTTGTTGAATGGGCTTGAGGCAAAAAGGTAGTATGTCTTGAGCCTCATTTGCATGTCCTTTCCAAAAATCCTTAGTGGCAGTGAACTCACTGTTCACTGAGAAGTTATGTTGGTCTTCTGGCCTGCTGAGACAAGTTTGTTATGCTATCTTGGTTTGTTTTTTGTTGAAGTATCGTCTTGGCTTCCATCTCCTTCCTGGCAAGTTGGATTTGGTCCCTTAATTAGAATTCTTTACAGTACTTGCCAGGAGGGGAATGGACATTTCACTCTTTCTAAGCTGCTTATTGAGTGTATGCTGTGTGAGTATGTGATTCTATTTCATGATATTTCCTTCACTATAAACTTTATGGTTCTTTTTAGAAATAATAGTATGTCATGTACATTATCCTACTGTAGCACAATACATTGATTGCTTATTAATATTTCTGTTAGTTTACTCAATATGAATATTATTGACATTACTTATACTAATGGCATCTTGATCTTTTCTTTTGTATTTAAAAATGTCCTCTACGCTACTAATAAAAAAACAGCTTTGAATCAGCTAAATTTTGACTGTCAGTCAGCTCAATAGATCCTCCCACCAGACTGGCTATCAATACTTAATTACTATCATCATTGATGAATGACTCTCGTATTAATATCTTACTTTTTCATATGGCTTCTGAATTGGTAACTCTCGATTAGTAATTAAGAAGTCGCATACTAAAGGAAGTCATTAATCCACTAAAGAGGTGATTAAATACAGAATAAGACAAATCTAGTGGGAGCTGAGTGACAGCCAAGATTTAGTAAATTCTAAGCTGTTTTTGTATTTAATTATATCACATATAATAGTTGTTGGAAGGTGGAAGGTGGAGGCTCCAACGTCGGCTGCAATGAGCCTCTACGGCGCCTCACCCACGGTTACAAACACCCACAGAAGCGGGACTTTGAAAAAATAGATCTAACACGCAATTACTAAGTACGGACTTACACAAAAAAATACCAGCCGTGGAACTTAGACAGAAAAAATTACGGACTTACACTAAAAAAATACGAGCCGCGACATCTGCAAGTGAAGTTACACCTCAATTTAAGTCCAAATTCCTGAGTTTAGATACAGGAAAATCCCCTAAGCGAGAGAAAAAATGACTGCCGGAAAAAACGAAAACGGGGCTACACGACCCTAAAGCCACAAAACACCACCAAGCACAGACGGAATTTCAAAATAGCCGTATGAGGTACAAGATACACTATTAGCAAGGACACTTAATCATCCACAGCCGCGTACCACATACACATTCGCCGCCATTTTACAACACTAACTTACACAATGCGGAAGTACACAGCTACACTAACGGCTTCATGTCGCGCACGCAGCCTATTTACACTACACGCTGCACACATTGCTGACACTTACACCTCCGCTCCACAACAGTGCAAACCTACATTGTATGCTTTAGGAACATCAATAATATTTGTAATTTTTATTCATAATAAAAATCGTAATAAACACAAAAGCCATTCACTGCGCGCCTCACAACGAGCGCCAACGCTGCTCATAGCACACAAACTACACCAGGGGACAGCCTTGCAATAAGAGCAAAAAGCAGATCAGCGCCGACCTTACAATTACAGCAAAAGCGCCTCTGATAAAAAAAAAATACAACAACCAGCGCGAGGCTCGCAATGAGCACCGAAGGATGTCATACCACCCAAAAAAATAATGTTTGTGGCAAACAGCATTACCTGCCTTACAATTTTATTTTTTGACAGGCAAGTCGCTAGTTTTTAAATAACTTTCAATTGCTAAATATTACTATTTTATTTGGTACTTTAAAATAATTATGACCTCTGCTGTAAATCATTAAAATATATTTAAAGTATATTATTTGAAGAACTACACTTAAATATACAAATTGTTTTTAGATTGGAAAATTAAGTAATAAAACCTCTAATTTATTATCTTTTATACACAAATATGCTGCTGTGGGATGTCCTATTTTGTTTTCCACTGAAGGTGATTTTTACTAAACATGGGAATGTGGCATCTACAAATGGTTTAAAATGACATAAGCTCGCAAGAAAATAACAGACAAAAGAAAATGAAATCTTTCAGGAAAGATAGAAATTCCACATAGAACAGTTCAAGCCCACCAGCACACAGTGCATGTCAATAATGCAGTTTCATAATTAATCGGCAGTTACCCAGGACCAAACACTTATATATATTGTGCTAACTCTGCAGGGGCGGAGCTAGTGAATGAAGGGCCCCAGTGCAAAAAAATATTATTCCCCCCCCCCCCCGAGGGGGAGGGCCCCAATCGTTTTTGCACCTTCCCTGATGCCAACTCACTCCTCCCCACCAAGGGGTCTCAATAAAGACCACTGAACAAAGCAGCTCCCTCCCCCAAGTTCTCCCTGCCTCAGCCACTTACCCCACCATAAATCCTTCCCAAAGTGGCTCCCTTGCCCCCATTCACTGGCCCCTCTTCCTTTTCTTACCCCCATAACTCCCTAAATTGGCCCGGGTTGCCTCCAAGACCCCCATTCCTCATTCACTGGTCCCTCTTCATTTTCTTACCCCTATAACTCCTTCCTAAAGTGTCCCAGTTGCCTCCACGATCCCCCTTCGTCATTCACTGGCCTCTCTATTTTCTTACCCCCATAACTCCTTCCTAAAGTGGCTCCCTTGCCTCCAATACCCCCATTCCTTATTCAATGGCCTCTCTATTTTCTTACCCACCCTTAACTCCTTCCTAAAGTGGTTCCCTTGCCTCTAAGACCACCATTCCTCATTCACTGGGCCCTCTTAATCTTCTTACCCTCCAGGACCCTACACTACAGAAATAAAAATTAGACAGCACAGGGCCCCCCAGAAGAGGGCCCCGGTGCAGTTCTATATCTTAGCCTTGTTAACCACATAATCTGGTGGGAGGTCCCCCTCTTTTCACCCAAATCAGGAAATACTCTCCTTGATAAAGTCAAGCGGTGGTCTCTTGTCTATCATACAAATTTAGGGACATTCCAAAATATGATCTTTTATATATATAAAAAAAAAATTGTTAAGGTTCGGTATCTATCAGAACACAGACTGTTTGTTTAGACAAAATTCAAGGAAGTACCTAATTCTGTTCTGTATTAATTCCACACGCCCTATTACTGATCCTCAGCACAACAGCTTGTTAGTGTTCAATGCTAACTCTCACAGTGGGGGCGATGCACAGGAAGTGTATGGCCAGGGGGTGTGAAGCATCTGCCACCCTTGTGTGTATCGTTCAGTTATGTCCGACTCTCCATGACCTCATGGACCCACACACCATACTGATCCACTTGGTATTCATGGCAGAGATACTGGAGTGGTTGCCAGTATACAGCTCCTGGTATTCTTAGGTGGTCTCCCATCCAAGTACTGACCAGGCCCAGCCCTGCATGGCTTTATGGTGGTGTGACCTCTTTGTTCCCTAACTGGAATTTAACCCAGGTTGCAGTTTTGAAAGCACCGAATCCTAACCACTGAACCACAAGGGAACCCTCTGCCACCTATAGTGTGTCCTTATAAAAGGAAAGGTCTCTCATTATTCCCGTATTTGCTTAAAAGCTAACACTCAATCACTGTGGCATCTTTGTGGGCATAAAAATCTGATGAGTCTTCAATGTGGGAAGATGTCAAATAGCACATTAATAGAAAATATTCACGCAATTAAATAAAAGGTATTTTAGTGTAACTATGCATTTAATAAAAGTTAATATTTTTTAGGTTTTAAACTGTTTGTTTTCTCCTCAAGCAGAGCTTCTTATCTCATCCTACCTGTATCTATTCAGGGTGTGGCCAGCTCTACCTTTGTGCTGAACTAAAAATAACAGTTTAGGCTCTGCTAAGTAAAGGGATGGGCTACGATGGCTCATGCATAGTCAATGTACAAGTTTATGGAGCAGCTGCAAGCATGTTACAATACAGCTGTTACCTCTGTGTAGGGAGTAGGGGTGGAGCTAATGATGTAATAGGACTTGGCCAGTGACATCAGCCCAACTTGCTTTCCAGCCTCAGACAGAATGAGATAGACAGAGAAGAGAGAGAAAAAGAGAAAGTGGTGAAGAGAGAGACAGAATGAGATAGACAGAGAAGAAAGAGAGAGAGGAGAAGAGAGGGACTGAATGAGATCGACAGGAGAGAGAGAGAAAGGTGAAGAGACAGACAGAATGAAATTGGCAAGAGAGAGAGAGAAAGAAAGAGAGAGACAGAATGAGATCGACATAGAAGAGAGGGAGAGAGAGAGGCAAAGAGAACAGAATGTGATCGACAGAGAAGAGAAAGGTGAAATAAGAGACATAATGAGATAGAAAAGAGAGAGAGGCAAAGAGAGAGAGAGACAGAATGAAATCGTCAAGAGAGAGAAAGAGAGAGAGATAGGCGAAGAGCAAGACAGAATGAGCTTGACAGAGAAAAGAAAGAGAGAGAGAAGATGAGACAGAGATGAAGAGAGAAACAGAATGACATCGACAGAGGAGAGAGAGAAAGAGAGAGAGGTGAATGGAGAGGCAGAATGAGATAGACAGAGAAGAGAGAGGAAGCAAGTTAAAGAGGGGAAGTGAGAGTAAGATAAGATTGGCAAAAGAGAGAAAGAGAGAGGGAGAAAGAAAGAGACAAAGAGCAAGACAGAATGAGCATGACAGAGAAGAGAAGAGAGGGTCTGAGAGTGAGAGGCAAAGAGAGACAGACTGAGATCGACAGCGAAGAGAGAGAAAAAGAGAAAGAGGCGAAGGGAGAGACAGAGAAGAGAGCGAGTGAGAGAGGCGAAACAGAATGAGCTTGACAGAGAAGAGAGAGAGAGAAAGAAAGAGAGAGGTGAAGAAAGAGACAGAATGAGATTGACATAGAAGAGAGGGACTGAGAGAGAGATAGGAAAGAGAGAGTGAAAGGGAGAGAGTTAAAGAGAGAGACAGAATAAAATCAACAGAGGAGAGAGAGAGTGGGAGGCAAAGAGAGAGACAGAGAAGAGAGCTTGACAGAGAAGACAGAGAGGGAGTGTTGGAGAGAGAGAGAGAGAGAGGCAAAGAGCGAGACAGAATAAGAAGAGAGGGAGTGAGAGACAGAGAGAGAGAGAGAGGCGAAGAGAGACAGAATGAGATCAACAGAGAAGAGAGAGAGAAAGCGAGAGAGATGCAAAGATAGAGAAAAATAAGATGGACAGGAAGAGAGAAACATAGAGAGGTGAAGAGAGAGAAATATAGATGTGTACTGACTGAGAAAGGTACAGGTTGAGATAATGAAAGAATGAAAGAGAATGACAGAGAACCAAAGAGACGGACAAAAAAATGGCACTGTTAAAAAGAGAAGACTATGAAGACTGTCAGAGACAGGCAGATAAATAAGGATGTTTATGTAAAACAAAGGAAGAGACTGGTCAAACAAACTGGCACCCACTCCAGCATCTTTGCCAAGATAACTTATGGATAGGAGCGACCAGAGAACTAACAATAGATACAATATACCTGGCGTTGCTGTGATCCATAGGGACTGAATGGCTAAACAACAACAACAAACCAGTTACTACTCCACTTTCTCCTTGGTCTCCATCTTAAAGAAACATTGTACTGTCCTAACAACAGAAGTTATATGTTTCAAGTGGGTATTGGTCTTGAAAAAAATCCCACTTTAACTGATTTAGAAAAGTGATAAGCATAGTAACCAATCAGTGGCAGCATGCTATTTGAGAGAGGTCACTGATTGGTTAATTTGAAACATTGTACTTCACAGTCTGTGCATTCATGATCTACATATGGCAGACCCAAACAGGTACAAAGTGTATGATTTTTAGGCAAAATAGAAAAATGATTTTTTAAGCACTTCTTAATAAAACAAAGAACATAAAAGTAAATAGATACACAGGTATATTACATTCCTAGTGAAACCCAGAAACCTTGCTTGTATTTTAAATGTCAAGTGAGGAGCCTTGTGAGCCTTGTAAGCTATTTCCCTTATGTGACACACCCCCTAGCTACATATAAGATTTTTGTGAAACACCTTGCAGGACCCAGCTACTTATTGTCCCTTTTATTGATCATTTTAGACGGCCTTCCAGTCAGAGTATTGCTTCCACCACTTGATAATCCATAAGTGGTGGAGACAAGCGGCTCAATTGAAGATTTACAACTTCATTTTAAAAATAAGTTTAATGTTAGATATTACTTTTCTAAATCATTGGATAGTAATTTTATTAACGATTAGCTCCTTTACATGACCACTGCAGCCTTATATTTAAAATATACAGCAAAACCTGGATGGAGCAAAGCAAAACAAAACAAACAGTCCTGGACACAACTTTTTTTTTTATTTACTGGTCTATAACCTTTGAACTACAAACTTTTCACAGCTTAGCATTTGAAATGCTGAAGGCCCCAAACAAAGCCTGCCTCAAGTAGAGCCTCTCACTCCCAGACTACAGTGCATAAATTCCCACATCCATTTCTCTGTACGAATATTTTAAAGGCTGTTATCAGGTGTATCTGATTAAACTGCTCCAGGAGTTAACTCTTTAATACTTCCTGGGAGAAAGGGAGCTTTGCAATATCAGTGACCCATACAAATGCCTGGTCTCACTCTGTTACAATACATGTACAATTTCTACACTAAACAGGCGCACAACTATACAGTACTTCTCTTCAGAGTACAGCAAATTCTTCTTATAAATCAGTCTATCTGGAATTCTTGGAGAAAATTATTTGATAGAAGAGTAATTCTGATATTCTTGAGGCCTCATTTGCTACATTTACACAGCGATTCAATTGAACAAGCCCACAAGTTACGGTTCGCAAGCCAAAAACCATGCAATCGTAGCATTTCAGAGTGTGAACATGATCGATTAAGCAAGCCCGTAACTACCTATTTAGAAACAGCCAACAGAAAATTAGACCGTCATCATTAGATCAGTAAAACATGGATATGGGTTTAGACCGCAATCCTTCAATGTACAAAATAATAAAAATGAACGAAGGAAATGTTCTGGTCCATGTGGGTGGCCTGATATGTATTAACTTATTGATTTCTGAGATTGATATAACACCGAAATGATACATAATAGAAAACAATTTTTGATTGCAGATTAGCGAGCTTGAGACTATTGTGCAATTAATGTTAATGTCTTTCATCGCTTTCCCCGTCTTTTAGTGCAGTATTGATTGTTTAATTCCATTTAAAGTGCTACGAACAGTTGTTTAACCTCCTTGTAAGTCCTATCTGGTACCTGTAGGATTTTCTTCTACATTTAACATTTACGGGTGTGAAAATATTTGCGGGCTTGAAGAATTGTAGCAATTGAATAGCGATTTGCGGGCTTGAAAGATCAAAGGCATAAATGGGTTGTAAGTTACAGTTGGAACAACTGCAGTGATTTTTAGCCCGTAACCCGTAGATCATTTGCGGCTCGCAAAAAGACGATTAATCTCTCGGCCCTGCTCACACTATTCTCTTGAATTTTACTAATAACTTGACAGCCTTCCATCCTTCAAAAATCTGCTGCCCTAGGCCTGGGCCTCATTGGTCTAGGAATAAGTAGACCACTGCTACCAGGGGAGCAGAGTGTGCCACTGATGGGATCCATGAGTAAGGAGGCCATAGAGTTCCCCTAAATGACTAAAAAAAATACAGAAATACATTTTGATATATATTATTAGAATAAAGAAGATATAACTTAATGCTTTTTTTTTTCTTTTATTCCAAAATGCATTTTTTACTAACTTCTATATTCTGGCTGTTGCATGAGTAGATAGTATTCTTAAGAAAAGGATGATGCTGGGAAAGGCAGACGGGAGATGGATAGAGGAGGAAGTTGAAGCAATGAAGATGAGCTTGATGGAGCTCAGAGGGCAGTGGCTGACAGAAGTGACGTGCTGCCGTCCATAGGGACATTGAGAGTAGGACATAACTGAAGGACTAAACAACCACAACAACAACACCATCTTCTATAACTAGAACATAGTGTGGTAGGATAGCCATGTTACATTGTCAAGGAAATGGATTATAACATGGTTGACCAATAGTGAAAGGCATCAGAGGATATCTCTTTTGATTGGCTAACTCTCAACATACAAATCAGGTGTAGGAAAGAGGCATCATTTACTTGCGTCTACCAATGACAGCAAATAATTCAGAATAAAAATGTGCAAGTCCTGCTTAAAAACTGCTTAGACACATTTTGTCCTGCATTTTTTGTTAAGTTTCCCAATTCTATTTTAAATGGAAAAAATAAAACACTTGGAAATATGAGGATGCTACCCAAGAGAAAATAAGCATAAAACATTTTTAGAGAAAATTATTTTTACTGCATGGATGCTGCCATGACATTATACATTCATGTTGAAGGCATGATGGAATGGGACATGGCAAGCAGTCATTTTATGTTTACTATTTTTTTGTGTTGTTCAGTTGTTTCTAACTCTCAGTGGCCTTACGGACTGTAACATACCAGGACATCTTTATGTCCATGGTCATGCTGATCCACTTGATATTCATAGCAGAGATACTGGAGTGGATTGCCAGTTCCTTCTCCAGGTGGCCACCGCATACAGCTCCTGGTATTCTTAGGTGGTCTCCCATCCAAATACTGACCAGGCCCAACACTGCTTGGCTTTAGGGTGGTGTGATGTCTTGGTTCCCTGACTGGAATCGAACCCAGGCTGCAGTGTTGAACGCACCAAATCCTAACCACTGAACCACCAAGGAACCATTACCACATGCTAAAAGGCAACAAATCCCTCTCCCTCTACTCCTGAATTGATAAAAAAAACAGCAAAAGTATACAGTGATGGCTCCATTCTAGTAGAAAGTCTGGAAGATAGTCAGTTTGGAAGACCTCAAGCAGAGTCTGCTAAAAATAATATTCATACTTCACAACCAAGTGAGTTTTTTGCAAGTTAAAGAGGTCCTTTAATATAAGGAACTTCCTTTTTCGGCATTCCTTACCAGTGAGCTTTGCTTTTTTGCGTTATTTTAACCCCTTCTCTTTCAGAGGTTCACATCTCAAATCCGACTGGCAGCACCCAGGGTTAATTGAAGGAAAGGCCTCACATCTGTCTCCGCTTACACTAACCAAACTGCAACTGTAAATCTTCCACGGCTGTAACTGTAATAAAACATGGAAGGAACGCACATGTGGCAAAGATTACATTTCTGTTTTTCTTACAAAAAAGGACACGACTCTTCCAACAGGGCTGTGCCCAGAATGCAGAGGAAAATGTTAATATAATGCTGTGCAAGAAAGATGGCCGAATGAAGATGTAAATGTGGGGTATGGTTAGATATATATGAATATTTTTATGTTGTATAGACCCTGTAATGTTCCAGGAAGCTTCCAATCAAGTAGTACAATCAAGGAGCTTGCTCAAAGAAACTTGCAATCTATCCCCCAAGAAGCTTACAATCTAGCTGAAATAATAGGTGTTCTAGTTCCAAGAAGTTTAATGCTTTAATCAATGAAGCTTGGAATCTAGTGGTAAAATGAGGATGAGTCACCACTGGTGCAGGCGGTGCAATGCACTGGGGTCCTCCTTGATCCCCCACCACCTGGGCCCCCTTGGTCTTTCTATGGCTCCCCTGTCAGAGTTTCTTCTTGCTGGGGCAGGAAATCCCAAATGACATTACACACATGACGCCATTCTGGATTCCCTGCCCAGGTGAGAAGACATGCCTGCAGAGGAGACAAAGGAAGCCCTCAAGAGGGGGGCTCAATGGGTTCTCTACATTACAGGAATAAAATTAAATGCATTTTTCTTGCACTATGAAGGGACACCCCGCACAAGGAAGAATGTAGGTTTTAAAATCTTGTGGTAGAATAGGAGACCCCAGTCCCAGGTAGTTGTGAGAACATCCTCAGATTCAAAAACTCTCTCCAACATAATCCCTCATCAATGATAGCATAAACCCCTTTACCTATTGCCAATATCCCCATACCCACATAATAGCAATTGCAATCATCCACATCAGTTAGTGATAGACGCAGGCATTGCCAAATAAAGATGTGGAGTCAGTTTAACCTCTGCAGTCTAGTATAGTCCTAGAGGTGCTGTATTGCTGACCTGTGTAAGCCTCTTATCTCTTTGGTTGTGTGTGTTTAGTTGTTCAGTCGTGTCCAACTCTCAACCCTATGGACCACATCACGCCAGGCACAATCATCATGTCTCTGATCGTGCTTATCCATAAGGTTTTCTTGGTAATATATCATTTATGTTATGATCCTGCTGCTTCTCTTGGGCTCAGAAAGATCCTAGATTATTATCATCCTCTAGGTCGTGGGATACATTTGGAATATCCCTCTTAGCAGGAACGAACCAAACACAGCATATAACCTCTACCGATATCCAGGAAGTGCAGGAAGCAGTTCAGCAGTAATATTCCCAGTGATTAGGAGCAAAGTATCAGACATGCCTCATTGCAATAATTCCCTTGTGTAGAATTATTATCCAGCCAGAATAAACCATACACATTGCTTAGGTAAATTTAAACTGAACTCCCTTTATTTTGACAAGGTAGTGTTACCAGCTCCCGTACCGCTATGCCTCCAGTGTCGGTGCATCTTCTGGCCGCAACAGGGGAACCCAAATTATGTCATATATATTAATATAAAATGAGTTGGCATAGGGAGGCCTAAAGGTGCCTCAAAAAAAAAATCTTTTTCATTGGGGTCCTCCTGTAAAACTCTACTGTAGCTTGGGGACTAATTTCACATTTTTGAAGAATGGAAAAACTAACAATATTATGTTACATAGTTACATAGTAATTGAGGATGAAAAAAGACTGTTAGTGCATCAAGTTCAACCTTTTAAGATCTCCTCTGATCTGCAGTATTCAGATTAATAATTAATTGTTAATTGATCCAAAGGAAGGCAAACAGGAAAAAAAAACAAGTGAAACTTTGCCAATTATCTCAAAAGGGAAAAAAAGAATTTCTTCCTGACCCTAGATACTGGCAATTGGATTCCTCCATGGATCAATACTTTCTAATTAACCAGGATAATCCTGAATGCCCTTTTTATTTAGAAATATTTATCCAATCCCTTTTTAAAGTCATCTATTGAATCTGCTGTCACCACCTTCCTTGGTAGATCATTCCACAGCATAACCACCCTTACAGTGAAGAACTCTTTTCTTTCTTTAAGGTGAAATATTTTTACTTCTAACCTCAAAGGATGTCCTCTTGTGATATATTTATATAAGGTAATCATGTCCCCTCTTAGACACTTTTTTTCTAGCCCCTCCATTCCCCTTGTTAGTTTTGTTGCCATTCTCTGTATTTTTTCCAGCTCTAAAATGTCCATTTTATGAAGTGGTGCCCAAAATTGTACTAGAGATTTGTATAGTGGCAGAATAATATTTGCTTCTATACCCTTCTTAATACATGTTAATATTTTATTTGCCTTTGCAGATGTTGCTTGGCATTGAGCACTGTTATCTAGGTGGTCCACAAGCACTTCCAAATCCCTTTCAATACCTAATACCCTGAGATTTACTCCACTTAGATTATAAATTGCATGGCTAATTTTCCTTCCTAAATGCACAACTTTACATTTATTTGTATTAAATCTCATTTGCCATTTAGTCGCCCATTTCTCTAATTTATGCAAATGCCTTTGGAGGGAAAGTACAGCCTTTTCTGATTTAATTACCTTGCACAACTTCGTGTCATCAGCAAAAATACTTTCCAATCCTACTTCTAAGTCATTAATAAATATTTAGTTAAAAAGGAGAGTACCTAATACTGAACCCTGAGGAACCCCACTTACCACATTAGTCCAAGCTGAGTATATTCCATTTACAACAACCCTTTGCTTCCTGTCTTTCTCCTCATAGAAAGTTAGTTTTACATGACCTATCGCTCATAAATCTATGTTGACTCCTACGTATAATCCTGTTCAAATATATGAATATTTTGTCTATTATCCCTTATTAACCCTTCTAAAAGCTTTATCACTACAGAAGTAAGGTTTACTGGTCTATAATTCCCCGGGTTTGCTCTTGCTCCCTTCTTAAATATAGGTATCACCTTTGTTTTTCTCCAGTCATCTGGCAGCAACCCTGGATTGAGTGAATCTTGAAAAATTAGATATAATGGTTTGGCTTTTACTGAGCCCAGTCCCTTCAGAACCCTTGGATATATTCCATCAGGACCCGGGGCTTTATTAACATTTTTTTTTTTTTTTTTTAACCGCTTTTGGATTTCTTCCTGCCTTTACCAATTATTTGGGGAAGGTAGTGTAGCCCCATTATGTTGCAGTGTCCCAACCACTGGTACCTCCCTTATGTATACCGAAGAAAATAACCTTTTTAGCTCATCTGCCTTTTTCTGGTCACTAATTATCAGACGGCCTGTGTCACATTGTAATGTTCCTTTGGCTTCCTCTCCTTTGCAACTAACTTTCCATTTTCTATTTTATATATATATATATATATATATATATATATATATATATATATATATACTGTATATATATATATATATTTCCCTTTTGTTTGTATAATTGAAATGCTTGTTTTTTACTCCGTATTTTGATGTTTAACTCATTGTTAAGCCAAATGGGATGTGATTTACTCCTTCTACTTTTATTTCCACATGGTATATATGGTGATTCTATAATATGGTATATACAGAGACATTCTACTATGAACAATGTAAAGAGATTGAAGAAGATAACCGAATGGGAAAATAAAGAGATCTCTTCAAGAAAATTGGGAACCTAAAATGCACCTTTCATGCCAAAGTGGGCGTAATAAGAGAAAAATGGAAGGGACTTAACAGAAGAAGATCAGATAAAGACAAGGTGGCAGGGATACACTGAAGATCTATATAGGGAGGATCTCAACAGCAGTGATGACCTCAATAGTTTGTCCAATGAGCTGAGCCAGACATCTTGGAGAGCGAAGTGAGATGGGCCCTAGGATGTCTTGCTAATAATAAGGCTGCAGGAGATGATGGAATCCCAATTGAACTATTCAAAATACTACAGGAAGACGCTGTGAAAGTGCTGCTTGCCTTATGCCAACACATTTGGAAAACTCAACAATGGCCAATAGAGTGGAAAAGGTCAGTCTACATCCCAATCCCCCAAAAAGGCAGTGCTAAATAGTGCTCCAATTATCGAACAATTGTATTAATTTCACATGCCAGCAAGGTAATGCTTAAGACTCCACAAGTCCGACTCCAACAATATATGGACCGGGAACTACCAGATGTGCAAGCCGGGCTCCGCAGAGGAAGAGGCACAAGAGATCAAATTGCCAATGTCCATTGGATAATAGAGAAAGCAAGAGATTTCCAAAGAAACATTTACTTCTGCTTCATAGACTATTCCAAAGCCTTTGACTGTGTGGATCACAACAAATTGTGGCATGTCCTTAAAGAAAAAGGAGTACCAGATCATCTCATCCTCCTCCTTAAGAACCTGTATGTCAATCAAGAAGCCACGGTCAGAACTGAACATGGGACAACAGAATGGTTCAATATTGGAAAAGGAGTGTGATAAGATTGTACATTGTAAACTTATTTATTCAGCATACTGTATATGCAGAATACATCATGCGTAAGGCTGGGCTGTATGAATCCAAAGGCTGAAAGTGAGGAGGAACTAAAGGACCTATTGATGAGGGTAAATGAAGAGAGTGCAAAAGTTGGCCTGCTGCTCAACATTAAAAAGACGAAGATCATGGCAAACGGCATTCTCACTTCCTGGCAAATAGACGGAAGCAGTGACAGGTTTTATTTTCTTTGTATCCGAGATCTCTGCAGATTGTGACTGTAGTCATGAAATTAAGAGACATTTGCTTCTGCGGAGGAATGCGATGGCAAGCTTGGACAAGCTATTAAAAAGCAAAGATATTAAACTATCAACAAAGGTCTGCGTATTTCGAACTATGGTATTCCCAGTAGTAACATACAGATGTGAGAGCTGGACCATAAAGAAGTCTGATCACTGTAGAACTGACACCTTTGAATTGTGGTTTCGGAGATGACTGATTAGAGTCCTTTGGACTGCAAGAAGATCCAATAAACCTATACTTCAGGAAATCAAGACAAACTGCTCACAAAAAAGGCATGATCATGAGGCTGAAGCTCAAATATTTTGGCCATATCATGAGACGGCAGGTTTCCCTCAGAAAAGACTGAAGGCACAAGAAGAAGGGGGCGACAGAGGCGGAGATGGATAGATGATGTCACTGAAGCAATGAACATGAACTTGATGGAGCTCAGCGGGCTGCTGTTGAAAGAGTCATAGAGAGTCAGACGCGACTAATCGACTAAACAACAACAATATCTGGTGATAAGTATGTATATTTAGTAAGGACTAACCAGGGCTTCCATGTTGAATGTTAATCGTCTGTCCATTCTTGGAGCCTGAGGGACATGCTAACCTATTTAGTATCTATTCAGTACTGGACGGAGGGGAATTTGAAGCTTTACTGAATAAGTCATATAAACATTTAATATTGAAACACCTTGTTTCCTTGCTAGTGCATGCACAGAAATAACCTTGCTTGGCAAGCAATGTACAGGCACTGTATGCCTCAAATATGAAAGATTATAGTCATGTCAGATTCCTTGCAGTTGCAGCATTATATTCTAAGATTAGGATAATAATACCTAGATTAGCACTTGTAAAAGTCCCCATTGACATAGCAAGAGATTATTATAAATATTAAATAATTTGTGACACAGATTGAGCAGTTTGGAAGCAGAGAACCAGGGGGGTCAGTCCAATATCAATGTTTAGCATGATTGTCCACATCTGTCTGGTGTACGAAAGGTCGAGACTAAGTAGGAGGAGGACAATATGACATTGGGAGGCAAACAAGAGATAGCGACCATCAGATGGGCTGGAAGCAGGACAATGAGGGCTGAAAGCACACCCACCATTCATCAACTATGAACTGCACCTCCCCCATTAAATTTAATTGGCTCCAAGTAATGAGCATTAGTAGATTGTTGCACATAAACACAGCTATGATTAGTGAGTCCCCAGAAGGGAAGGGGAGATGATGGTGAGGCATGGGAGTGAAGAGATGAGGATGGGAAAATGAGAGAGAGTTGAGGGAGGAAGAGATGCATGGAGAGCTGAGGAAGGAGGATATGATGGGGAGACAGATGTAGATGGGGGATATGGGGGAGAGGTTTAAGATGGGGAGAGACAAGGAAGGAGAGATATGGGATGTGACAATCCATGGGCAGGGGTTATTACTGCCCAGGGCCCAGCCTCTATTGACTACACGTTAACTACTGTTGGGTTCTTGGAAATCTCTGCACCAGCACCCTGATATCTGGCTTCTGTATCAGTCAGGGTCTCTCCATTAGGAATCAGCACTTCCTGGAGTCTCCACTTCCTGTGGTTGTGACCAGGACAAGTTACCAGCAGAGTGGAGATAGGATCAGTATCAGCACCACCAGGAGCAAATAACAACATCCCATTTCTATATGTCTCAGCAGTGAACTGATTTATTTTTGGAAAGTCGAACAATATTTATGGGGTTACATACAGGGTGTGTGTACAACACAACAATGACAGGGAGATTGACTCTACACGATATCAACATTAACATCCTGTCTGGCACCTGGGAACAATAGGCCAACCTCCAATACACACATGTCATCTCTAGCAGTTTACCACATCAATGATGTAATTAGCTTATCTGGCAAATAATGGGACAATACAGATTACAATACAATTATTGGTTCCTGTCTGTCTACAATGTCTCATTGTAGACCTATTTTGTTTAACTGTTTCATGACCATCACATATAATAGTTGTCAAACTACAAATCGTCATCACGCTTTGCGAGCTCGAAAAAATCAGGCACGCAAGAACTGCGTCCCTTGCAAAGCGAGGGACGCAGTTTGGTCCGCAAATGCGGACCCTCGCAAAGCGAGGGGCCGCATTTGCAGAAGGTGAAGGCTTTAAGGCGCATGACTTGCAAACAACACAACCCCACACACCTCTAAACTCGCAGCACTTAATCCAACTGTTTTTTATTTTATGTAATGTACATTTTATTTTTTATTTTTTTATTTTATGTAATTAGAGTGGTGGGGGGTTGATTAGGGGGTAGGTAGGTAGTTTAGGTAGGTAGTGTAGGTGTTAATAGGTTAGTGTAGAGGGGGGGTAGTTTAGATTTCATGGTTTATTGGGGGGCTATAGTGCAGTGTAGTGTTTATACTTAGTGTCATGAGGGTACTGGAGAACCCTCATAGCACTTACGGGGTAATGTTAGGCTTCTAACTGTCCCATGAGGGTCTTTAGATACCCTTATGGGACTAATGGGGTTAAATAGAGGCTTATGATCGTCTGTATAGACCCCCATAAGAGACCGGGTTAAAATGGTGTAGGGTCCTGGATGACCCTCATGGCACTTATAGTGTTATTACATGCGTTCATTAGTGTGTTAGAGGGGTCTATATAGTTGAGGCACACAGTACACTCACATTGTGTGACAAACAGCATTTCAACACTTTTTTTTATTGCCCCATTATTTTTTAGCAAGTCGCTAGTTTAGTTATAGTTTAAACATAACACAGAACACAGTAATATAACATGGGGAATTACATATAGTATACAGGATAAATCAGAAACATGTACCATAAGACCACATGAAGCATGGTGGTACACTATGACCCTATGTTTTGGGGCTATTCACCCATCATCCACCTGCCCACTTTTTTCATGTGGCAATATAATTCCTCTACCCATTTTCCAATGGGGTGGTATGTCCTCTATGGTGGCTCAATGCACCATGATCCCTGCCCTGGAAAAGGGTCTGTGACATGGAGAGATATGAAGAAGGGGGAAGATGATAGGGAGAGATAGGAGAGGGGGAGGAAGAGGGGGAAAGATGATGGAGTGATAGATGGGATTACAAAGATGAGGAAGGGGAGATGGGAAGAGTTGATGGAGGGGGAGATGATAGGGAGAGATGGGATAGAAATACGATTTGTGGGAGATTGGGGAGAAATGAGGGAGTGGAGGGAACAAGGAGATGGGGAGGGAGAGATGAGGAGATGTGTGTCTATTGTGTCTATTTTAACAGTTCTGAGCAATCTGAAGCCATTCTGTTCTCTTCTCGACCTTCACTACTTTGTGCAACTAGCTTATTTCTGTCAATCTACCAAGATACACAACCTGCTAATATCATATCTGTTTGCAAAAAACTCATAATCACTTTATATATTACACTAATTTTTGATAATTTCTGCCGAGGCCAAATTCAAAGTAAAAATTGGACAGCTACACCAAGTGGAAGGGTTATGCCATTTTGAAGAACTACATTGGACAATGGACAAACTGTGTTTAGAAAGTAAAAATATAGTACAACCTATCATTTATCCCTCTTCTGGATCGCTACCTTGTGGTGAATGGGCTAGTGTACCTCAATGATACTGTGAGCTAAACCATGAAGTGGTAGGGCAGGTATTATTAGAGAGGTCAGACAAATTGGAACCCACTCCAGTATCTTTGCCAAGAAAACCTTATGTATAGGCACATATCCTCCTGTAGGAACAACTACAAGAAGGAATGGCAACCTACAGTATAGAATGATTCCATTAAAAGTGAAACATAAAATATACACAAGATTTAAAATTATTTACTTTCTAAGAACAGTTCTAAAATGAAATTACACTGGTCCTTTAAATGTTATTAAAAATTAGTGAGCCACTTCTCAAATGAGACAATAAAAAAAAAACACACATTAGAAGCATCTAAATTCTTCAAATCAGGCAAAATAATAAAATAAATTGTGCATTTTGAGAAAAAAAGCAAGCTTCACACAGAAATAGCGTGCATGTGGACGCACCTCCAGTTAAATCCTGTGTTCAGCTTTGATCTCTCATTATTGTTATTTAGCATACGGATGCATGTCCTGCCTAACTTTGAATGTTGAAAGGGACCGGATGTGAGGATCCTTTTAGCTTGGAACGCATGCACATTTTTATTCCTCTTAAGTCACATCAAAAAAAAAAAGAACATAAAAAACTCAAAACAATAAACAGTCAAAAAGCAAAAAAAATGCTTTGATTTAATAACACAAAGGAAATATATTCAGATGGAAGAGTCACAGGAAGTGGCCATGGGACTCAGACAAACCATTCTTTCAATCCTGTGATTTGGGCTTTGAACTCAAATGTTTTTATGCAATCAACAAAAGCCCTGAGATGAAGTCACCACAGTCTGGAAATGACAAAGCAAAAGAGTGTTTAAAAAAATCAATCATAAAACAGCAGTATTTTAATTTGTAGGAATATGTTCACCAAGTGGTCCTGGCGCACAAAGTGTTGGAGGAGAAGGAGAAGATTTAATTGGATAATGAATTACAAATGAAAGTCTTTATTGACATAAAATTACTAAATGGACCTTGTAAAGGTCTGGATTTCAGTGTGTTTTAGTAGTAAACATCAGTACAACTAAATTCTCTATTGATTGAAATTTTAAAGATTTATATTTTGGGAAAAACCTTGCTCTGAAAAATAGCTGGTTAGGTACATATTGTCTCAATACTTCATCTTCCAAACTGTGGTGGACATGTGGATACTACATGAGGCAAGAGTGAAGATCTGTTTTTCTTAACCAAGAGACTTTCAGATTCTAAAGCCATTTGTGTCAGAAGAACATTCAGTTTCACATGATGGAGTTAATTCACTGCTGAACTAGGGACAATTCTATTTGTTTTCCTGCATTGACATCTTGTGGCGGTTTATGTGTACTATTTTTCCTTTGTTGGTGTGTTCTCACTTTTTTTTTTCTGTAGGAGCCTCCCACAGATCCATCCCAAGGCAGGCATGCCAAACCCACAATTTTCCCTGCCTCCTGATTGGCTCTTTATTGACCAATCAGCTGCATACCCCAGAGGCACATCTGTTGTTGGTTAGTTCTAAGCTGGGTGGAGAGTTTGTTCAGCCCATAAACATGTAAATCCTTTGTCCTGAAATTGTATAAATACACTGCCTGTAACCAGAAATAAACATGCTCTTCTTGGGACACATAGACAAAGGTATGTCTCATTTAGTGGGAAGACTATTGAGCTAAAATCACTTGCTGCCCTGAAGCTCTACTCTTCTCTTGGGAGAAGGGATTGAATACTGTGTTAACTCTGCTGGGTAGGATTGGTCTCCTTGGCCTCTTCAAGATCACTGAAGAAGCAGATGATACCGGTTAGCTGATCCAATGACCCTGGGCTCCTGAGCAGATGCTGATGATCCTGATCTGACCACCGGGCACTGAGAGGCCAATTCCTTCTTAGAAGATAGCCTGAGAGAGGGATTCCTATAGCCAAAGGCAGTAATTTCTGGAGCTGAATAGCGCCCCTGCCCCAGGATCTTCACAGCAAGGTATCTGTGTTTTTAGTCAAACGGGGTTGAGGCTGCTGGTACTAAATCTATGATTGAGCCACCCTTCATATGCCTAAATAACGGCAAGTATGTCAGTTGGCTAAGTAGTTTTTGGAACTGAGGAGCTGAAAACTATTGAGACCATGTACATGGGCCCAGAAACCACTTGGGATATGTTGTATTTGGCTATGAGGAATTGCCTGTACAGATCTTAAGTAGCCCCTCCAAACCATTTCTTCTGGTCAAAATGGTAGCCGTTACACAAGGTGGTAGTACAACAGTACAGTGGGTGATCCTGACTCATGTTGTATTCTAGGTAAGAGTAGCCAGTAGGTGGCCTCCTTATATTGCGGTAGAGGAGAGAGGAACAAGAGGCTAGCACACAAGGGTAATATTAACTTAGCCCAGTTGGAATGTCAGTCAATGGATCGAGGATACTCAAGACCTTTACGTCATATTACCTATAAATTTACAGTACACTTCAGGTGGTGGATGTGTCCAGCAAAATAAGTTGACGTATCCGTAACAATAAACATGTTTTTTTCTTAGATCAGGTGACAAGCAGCAGCTGTATTTCTTGGGTGTAGAACACGTGAGCTCTTGTGAAAGCTCTTACTGTTTTTTTTTCCTGTATATAAGATAAAGTTTATTTGGAAGAAAAACAATTATTATTATCTTGTATTTGTAAAATCTTGCCTTCTTCATCTAAAAAACATTTCCAAAATGTGTCACCACCTTACATAAGACATAACTAAGATTAATAAAACACAACTAAGATTCTAATCCATTCTCTCATCATATCTAGTCTTGACTATTGCAACTCGCTTCTTGCTGGCCTGCCCACCACCTGTCTATCAATCCATAAGAAATGCCTCTGCTAGACTCATCTACCATACCCAATGCAGCTCCTCTCTGTCAATCACTCCACTGGCTTCCAGTAGCCTCCAGTATAAAATGGAAAATCATGACCTTAACTTACAAAGCCCTTAACAACGATGCACCCACTTATATCTCTGCTCTCATCTCAAAATACTCCCCACCGCCCACTTTGCTCTGCTGACAACCTTCTTCTTTCCTCCTCTCTTGTCACCTCCTCTCACTCCCTACTTCAATACTTTTCTTGTGCTGCCCCTATTCTCTGGAACTCCTTGCCTCACTACCTGTCTCAAAACCTTCAAAACCTCACTTGAAACACATATGTTGAAATAAGCTCATCACCTTCCACTTTGACATGCACAACACTTCTCTGACCCTCCTTTACCACACCCAAAACCATTACAGCCTTATTAAATTCCAGCCTTGTAGATAAGAGGCTTCTACTTAAATCCTACGTGCTGCAAATTTTTCAAAGTTACAACGCTATTAAATTAGCCCTGCTGCGAGCAACGTGTGAGCTACGCAGCAGGGCCGTCCGTATCAACACAGATAAAATGTACATGAGGAGTGACAGCCTGTGAGATGATCTTGCAGGCTCCCACACCTCATCAATTGCTGTGGGGGCCCTCAACGGGACTTCCGTGGCATCCCACACATAAACCCTGCATTGGGGGGTATTCCAACTACCCTCCGGCACCTAAAATTAATCCCCATTGGGTCCCTAAAGTGTCCCCACATTAACACCTTGCTTCAGGGGTCCATAGGGTCCATAGCTCCCTCACATTAAGCCCTTGCAGCGGGGGTCCCTGATCGGCACAGATCAGGCCCCCACTGCATTTAAAACGTTTAAATTCTCCGCCACGGCTCCTTAAAGGACCATAAAGGTCCTGAAAGGACTCACGCTAAAAAATATTAACCACAGGCAAATAAAATTAACCCCATAACTCAAGGGGGTCAATACAGACCCCCATAAGCACTTAATTAATCCCATAACTCATGAGGGTCAATACAGACCCTCAAAATTATTTAATTAACCCCATAACTCATGGGGGTCAATACCGACCCCCATAAGCACTTAATTAACACTGTCACTCATGGGGGTCAATACAGACCCCCATATGCACTTAATTAACCCCATAACTCATGGGGGCCAATACAGACGTCCCATAAACCCTTAATTAACCCTGTCACTCATGGGGGTCAATACAGACCCCCATAATCACTCAATTAACCCCATAATTTATGGGGGTCAATACAGACCCCCATAAGCCTCTATTTAACCCCATGAGTCCCATAAGGGTATATTATGGGGCTCTTACAACCATAACATTAACCACATAAGTGCCATGACGGTCCTCAAGGACCATCATGACACTAACTACAAACACTACACTGCACTATGACCCTCAATAAACCATTAAATCTAAACTAACCCCCCTCTACACTAATCTATTAACACCTATACTACCTACCTACCCCCTAATAAACCCTCCACCACTCTAATGACAGAAAAAAAACTAAGTCACAAAAAATAAAAAAGCTACATTACAGAAATTAAAGAAACCTGTCACAAAAAATAAAAAAGGAACATTACAGAAAATTAAAAAAATACATTACAACCCCCCGCATCTACAGAAAAACTACAGAAAAAAAATTACACACCTGAAAATGAAAGACATACACAATACAATACAATACATACAATACAATACATACAATACAATACATAGAATACATAGAATACATACAATACAAATAAAATACAATACCCCCTATCTATCTAACATACAATCTATTTAATATACAATATATCCTAACTACATACGGAAACCCTAATTCTATGCTAAAATAAAATAATTACGACCACTTACCTTTGCAGATGTCCCTTCAGATCAGTAACCTAGGGAAACCACCCCCCCCCCCCAAAAAAAATATTAGTGCCAAGCATTAACATAAAATAAATAACCATTATAAACATTCTGAATATTCTACTCACCTTTCCAGCATGTCCTGGTCCTTCTTCTTTTCTTCTCCGGCGCGGCCCCTTTTAAAAAAACACATTACATTAATACAACATATAGACACAAAATAAAGTAAAATAAACATAATATAGATTCAACTTACCTCCCCGCGATGTCCCCGGTCTCCTCCTCTTCTGCCCCGGCTGGGCCCTAAAAAATCTGCGCTCTAAAAAAAAAACTAAAAAAACTAACGGAGGTCCGAACTCGCAGACCTCCCTGACGCTAATGAGCCACCAAGAGCCTTTTCCGGAAGGAAATTGGCAATGGCGGCTTCTGATTGGCTGAAACCGCTTTCTATCAAATTCAGCCAATCAGAAGATGCCAATGTATGAGTCAATCACAATGGGATACACCCCCACAGGGTGATTGGCTGAAGACATCTGCGCCTTCTCATTGGCTGTAATACTGATTGACATTGATAACAGCCAATCAGAAGGTGCAAATGCCTTTAGCCAATCACTCTGTTGTGATTGGCTGAAGGCATCTGCGCCTTGTGATTGGTTGAAATTTGATAGACAGCGTTTTCAGCCAATCAGAAGGTGCCATTGCCTATTTCCTTCCGGAAAAGGCTCTTGGAGGCTCATTAGCGTCGGGGAGAGCGCGGATTGTTTCAGGGCCCAGCCGGGACAGAAGAGGAGGAGGGCGGTGACATCGCGGGGAGGTAAGTAGAATGTATATTATGTGTGTTTTACTTTATTTTGTTTCTACATGTTGTATTAATGTAATGTGTTTTTTTAACAGGGGCTGCGCCGGAGAAGAATGATGGAGACATGCTGGAAAGGTGATTAGAATATTTAGAATGCTTATAATGGATATTTAATTTATGTTAATGTGTTGCACTAATTTTTTTTTAAGGGGGGGGGGGTTCCCCTAGGTTGCTGATCTGAAAGGGACATCTGCAAAGGTAAGTGGTCTTAATTATTTTATTTTAGCTTAGAATTAGGGTTTCTGTATGTAGTTAGGATTTATTGTATATTAGATAGATAGGGGGATGTATTTTAGATAGATAGGATTTATTGTAATATGTTGGATAGATAGGGGGTGTTGTATTTTATTTTATTTGTATTGTATGTATTGCATTGCATTGTATGTATTGTATTGTGTATGTCTTTACTTTTCAGGTGTGTAATTTTTATTTTTTTCTGTAGTGGGGGTGGGGGTTGTAGTGTATTTTTTTATTTTCTGTAATGTTTCTTTTTATTTTTTGTGACAGTTTTTTTTATTTTCTGTAATGTAGAGGGGGGTTTATTTGGGGGAACGGTAGGTAGGTAGTATAGGTGTTAACAGATTAGTGTAGAGGGGGGTTAGTTTAGATTTAATGGTTTATTGGGGCTTATAGTGCAGTGTAGTGTTTTTAGTAAGTGTCATGATGGTCCTTGAGGACCGTCAAGGCACTTATGTGGTTGATGTTAGGGTTGTAACAGCCCCATAAGGATCATAATATACCCTTATGGGACTGCTGGGGTTAAATAGAGGCTTATGGGGGTCTGTATTGACCCCATGAGTTATGGGGTTAATTAAGTGCTTATGGGGTCTGTATTGACCCCCATGAGTTATGGAGTTAATTAAGTGCTTATGGGGGTCTGCATTGACCCCCATGAGTTATAGGGTTAATTAAGTGCTTATGGGGTTAAGGGGTTAACATATTCTGCTGATGAAGGGGTTAACATATTTTGCTGACATATTAACATGAGATATAGGCTAACCACAATAACATGTTCTTGTCCTTGTGACATCTTGCGACCTTACTAAAACAGACATTTCTTCTTTGCTATTCTAAGAAACAGAAAACACATGATTATCTGTCCTTGTACCAACTAACGTCTATAGTGTAACTCGCCTCTAATATCCGCCTTCTTTAGCAAGTATATAACCTATGTTATGATGTAGCAATAAACGAGTTGTTTACTGAGAATCATTGTGTGTGTGTTACTTCCAGTACGGCTCCTCAGAATTCTGACTGGGGCCTGTGTTTCAAGCTGCCAACTGAAATGAGGAAGTCCCAACAAGGGGGTCTGTATTGACCCCCATGAGTGACAGGGTTAATTAAGTGCATATGGGGGTCTGTATTGACCCCCATGAGTGACAGCGTTAATTAAGTGCTTCTGGGGGTCTGTATTGACCCCCATGAGTTATGGGGTTAATTTTAGTTGCCTCTGGTTAATATTTTTCCTTTAAGGACCTGCAAGGCGGGAAATGTAAAATTTTAAATGCAGTGCGGTACCGATTGGGGACCCCCACTTCAAGGGGTTAATGTGGGGGGGCTGCGGGGGTCCCTATAGACCCCTGCAGCAAGGTGTTAATGTGGGGACACTAATGTGGGGACCCCCAGCATAGAGAGGGGTTAATTTTAGGTGTCGCGGCCAGGATTGCTAATAGTGTGCAGTGGGCCCTTTAAGGAGGAGAGAATTTAAAAGTTTTAAATGCAGCGGGGGCCTGATCTATGCCGATCTGGGACCCCCGCTGCAAGGGGTTAATGTGCGGGGGCTGCAGTGGTCCCGATAGGGACCCCTGCAACATGGGGATGTGTTTAGGGAGCAGAGGAGAGCATCACACTGCTGGCTCGGGCTGCTCCGAGGCAGCACGTAGAGGCTTTAGGATCCCTTGCTAGCACTTTTTGTGCCTGTAGGGATTGTTCCGAAGTGAGAGATTCACCTCATAGATTTAAGGCTGCGTGTGACTCTGTAGCTCTGGGTCTGGGTCATCTCGCAAAGCAGACTGCGAGGGACGTATTGGGGAATCAGTCCACCCAAACAGCAAAAAACTGCCTTTTGCGAGGACAGAGGGAACTAAGGGCTAATTTAATAAGGCCCTTAGATTGGAAGTTTTCAATCTTGCAAGGTGCTCTCCATCCTTTGCAACGTATTAATATTGTTTTTTTGCCTTTTTCTTAACCCATGAATATGCTGTGTGTTACAAATAGACTGTAATAATAATAATAATAATAATAATAATAGATAGATAGATAGATAGATAGATAGATAGATAGATAGTCTTCCCAATGTGCACATTTTCTACTCTATAGATAATTTAGTTGTATACAAAATGGGATTGAAGGCTATTAAATACATAATAGGAAAAATAGATAGATGGATACATAGATAGATAAATAAATAAATAGATAGATAGATAGATAGATAGATAGATAGATAGATACTCCATATAAATCATCCCACTGCCCATTATGTCTTCGTCTATTGTTCCATATAACTCACCTCTATAATATCTCCTGTTGCTTAATATAACATATTTCAATGTATTGATCTAAACCCTTCCCTATAACTGTTCTCTATAAAGCCTATTGCCCTATATAACTTCTCTCATTGACCCATGCAACAGTTCCATATAACGGATCTGCTCTATCTCCACTTATTGTTGCATACAACTCCCCTCCTAAGGCACCAACTAACCTTGACCAATACCTTCTCCAGCTTATTACTCAATAATCTGCCTTTAATTTCCCCCCACTCCATATTACTTCTCCCTGTCTCCCTCTATTCTACATAATTCCACATAACCTCTTCCTATAACTCCAGCTGCTTCATATTATCTCTCAGTATATCCCATCCTATTGATCTCTATAACCTATCCATAAATCTCCTCCTTGTCTTCTGTATAACCTCTCTCTAGATCTCCTCCTATTGATCCTCATAACATCTCCCTGCATCTCCTCAATAAACTCTTCCAATATAACTTCTTATTGCTCCATATGACTTCTTCAGTGCAACATATAACCCTTCTTACATATCCTTACACAAAATATACGTTCTGGTAGGAGATGATCCCCTCTGAGTTGTTTCCATTACCTTCTCGATCCTATTGCATTAAAACCCCATAAATTCACCAATTGTATATTTCAGCTGTGGATGCTCATTTGATCATGTGTCAGAGTAATGTGTGAACAGCTCAGCTTCTCCATCACTTAATCCCTCTCTGATCTTTTAATCCTGAGTTTTGAATGTTAGTAGATAAGCAAGTTGAACAAAAAAATCTCTTTTGTAGTAGAATTCTTGGTCTGTCTGATTCATTCCATACACATACAGATTTATTTTATTTGAAACAATTAGTTTCCTCACCCCAAGGGTGCCTACATAGGCACCTGATACTAACCAATAGAAACACTGCAGTAAAGTATGGTTATGACTCATTACTAACCTTTCAGCCAATAGCAGCACAGTGCAGAGATTTAGAGCAGCTGCTGCTTTCCAGTTGGAGAGAGGTGTGTGGTGGGGACAAAAGACTACAAATTCAATGATGCTTTGCTACAGAGAATGAATCCCCATACACTGCTACATTGTTGTAGTTGCCTCTGATTGGCCACAACAAATTATGAATTTTATGGTAATTACGCTTGGATTTTTAGGGGCATGCCCTCGCAAAATCAACTGCCAGAAAACCGAAGAAATTTCTCAAGCTTTAAAGCAAGTTTATTCATGTTTATTTTAAGATTTTTCTCATGCAAAAAAACCCTCAACAATATTTCAATACACTACTGATTCTCTTCTATCTGATACATTCATAATCCAGGAAACTTCTATATATCTTTACGTTACTGCTATTGTGTATATTGATGTGTCACAAGCAGTGGTGTAGCTAAGGGGGGGCGAGGGGGGCAGACCGCCCCTGGTGACAGCATATGGAGGGTGACACTATGTCACCTCCAACAAAATTTTTCAGCCAGGCTAAGGTGCGAAAATAGTCTGAAAATTCCCCTTCTTCTGCCTCCCTTGTCTCCTTTCCCCCCTCCTCTCCCTCCCCTGTGTCTTGTACCCGGATGCAACCCTGCCAGCAGTGCCGCACTCACCCTCTCTGTGGCTCCCATCCTCCGTCCGGAACTACTTTCTGGATCAAGCCTTGCATTGCGCATGCATATCCCGCCTGAGCGATTCGCGGCTTGATCCAGGAAGTAGTTCTGGCTGGAGGACGGTCGGCGCAGAGGAGAAGACGGTGAGTGCGGCGCTGCTGGCAGAATTGGAACCAGGAAGTGGGGCAGGGGGAGCATCAGTGGGGCAGGGGGAGCATCAGTGGGGCATTCAGAGCATCAGTGGGGCAGGGGGAGCAGTGTGGGCCTCTGAAAGGAGGAGGAAGGGGACAGACATGGGAGGCATTGAAGCCTCTCCCATAAGCCTTGCGATGAGCGCCTGCGGCGCACATTGCAGTCTAAGTGCCGCTAGCCTCGCAGTCGCAGGTCACTGGGGTGACATTTGAACGGACCGCCCCGGGTGACGTTTACTCTAGCTACGCCACTGGTCACAAGCAGGTTGTGAAGAGGTTAAACATTACTACAGTTTAAGGGCCACCTTATATATGACTCTCTATAGAACAGTTAGGTAGAGTCTGAATCATTCTGATAAGAAACAAACAGTTATTAAAAACATGTAGTGTGCATTTACACAATTAATTACTATTTTTTAATCATGTGCCAGGCAGTATGAGCTCTTTTGCTGCCTAATCCACGAATTATGTATTTTCTTTGGTGAGGGAGCTGCCCAGAGGGAATGCTCTCCAAACAGGCATACCGTACCCGCCTCATTATGCTCTTAAAGTTTTCAAACATATTTCATTTTTTTATTTCTGCATTGCTACTATAACATTTTCACCTACACATACCTCTCACAAGTACACCTGTAGCGTCTCCCTCACAAGTGGATTACTAACTACTCTGTGGAATAATATTTAAGGTGGAACCTACTAGTTCTTACTTAAGGTGGAATGCAAGAGTTTATGATCACGTGCCAGTACCAAACACATCATTACAAAACAATGCATACAATCAGGAACAATTACAATTCTAAAATCAAAAAGCAAGTTAGTGTCATTGATTTGAGAAAGGACAAATGTGAGAATAGGCGTCATCTTTCTCCCAAAATAATGTCTCTCAAGCAGCTCTTTGTTCTTCATGTTTAACACGCTCTCCTCTTACAAAACGCAAGCATCTGATTCTTTCTCTCTGCGTGTCTGGTAGAAGGGGGTTTGACAGATGAGGTTAAAACAAATTGCTTCATTGCATCCTTTTTTTATCGGCCGTACGGACAACAAAAGACACAAAAGCCTTGGGGCAAAATATTACTGCTTCCCTGTTGCGAGATCCTCTCTTATTCCCACAGACGATGTGCTGACAGACCTTTGCTGAGAGTTGCTTTTTCTTTTTTTGTTTTCAAAGAGGAAACTTCAATTGTAAAGTAAAAACTCTGCAAAGAGCAATTTCCTTTAGAAAAGACGTCTGTGTTCCTATTTCAAAGTTTAGTCAAAGTCCCTTTCATAAGTTTTTTTTTTTTTCTTGCAGCTCCTGGTCTGTGGTACACAGAATATCAGACATGTTTTGCTCATTGGAGCTTACAGGCTGTTTTAAAGACAGACTTTCCTGACACTGAACATAAAAGGATCACTAAAGTTTGGGAAAAACTTCACATATTTGTTAAGTATGTAACCACTGTAGTTCCAGTATTTCTATATGTTTTTTGAAATATTTGAACTTGATAATGGGCAAAAATCTATTAAGAAAAAAAAATATTTACTGCTGGCTTCCATTTTCTTTTTCTGGCTGATTTATGCCGTTTCTGTGTCAAAAGGGTGTTTTTCACTTGTTTTTCACTTGCCCTAATTAAAGCACTGGAAGTTTTAGCTGCCACATTTATGTTATCAAGCTCTACCTACACATATATATATATTCACAATAATAGTTGTGGATCTTCGAATGTTGGGAACGTTTGTGGTGTTGGTCCCGCTTTGTGGCCCTCAAGCAGCGAGCCTCACAAAACCCGCAGGTCTTAGGCTGCAATGAGTGCTGAAGGTGCTCATTGCAGGGCTCGAGATGAGTGCTGCAGGCGCTTATTGCCAGCGACGCTCGTGGAACTTAAAACCTGTACAACTTAGGTCCCAAACCCGTACATGCACTGTGCGCCTCGCAAAAATCCAACTTTAACGGCCGAATCACGGCCTGTGAGTGAGGTTGCATGTTAATTTGAGCCATATTTGCCATTTGAGAAAAAATTGAGAAAAAAAATGGGTGCCGAAAAAATTAAACACAACGAAAACAAGGCTGAAAGATGTAAAACTAGCCAGCAGGACGTAAAAACGAGCCCTAAGCAGTGACAGTAGTGACAGTAACACTTAACCCAAGGCAGTAACACGACCCAAGACAGTAACACTCAAGCGCAATGCCTATAAAAGTACACAGGGTGAGAGGCTTGCAATGAGTGCCCAAGATGCTCATTGCAAGCCACGCGATAGGCGCAGAAGGCGCTTATTTTGGGGCTTGTAAGGAGCGCCGAAGGTCATCATTGAAAAGCTGTGAACCATGCAATGAGCGCCAAAGACGCACAGCGTGGGGTTCGCAATGAGAGCAAAAGGTGCTCAAGAGGGCCTATAGCCTCGCAATGTGTGGCAAACAGCAATGCCAGGCTTACAATTTTACTCCCGTCATTTTTGACGGGCAATTTCCTAGTATATATATATATATATATACAAATGATCACATATATCGTTGTGAGCATTGTGGGTTGTTATTAACGCTTGCGCGCAGTGAGACCGCCACAGTTGCTGGCAAGGAGCACCAAAGGCACTCCTTGCGCTGGTGAAGATGAGCGCTCCGACCCCGTATGACTTAGGCATTGAGCGCCAAAGGCTGTCATTGCGCTGGTGGAGATGAGCGCTGTAGGCCCTCATCCCTACGACCCACGGGATTACAGATCAACAGAAATCTCAATTATACATTTCACAATGCGAGACCCGTAGCAGTGTGAAAAAATGCGTGGAAAAATTACGCCCCGTAACACTTTACAAAAGGAAATCGGGACTTAACCACGCAAAACACCGCCAGGCACATAAGACTTTTACCCAGGAACATACGAGGTACATGATACACTATTAGGAAGGACAGAAAATGCTTGAGAGCTGCATAACACATAGACAATCGCCGCCATTTTACAACACTAACTTGCAACTAATAACATTACAGATTTAAAATGCCACTTTACACAACTAAACAAACGATTGCCCTCGCACACGCAGCCTATTTACACTGCACACTTGCCACATTGCTGACACTTTCTCCTCAGGTCAGCAAAAGTCCAAATGTACATTGTATGCTGCAGGAAAATCCAAAGAGATTGTTAGCTCTTCAGCATATTGATTGATGGATATATGATTTAGAAATATGTAAAGTACATTCATTTATTAGTTAATGAATTCATTAATTATTATAAAAAAAAAAATATATATATATATATAAAAAATAAAAATAGCAGAGGAGAGGCTCGCAAATTCACTAAAGGCGCTCATCGATAAGCCCCAAAGGCGCTCAGCATGGAACTCACAATGAGCGCCGAGGGTACTCAGAGGAGCAAAAGTACACAAGGGGAGAGGCTCGCAATGAGCGCCGAAGGTACTCAGAGGACCAAAAGCCTTACATTGTGTGTCAAGCAGCATTACCTGCCTTACAATTTTATGACCGTCATTTTTTGAAGGGTAATTCGCTAGTAGAATTATAATATACAGTATTTATACACAATATATATATATTGTTGTTTAGACGTAAAGTTTTTTCCGGCTCTCCGTAACTCTATGGACTGCAGCACGCCAGGCACACCTTGTGCTTATCCATCATGAGCTATAAACACTTATATAAAGGGTGGGGTAGCAATGAATCTCTATTATTAATCATTATTATTAATCTTTATTTGTATCGCCCCAACATTTTTTGTAGCGCTGTACAGGGGATAAGGACAAGGAAGAATACAATGTTAACAAACTGCAGAAAAATGGAGGGGCCTGTTTTGAGCTTAGAATCTTTGCAGGAAGTGCTTTTTTCCAAAGCACCCTACAAGATTGGAAACTCGCTACTTACAATCTAAAGATTCTAGGTGAATAATCAGAGTATTGCAGTATAAAGTGATTTATTTTAAATTGGACAAACATTTTAGTTAGAGTGATGAGTATTCAAGCGATGCACCTCTCTTTATTAAATCAGAAGCAATACTGTATGACGCGGAGGCTGCACAGGCTTCCTGGGTCAGCACGTAGCGTCGCATGACCCAGCAGAGCCTGTGAGGCCTTTCAGTCAATCAGCTGCGTAGGGGCGTGTTGGTCGTCTGCGTTCGCTCCGTTTTCCCAGTAGCGCGATCTCCCGACTGAAATGGACGGGTGTCTGAGGTCCTGCAGCTATAGAATCACAGTAGGAAGGTTAAACACTGAGGCCCTCATTCTATTATCGGGCGTAAAACAGCCGCAAAGCTGCGATTCCTTGCAGGATCTCCTCTTATGGCCGGCCGTATATCTTGCAACCGGCCGTAAGCTCAGAAATCTTTAAATGCAAAAATAAATTCAAGACGGCACTGTAAAGCTCTGTAAATGCTAGGGATCATAATGGGGGACATGAGGATTAATAGCAACCCCCTCTCAAGCTTGCACATCAGCCCAAATCCGAGATTACATTAACTGTTTATTTTCCGGCCGCAGCATGGGCGGGTCTGAGGTGCTCCAAGCCCTCTGGACTTTTTACATGGATATGTGACATAAAAAAAAAATGTATTTACGGATTTGAGTGTAGGGGAATGTTGTGCTATTAATGCTAACACCTACAATCACTTTATATTCTCCTCAGAGTGCAGGATGGCTTTATTATGGCTTTAAAATGTGCTTAATTGTGTGTCTGCGGGACCTTTTTGCTGCAAGTAAGCTGCGGCTCGGTTTTAGCCTTACAGAGAGGGTTCCCGGAGCAATTAAATAGCAACCGGGATTTTCTTGCGGCCGAATCTCTTGCGGCCGTTTAAGATCAAAGGCTTTCCTCCGGCGCGTGCGGCCTCAAGGGATAGCAAGGCGCCGGCCGCAAGCCTGCCGGAGTCCCCGTCCGGAAGGGAATAGAATAGGCAAATAGCTTGCGGCCGGTCCTTGCGGCCCCGCATCTCCAACGGCCCATAATAGAATGAGGCCCTGAGAATTTATCCCCAGCTTACTAGCACATAAGGGGCAATATTATCAGACTATTCTGGTGTGTTTTGTGTCTTTCTTCCCTCTGTTTGTGTTGTCTTGTCCTGTTATTTTCTGTGCTGCGTGGTGTGTGTTGTATGCTTGTCCCTCGTTGCTGCTGTCTGGTGTGTTCCCCCCTGTGTGTCCCCTGTTAGATATATTATGGATGCAGAAGGCTTAGAGGCCTTACTGGCCGAGGTTAGGACCCAGGCCCTAAGCCAAGGGGTCAGGTGGGCGCAGGACAGGCTGGGACCTCCCATGCCTTCTGCGCTTGGCCCGCAGCACATTAAACGGGATCAGCCTGCGGTGGTTGGTGGCCTGGTCAATACTGGAGGTGCCAGGGAAACTTATTCCCATCCCACCAATGTAGAGCTAGCAGACCCCCATCCATCAGTGAGCAGAGCCACGATGGAGGAGGGGGCTACGGGTCAGGGCGGCCAGGACCCCATACCCCTCAGACAGGCATAGCCCTCAGACAGGCCGGCGGTGAAGGTGAGGGCCTAGAACTCCGGCCACCGCCAGCCATTTTGCCTAAAGGGTCTAGGCCGCGACAACGGTCGAGAAACACCCCGTTACCACCCCGTAGATGGGGTGCAGGGGGTAAGAAATAAGCCGGGAGCCCTAAAAAAGCTCCTACAGACCCTCATGGCGCCGACCAGGTGGTCCCTAGGACTTCCCGTAGTAACAGTGCTTCTGGTACTTTACAGCGACGCCCATTAGGCGGTGATCGGAACATGGCGACGACGAGAGAGAGAAGGGACAGAGTGGTCAGCGAGATGAACAGCCAGGACAGCATGGTCATAATCAATGACGTGCCAGTAACAGCGGCAGTGGCGAGGCCGGCGCACCCCACTCGAGCTAGGAAGGCTACAAGCAGGTACAGTCCATGGCTATTCGCACACACACCCCACTAAGACGTACCAGATTTGAGACTGAGGGCGAGACGGTTAGGCCACAGCAAAAGGGGTCTAAGACCGACCAACAGCCAGACGTTACAACGCCTAATGAAGTCTCAAGGGAACCCCTACGGGGGGCGGCAGAGGCTGCGGCGCTAGCTTACTCCAGCCGCAGGAGCGTAGGTGACCAGGACCACTCCTCAGAGGAGGAGCGGATGGTGTGGGCACGGGCATGCAGGTCACAGAGAGCTAGTGACTGTTCCTCTTGCACCTACAGGTCCAGAAGGAGATCCAGATCGAGAAGCAGGAGATCCTGTTGGTGCAGCTGTGCCTGCACCGGATCAGAGAGCAGAAAAGGGAGATAGTCAAATCCTGCACACAAAGGCCGGGTTTTTTGGGTCTCTTAAGACCCTGTTAGCTGCGCACAACATTACGGTCAGTGAGCAAGAGATGAGATCATGGATAGGCGGGCTAGCGAAGAGCGCGTGGCCCCAGCCATCCGCTATTGCGGCGACAGTGCGCGCTGCTCCTGCCGAGGCTATAGGTACCGCCGTGGCTCCTGAGCCGACGGGTTTTCCTGTTGCAGTAACTGGCAGTACCACCGCAGGGGTTACCGACGCAGCCATGACACCAATAGTCTTGTGCTCGTTGGATAACTTAGGTGCGCATCTTACCCAAGAGGTTAAGGAAAAGATCTGGAGGAGAGAATTTGTAGAATTGTTCTCCCTTCTCCCCATGTCCAGACAACTGGAGGTGGGCGAGAGGGGCCTCAGGGAGGGAGAGGATCGGCGGAATCCTTTAGGAGGCTACCTAGGACATTCGATACATGGCTGCAAGCATTCTCCATCTGGGCCTGCATACTATGTGAGCGACACCCTGAACAGAGTTCGGGGTTGTTCGTTTACATAGACAAAATTCGTAACGCCCACAAAATCTATGGGGGCATGGCCTGGTGGCGGTATGACGAGGAACTCCGCCAGTATTTGGCCTCCAGGCCAACCATGGTGTGGAGTGACAAAGCGGTGGCATACTGGTCGAACATTATGACACCGATGAGAGTCACGCCGTTCTTTCGGAGCGGGGCCGGTGGAGCAAAGGGCCCCACCCCCACCACGGGAATGGGTCCCAAGACCTGCTTCGCATACAACGAGGGTGTCTGTAGATGGGCCCCGAACTGCAGGTTCAAGCACGCATGTTCAAACTGCGGGGGAGAGCATTCCCTTGCCAGATGCGGTAGAACAAAAGACGGGAGTAGAGGGCAGGACGCCCATACTCCTCCCCGCCATGCTGCCGTGGCTAAAACGCTACGGTAGATTGGCGGGCAATGCCAACACCTCGAGCCTCGTGGAAGAAGGTTTTCGGTAGGGCTTCCGCATTCCATGAGGTATAGATATTCAGGGTCTCTTGGTCCCGAACTTGAGGTCAGCTAGGGAATTCCCAGGGGTAGCTGAAGCCAAAGTTCTTAACGAGGTCAAGCTGGGCAGGATGGCGGGGCCATTTTACATCCCCTCCTATTCAGGATTTGATTGTCTCTCCGCTCGGGTTGTCCCCAAGAAGGAGAAGGGTAAATTTAGATTAATCCAACACCTTTCCTATCCCAGAGGCCGTTCGGTGAATGACGGTATATCAAAAGACCAGGCTACTGTGTCTTATGAATCGCTCGACCAGGCAGTCGAATTAGTTAGGCGGGCGGGCGCCGGGGTGCTCATGGCGAAGGTGGACATCGAAGCAGCATTCAGGTTGCTGCCGGTCCATCCTTTGAGCCACCGGCTGCTAGGATGTTTTGGCGATGGCAGCTATTTCATCGACCTATGTCTACCTCAATCTCATGTGCTCAATCTCATGTGCTTACTTTGAGGCTATCAGCAAATTCTTGCAATGGGTTGTGAGCCTGGAAGCGGGGTAGAGGAGCATTACGCACTACCTCGATGATTTCCTGTTCGTTGGTCCAGCTGGGAACGACGCTTGTCGTTTCATGCTGGAGGTTTTCACCGGATTCTGTCAAGATTTCGGTGTACCACTGGCCCATGACAAAACGGGGGGCCCCACAGATCAGTTGACCTTCCTGGGGATTCGGATCGACTCCATGACAATGGAGTGCAGTCTTCCCTGGGAAAAAGTGGTGGACATGCGAGCGGAGCTCAGTGCGCTGCAAGGCTTGCTGAGGGTGTCCCTGCGATGTTTGCAGTCTATTTTAGGGAACTTAAACTTTGCATGTAGAATTATCCCCATGGGGATGATATTCTGCAGAAGAATGTCACTCGCTACTGCAGGCATTGCGAAACCGCACTATTTCATAAAAGTTTCCAGGGCCTTCGGGACGACGCAAGGGTATGGTCAGTTTTTCTCACCGAGTTTAATGGCCGGGCACTTCTTCAAAAGAAGAGCGCCACCAATGCAGAGTTAGAGCTTTACACGGATGGATCTGGACCGGCTGGCTGCGGTGCATATCTCGAGGGGAGATGGTGCGCCGCGGTTTGGTTGGAGGAATGGGTAGTAGCAGGTTTAACAAAGAACCTTACATTCCTCGAGTTATTCCCCACCCATTGTGGTGGCAGTACACATATGGGGTACGGCTTTCAGGGACCGGCGAGTCATATTCCACTCGGATTAGATAGGGCTGGTGGAGGCCGTGAACAACATCACGGCAACATCCATACCGGTAGTAAGATTACTCCGTCATCTTGTACTATGCTGTCTCCGCCTGAACATATGGTTCCAGGCGAGGCATGTTCCAGTGGTAGAGAACGGGATTGCTTATGCCCTTTCTCGGTTTCAGGAGGAACGTTTCAGGGCATTGGCCCCTCAGGCGAACGCCCTGGGGGAATGCATTCCCGCGGAGCTCTGGGAGCTTGGAGCTGACAGGTGACGAGACTCGTTAGACAGTCTTTTGTCCCGGCAACATGGACCGTGTACAGACGCGTGTGGGCAAAATGGGATGGCCTAGTGGCAATGGCCGGTGGTACTACGACGGAAGATGGGGATCCTGCTTTGGTACCTGCTGCGGTGCGCCGAGCAAGGCGAAACAAGAGCAGTAGTAGGGAGACAGGTCACGGCGCTGGCTTTCATGTTTAAGCTTGCCGGGCAGAGGGACCTGACAAAGGAGTTTCTAGTGCGCAAGGTGGTGAGCGGAATGTTCAACGGTGATCGCAGGCCGGATAACAGGCGGACGATTACCTTTTCCTTGTTACTAAGAATGGCTCAGGTGTTGGCGGTGGTTTGCAGAAACCCCTTTGAATCTCTACTTTTCCGAACGGCTTTTTCCCTGGCGTTCTTCGGAGCGTTTAGGATAGGGGAGTTAATCGCGAACAGTAGACATAGTTCGGGGGGACAGCAAGTGGTAGATACCTGCCTGAAGGAAGGCACGGTAGTTATATGCTTACGGAGGTCCAAGACCGACCAAGTGGGAAAAGGAAAAGAGGTGGTTCTGCATCAGGTTGGCACGGAGTGTTGCCCATATGCTTGTACAGAGGAGTACCTCACGCAGCGACCGGCGGGACGGTGTTCGCTGCTGGTACATGCCGATGGTATGGCACTATCACGTTATCAATTCAAGAAAGTGTTAAAAAATGCATTGCAGCGGCTCAGGCTTGAGCAGTCGGAATTCGGGACGCATTCTTTACGTATTGGGGCAGCCACGGAGGCAGCCAGGCTGGGTTTGCCCGACTCTGCAGTAAAGCGCATCGGTAGATGGGAATCAGAGCGTTTTCGTTCCTATGTGAGGCTGAGGGCAGTGGTGTAATGGTTGTTGCTTTCTGCTTTCAGGAGAACAGAAGCAACTGTGGATCGTGCGCCATTCGTATGTGTACTGGGCACACAGGTTAGCTGCAGTTACCAAAAAGACACAACTGGGCTTTCCTGTTACGGACTTGCACGTTCGGTGGTGCGGGATTCGGGGTCTGCGATGGGCGCAGTTGGATGGGCTGTTGGACACATATGCGCAGCGTTACGGTCAGCCCAGCATTATATTAATTCATGTCGGCGGGAACAATCTGGGAACGGTGCCCATGAGAAGGATGCTAAAAGTCATAAAAAGAGATGTGGAAAAATGGATGAAGAAGTTCCCGGGCCCATTTCTTATCTAGTCTGAGATGATAAAAAGAAGATCCTGGCGTAACGCGCGCGACCCGGTCAGTCTGGATAAAGCAAGACAGAAGATCAACCAGCAGCTCGCTAGCTTCGTTAGAAAGTTGGGGTTTGCTGCCATCCGTTATAAGGAGTTCGAGCCGGTTGGTGCCGACTAGTGATGTCGCGAACATCAAATTTTCGGTTTGCGAACATCGGACACGAACTTCAATCATATGTTCGCGAACGGGCGAACCGCCATAGACTTCAATGGGCAGGCGAATTTCAAAACCCACAGGGACTATTTCTGGCTACAATAGTGATGGGAAAGTTGTTTCAAGGGGACTAACACCTGGACTGTGGCATGCCGGAGGGGGATCCATGGCAAAACTCCCACGGAAAATTACATAGTTGATGCAGAGTCTGGTTTTAAGCCATAAAGGGCATAAATCACCTAACATTCCTAAATTGTTTGGAATAACATGCTTTAAAACATCAGGTATGATGTTGTGTCGATCAGGTAGTGTACGGGTTACACCCGCTTCACAGTAACAGACCAATCTCCCCGTTTAATGCACCGCAAACAACCGCAAACAGTCCCTTTGCACAACCGCAAACTCCCCATTTGCACAAGGTTGGATACCAAGCTAGCCATGTTCCGTTCCTTGTCCTCACTGATGTCATTGAAGGTCTCTTCCTCCACCCAGCCACCAAGGATCCCCGAAAGGTGACAACAAGCCCCCTGGGA
This sequence comes from Discoglossus pictus, assembly GCA_027410445.1. Lineage (NCBI taxonomy): Eukaryota > Metazoa > Chordata > Amphibia > Anura > Alytidae > Discoglossus > Discoglossus pictus. The sequence goes on from CM050176.1 coordinate 14,676,997, forward strand.
CGCCTGCTGTGTTTGGTCTTCCACCTCCTCAATGCCACCTTCCTCCTCAACTCCTCTTCTTCAGACTCCTCTCTCTGCGTTGCCTCTATCTGCATTATTATAAGGTGTGTACTGTTAAGTAGTACTATTCCTATCGGTTTAATCCCTGTTACGTCCACTATTAGGGGACGTGTATATGGCATTGTTTTTTGGAACAGGGAGATGGAAAAAGATGCTTGGTCGGACCTCCTACTTCAAATTTGGGGCACTGCGCGTGCAATCTAAGGTGCCACCAGATATGAGTGTCACTGTGCACTGGCAAAAGTTGGCAGAGTAGGCGCTGTAGGCCTCACACACACACACCTGTAGGCAGGCAACTGATATTCAATCGATTACAGTCAAAAAAGTGTTGTATTATGTCACTGAGCACAATATAAGCTGTGAGCCTGACACAGGCAGGCAACTGAAATTAGATTACAGGAAAAAAATGTTTTTTTTCAATGTATGTTACACCACCAGGTATGAGTAGTGAAAATAAGCACAATATAAGCTGTTAGGTGTTAGCCTGTCACACACACACGCTGGCAGGCAGGCATAGATTACACAAAAAAAATTATAAAATAAAATAAATGATGTTCAAAAGGATTACAGTAGTTCATGTAAATAAAGTTATGTGTTGTTGTTTACAATTGTTTATAATTAAGCTGTGGCCCGTTGTTCTCCCATTTCAGTCGTCGTGTCCTTTATTTATCACCTTAGCCTAAATGGATCATGCATGGGTCATGTATGACGCGGAGGCTGCACAGGCTTCCTGGGTCAGCACGTAGCATCGCGCCACCCAGCGGAGCCTGTGAGGCCTTTCAGCCAATCAGCTGCATCGGGGGCGTTTCGGTCGCCGTTTTCACAGCAGCGCGGTCTCCCGACTGAAATCCCACCCACCCACCCTGTTAACTTGGTTGTTTGCAAAAAAAAAAAAAAATGTAAGATGTAAATAGTATCTTTAAAAAAAAAAGAAAAAAAAAAAAGAAGTTTTGCATTCAAGGAATTTGTGGAGAAGTGGCAAAAATTTTTGTGTTTTGATTTGTTTTTGGCTTGGCGGGAGGTGAGTTGCCCGGCCCACTGGCCTAAGTGGCCGTTGGCCCTACCTCACAGGGCGTGCATAATATAAGCATTGGTGCTTTGGGCAGGGCCCAAAGCGTGAGGTCACTGTCCGTGGCCGGGCTCCTCCCCCGGTAAAAGGATTACAGTAGTTCATGTAAATAACGTTATGTGTTGTTATTTACAATTGTTTATAATAAAGCTGTGGCCCGTTGTTCTCCCATTGCAGTTGTCGTGTCCTTTATTTATCACCTTAGCCTAAATGGATCATGCATGGGTCATGTTAAGATGAGCATAAACATTAGAATATTTAAAATTAAAATAAATAAAATGCTTAGTTGGATCGGGTATGTGGGTTGTGTGGATCTGTTTTGTATCTCTTGTCTATGTACAATCACAAGTTATTATTAACTGAATGCATTGTTTTCAAAGATAAATAAACAGTTGTTCCTGGACTAATGAATCTGGAGTGGAGCGGTTCTCCATTTATTCTGAGAGTAATGGTGACTTGGTATGCTGTGGGTTCCTGATTCTATTACTCGGGAATCGAGACAACTGGAGGAAGAATGGAGTTAGTCCCTGGAGCTCCAGAACGGAGGACTAGATCTCCCTGTTCTGTGACACAGATATTTGATAACATGTTGTTAGACGTCTCTGAATAGATGGGTTTTCACATGATGTTCGAAACCGTAAAAAGTACAGGAGAGCCTGAGTGAGTTGGATGAAGAATTCTGTAGGATATGGGCATCACCAGAAACGCCTTGGAGACAAGAGTGTGAGGAGGAGATGATGGGTGAGGAGAGAAGTATGTCATGGGCAGATTGAAGGGGCGGATGAGAGAGGATCTGGAGACTAGATCTGATATGTATGAAGATGTGCGTTTTTTTGAAGGTTTTGAGTGTCAAGAAAGCCAGAGAAAGAATTGTCAGCAGATGAGAAATGATTGGAGAGATATATGAGCCCAGCAGAGATACTTATGATGGATTGGAGTGTGCAGAGTCTAGTGATGGGAAGGCCTGCTAGGGGTGAGTTGCAGTAGTCTATGCAGGAGGTGATAAGTGAGAGAATTAGGGATTTTGTTGTTTATAGTGTGAGAGATGGATGGAATTGGGAGATCTTTTTAATGTGCCGTTGGCAGATTTTGGTAAATGATTGGATATTAGTAGAGAAAGAAAGAGGACTCAGTCTAGCCCTTCAATCAAAAATGTCCATGTAAACCAGGAAACTATGTTGTCAAAAACAGGATGAAATAAGAGAAACAGAAGCAACATAACATCATACAATAGTTAATAACTTAAGGCTTGGTTAATAATAATACACACATATATACATATATATATATATATATATATATATATATATATATATATACAGTGGATATAAAAAGTCTACACACCCCTGTTAAAATGTCAGGTTTCTGTGCTGTAAAAAAAATAGACAAAGATAAATCATATCAGAACTTTTTCCACCTATAATGTGACCTATAAACTGTACAACTCAATTGAAAAACAAACTGAAATCTTTTAGGGGGAGGGAAGAAAAATAATAAAGAAAAATAATGTGGTTGCATAAGTCTGCACACCCTCTTATAACTGGGGATGTAGCTGTGTTCAGAATTAAGCAATTACATTCCAAATCGTGTTAAATAGGAGTCAGCAAACACCTGCCATCATTTAAAGTGCCTCTGATTAACCCCAAATAAAGTTCAGCTGCTCTAGTTGGTCTTTCCTGAAATTTTCTTAGTCGCATCCCACAGCAAAAGCCATAGTCCACAGAGAGCTTCCAAAGCTTCAGAGGGATCTCATTGTTAAAAGGTATCAGTCAGGAGAAGGGTACAAAATAATTTCCAAGGCATTAGATATACCAGGGAACACAGTGAAGACATCATCAAGTGGAGAAAATATGGCACAACAGTGACATTACCAAGAACTGGAGCTCCCTCCAAAAAATGATGAAAAGACGAGAAGAAAACTGGTCTGGGAGGCTACCAAGAGGCCTACAGCAACAATAAAGGAGCTGCAGGAATATCTGGCAAGTACTGGCTGTGTGGTACATGTGACAACAATCTCCCGTATTCTTCATATGTCTGGGCTATGGGGTAGAGTGGCAAGACAAAAGCCTTTTCTTACGAAGAAAAACATCCAAGCCAGGCTACATTTTGCAAAAACACATCTGAAGTCTCCCAAAAGCATGTGGGAAAAGTTGTTATGGTCTGATGAAACCAAGGTTGAACTTTTTGGCCATAATTCCAAACGATATGTTTGGAGCAAAAACAACACTGCACATTACCAAAAGAACACCATACCCACAGTGAAGCATGGTGGTGGCAGCATCATGCTTTGGGGCTCTTTTTCTTCAGCTGGAACTGGGGCCTTAGTTAAGATAGAGGGAATTATGAACAGTTCCAAATACCATTCAATATTGGCACAAAACCTTGCCAAGTCAAAATGTGCCATGCTGATAGACTCATACCCAAAAAGACTAAGAGCTGTAATAAAATCAAAAGGCGCTTCAACAAAGTATTAGTTTAAGGGTGTGCAGACTTATGCAACCATATTATTTTATTTTTAGATTTTTTCTTCCCTCTACCTAAAAGATTTCAGTTTGTTTTTCAATTGAGTTGTACAGTTTATAGGTCACACTAAAGGTGGAAAAAGTTCTGCAATTATTTATCTTTGTCTCATTTTTTTACAGCACAGAAACCTGACATTTTAACAGGGGTGTGTAGACTTTTTATATCCACTGTATATATATACAGATATATTTTTATATATATATATATATATATATATATATATATATATATATCATAGCCCATTTTTAACATGGCTTCTTTTAAGCTTATGCCTGCTGTATTACACTGCTTTTATGCAAAGCCATGGTTGGATTATACACAAGCTGAGAATCGTATCCACGTACAGTTGTTTCAAGCTTACTTGAAAACATCAGAGTGGAGCAGGAAAAAACCCCTTCATGGTACTGTAGTATAGTAAATAAATAGTACATTTGTGGTCACATTTGAATGTCTATAACAAGTTAAAAAAAACTGTTTCCAGCTCAGAATTCTGAGAAACACAGTTATTACACTGCATTCTGGGAAGCTAAGCTGCAACATGCAAATGTGCCCACAAATGCCTCGCTCTTCTTGTCCCAGTTCCAAATCAGCTCGCTTCCCACCAGGACTCCTTCCCCCAACCACAATAAGGTTTTTAGCCCAAGACCTTTTCCCTAAGTAATTCTCTTCCCAAAGCAATTCTCTTCCCACCAAGGCTTCCTCCATAGCCAGTGGCCTCTCTCAATGTTCTTACCTCCTAGGACCACTCCCCAAAACATCTCCCTTCTTCTTATCTTCCTTGCTGCTCATTTTAAACATACAATCTTGTGTCCTTAAGGTCCAAATGTATTTGCAAAGATTATGTCAAGTTCTGGAACATATGTTTTTGTTTATGGTGTAACAAATAGTATTTGAATTAATAGACCTTCAAAAGTCTATGAATTAGTGCTATACTAAATATATCTGTTACCTGTTTTTTGGAAGCTTCAAAATCAAAAATAGTGTATATAATAGTGTATATTTTGGAGCTACAGTTACCCTTTGCAATCAGAAGCTTGAGTTTGGGCGATGTGGAGCGTGTGCCCAGGATACACAGGAGACAAAGGAGGGGCAGCAAGTGCAGCACTTAATGACAAAATGACATCCAGAAAAAAAGAAAAAAAACTAACCTGATTGGTCAATACTATGATGCAAAGTGGTAGACTTTCATCTTTGGATAAATGCTTCTAATCCACTTGGGATCTAAGGAGCCCGATATCAAAGGGTCGTAAGGAAAGGGGGGCAGATCAAGTAATGACTCTTGTACGCTGGCAACAGATCTATTCTTTCTTATTAACAGCAAAACAAAATAACTGCCAGGAAAAAAATATAATTAAGGAGTTCTGTAGTTTAGGGAAAACTTCATGTATTTAATAAACTAACAACATTAGCAGCTAGGTAAGCAACAAGCATGTGATACTTCCTGATCTGTGCATGAGGGTGCATATAAAGAGCAGGTAAAGCAGGATGTTCACTGTCTGTTATAACTTCTTGCTTCTGAGTATGTGTGGGGAAAGGGAGAAGTGTCAAATGTTAAAAACATCACTGAGATCATAAATCCAGATCAGTTTCCCACCCACTGCTTGATAGAAAATAAAAGTGGCAAAATCAGAACTAATGTATGGCGAGCCCAGCAAAAAAAATATTTTAGGCCTCCACATGACGTAATCCTCGATTCCATGCCCTGGCAAAAAAGACGCACCGGTAGAGAAGGCAAAGAAGAACCATTGATTAATTCCTCTGGATCCCACTTGGAAGGCCAAAAGAGAGGGGGCTGGTTAGGCTGAGGAGCCCAGGGGTAGATCAGGGGGACAGGGGGACCCTACACTATGAAAGAAAAAATTGTAAAACAAAACAAATAAAATACATATATTCAATTGCACTGCCCCCCAGAAGAAGACCCCAGTGCATTGCAGAACTTGCATTGGGAGTATCTCCGCCATTGCCTCTATCTCCATGTCAATGGAGAGAAAAGCAATATGGGAATTCTTAGATACAAGGAGAGTCTGCTGAAAGTAAAAATGTCTGTAAAAAATGTATTTATGTTCATGGTTTTGCACAGCTGGTGCAGTTGGAAGTTTGCGACACTTCACAAACATGTGACGTTTTTCTTAACCTAGAGTGATCATTAAAGGGACATTTTATTTGTTCTGTAAGTAGACTTATCCCCTTCTGGATTGCTACCTTGTCGTGATGAAGGGGCTTGTGTACCTCAATGAAGCTGTTAGCTATACCATTTAGGGTCACCCAAGATGGGCAGGTCATAGCAGAGGTCAGACAAATCACAGTCCACTGGAAAAGGAACTGGCAACCCACTCCTGTACGTTTGCCAAGAATACCTTATTGATAAGTATGATCAGAGACATGTTGATAGATGTGCTTGCAGTGCTGAGGTCCATAGGGTCAAAAATAGTCAGACACAAGTGAACAACAAAAACAAAGTAGATTTCTATGAATTGGTATGCCTTTTTGTAAGTAGTGCATTTTTTATGTAAGGGTTGTAAATTAAAACTTTAAATAAGTAAAATAATTGTAAAAAATGTGTACAGCAACCTCCAGCCGAGACATTTCTTTCCACCCCCTCCCTACATCATGAACAGGGTGGTAGTGGTCATGGAAGAGAGGATGCTTGCAAAGGAGTTTCAGAATGTTCTACTAATGAAGTTGTTAGATTTGTGGTGTATACTGTTGTAGCAAAAATCATACCCACAAACCACATTTTACTCCGAAACCCAGTCATGATACCAAAAAATAGAGTCCTTAGATCATTTTCTTATTATCAGATTTTATTTATACAAAACGTGGATCAGCAAGAAAAAACATCCAAAATGGCTGCTGCTGACTGACTAAACAACACAGATATTTATAGTAATTTACATATAGGAGATGGTGCATTCCATTGCTTATGGTACAATCCATTGCTTAAGCCAATAAGATATTATTTATATTAGGAAATCCAATAAACATGCAGTTTTCACGTGTCAAACATGCCTAGCACGTCACATTATCTGTGTACAACACCTCCAAGTTGCATGTTTGGTCTTGTGGACTACTGAAATACATATTGTTTATACTAAATAATTGTTGACTGTCTCTTTAGAAACTGCAGAATCATGGAATAGTAAAATTAACTGTTTCATACCTCATGACCTGCAATGGAAAATTATATATATATATACATATATATATATATATATATATATATATATATATATATATATATATACACACACATACACACACTAAAGCAAGCCACATAACTTACTTGTCGGGGGCAGGAGTTTGTGGCTAAGATAGGTAATAGAATGTTCTCCGTACTGTACGTCGACGTGGCTGTGGACAGCACCAATGTCATAGGTGGAGGCCATTTGCACCAAAATGGGAAGTGTGTAATCGATGACAGTCAAAATGGCATGAGAGGTCAGGGTTATCATCATTTTCAAGAAAGTAAACTCGCACTAAGGGACGCATTCAATAACGTGGGGCATCCTTTTCTGGGTGAGCTCTAAGTTTGAGGAGTCAGCCAGCTATTAATAGCCTCCATGAATTCAAAAAATGGAAAAGCACAAAGACCTCAGGGACAGATGGACATCATCCACATGAGTAAAACCCAATTTATTAAATAGTATAAAAACATATGTGCACATACATTCAAGACTTGGTAAAACAACACAAGCAGATATTGTCCGCATAAGTTCTCAAAACACAAATGGTTGGTATTGATTTTTTTAAATGCCCCAATCCCCAGTCTGGAAAGGGTAGGTCAGGTAACCATCACAATCTGCAGTTAGGGAAGGCTGACAGGGGTCTGGGTACACAAGCTATATAACTGGAAAAGGTGACCCAACACTTTCTTATGGCATGGGCATCTTTTTCAGCTCTTGAAAAAGACAGTATGGGTTGAACGTGTTGGGCCATTTTAATAAAACATAGCTGATTACGCTAGTTACCAAGTCTTGAATGTATGTGTACATTTGTTTTTAGAAACAAGATAGGTTTGGTGGCTCTAGATGTAATTGGGTGTAATGACCTTTTGTTTAGGGTGCCACTAAGGGTCAAAAATACATATTGAACAGTGGAAGAAAAGAAAAGGGACCCTTTTATTAGTGCACACCTATGAATCTCAATGGTGTAAGAGACCCAGTTGATTAAAACTTAGCTTTTAATAATTATTATATTATTATATATATATTATTATTATATATATATTATTATATATATATAAAATAAAAAATAAAATCCAATATTCTCAAAGTATTGAAGCTAACACTAACTTAACAATATTATGTATTTATACTAAAATGACTTTCTAATTGTCAGGGACACAGCGATATACTCTAAAGCCAAACAATATTAAGCTAAGATTCCTTAACAATTCAGTCACTCCTAACAGAAGTTTAACAAAAAGGGAATTTAAGGAATGATATAGGAGATATACCAGTACTAAGTAATAGACAGTACTCCTGCAATATAGCACAATTTAGCACTTTATAAATTCATTACGATTGAATTTAAGTCAACACAAATTCATTAAATAAGGCAAAACACAACTAGTTGTGTAAGCACCCACAGCACTTTATTTTAGCACTCTATTATAGCACTTTATATAGCACTTTATATCCACAGTACTTCAAAGATAATATTCAAAGGAGTATTAACGCTCAATTTTATAAGTCAGTCATATTATATCCTCATTTCCTTTCCCACCTCCTGTTCTAATTGCAGCGTCCATATTTTTAGCTTTTGTAGCATCTTTTTAAAGTAAATTATTAAAAGCTAAGTTTTAATCAACTGGGTCTCTTACACCATTGAGATTCATAGGTGTGCACTAATAAAAGGGTCCCTTTTCTTTTCTTCCACTGTTCAATACATTTGTTTTTATACTATTTAAAAAAAGTGATTTTACTAATGTGGATGATGTCCATCTGTCCCAGAGGTCTTAGTGATTTCCCACTGTTTGAATTCATGAGCTATACTCTGACTCATTTTGGATTACAGCAGAAAGGACATCTCTAAAAAGACATTACAGATCAGCAGCGTTACAAACATTTGGAATTTATGGATTTAGTAATAGCCTCCATTTTGGCAGGTTCTGGGAATACCTAGGGATAGAGCTATATTCTATAGATGTCCCTGCTAGGTGGGAATATAAATGGCTATGTCCTGCTCATAGACCAAAATCTCGGCAGCTGCACAACAACTGGTCGACTAGCCTTTGAATTGAAGCTAGCACATTCTACAGTACAAATAGGATCACCCTAAATTAGTATAAGTCAAATGGAGTGATGAAGGCCGACTTTTCCTTTGCCGTTTCAACCAGCAGGATTTGCCAATATCACTGAGAGATTCAGGGTAGTCAAGAAGGTAAACCCTCCCATCTGGTCTAAACTCATCTACTCTGGGTGTAGGGAATGCATCTTTGATTACACAGTAAATTAAATTCTGATAGTCCACGTACAATCGAGTGGTGTCATGCCTTTTGGGACCAGCAACATTAGGGACACCCGAGGACAACAGGAAGGTTCAGTTATGCCCAAATCTAGCATGTCTTGCTGCTCAGCACTAATGCTGGTACAAATTTGCCGACAGCACTCTATATGGCAAAATGTTTGAGTCGTTGTTTTCCTGGGTCAGTACCTCATGGGTGGCTAACAGGGTTCTACAAGCTGAAAAAATATATTGGCAAATCAGGCCAATACAGCATGAAGCTGGCGCTGTTCCACGGTACTGAGGTTAGAGATGGACTCTACCATTGGTTACACAGATATTGAGGCTGGTAGGGTTAGTAAATCAGGTAATGTACCAGCCTTGGGGAAATTGTCCTGGGCCAGGCAGATGACCAGAGTGGGAGTATCTCTACCATAGTTTATCTTCAACATATTAATATGGATGGCCCATTGAATACAATTCTGCTTAGGGGTGTTAAAGGGAAAAGCAAAGGTGCTTCACTCCACAATGATGCAGTACCTGATGGGTAACTTCTGTCATAAATTGCATATCCCTGCCAGATAAGAAATTTTAACCACATAAATATAGTCACCAAAGCATTCTACTACAACCTCTACAGTAATCTTAGAAAGGGCTACAGCCTCCAGGTGGGGAGTAGAGTAATCCACTACAGTGAGGATGCACAGTTTCTCCTATTGACTGGGTAGAGCAAGGAGCCCAATTAAGTCAATGGCCAAGTGCTGAAAGGGTATGTGTCTGAAGATGCAAGGGGGCCTTTTGGATGTCTTCACAATTGCCAAGGTGCTGACAGATATCACAAGTGTCACAATATTGGGTGACATTTCAAGACATCTTCAACCAACAGAAAGTCTGGGTAAGGAGTTGGCAGGTTCAGCAATGTCAAAAATGTCAGGGGTTTGGATTGATCTCGGAACAACCAGCTACTTTCTGAGGCTTATCTTCTTTATTCGCATTCACCACCTGGTACAATAGCCCTATTTCACCAGGTATCCCCCCCCCCCCCCTCCCCTCCAGGTCTTCCACTCCTGCATCTGCCATACCCTTGTGCCCTGCTAGGGCTGAGTACCCTTATACTTCCTTTCTGAACTCGTCAGGGTGAGCCAAGAGCCCACTACCCTCCAAGGCAAGCAGGTTGCTTTCCCATACTATCTGTAGTTCTTGGAAGAAACGTGGAAACAAGCTCTGCAGCTTGTTTTGTGTCCCGTGTCACTTGACTCCAGGTAACAATGTTCACATACAAGCATTACATCAGTCCATGACCTCCACAGCTTTTCTCCAGCAAGAATGTTGGACTTAAAAACTCAGGACAGATGATCGTAAAATAAGATCCCGTATCTCAGAGCTCCTCAACTGTTTTGCCCTCCACAATGACAGGTTTCTTATGCTGCTGTTGTGTATCATTGGCAGACAACTTGATTGAGTTCACATACTGTCCCTCTTCCAGAAGTCTAGTCACCCTGTCACTAAGTTGGTACAACTGACATGTGGAGGAGCAGAAGAAGCCTGTCTCTGCTGCTGAGGGCTATCCCTCCTAAAATGCCCAAGGAGCATATTTATACTCTGCTAATCTAAAGCTCTTGGGCAAAAAAGGTTATAAGAAAGGGGAAAAGGATTAAACACATAAATATAGCTTTTAATTACTTGTTAACTATTGTGTTCAGTGTAACATTAGATTTTGTTCCTTACATATTTGCTCACCTTAGGAGGACATTGAATATAGACAAGGTCTTGTTCACTTCTACTGACATTCTGCCACTTTGACGAGGCACTTAATAATATCATTAAATTCAAGTACCAATCTCAGTACAACAATGCTCCCTCTCAGGCTATTATATAAATGAAACAATTAAGTCAGAGGTGCTCATCAGAGAACGGACCAACCTTAATAGGTTAGTTCTATGGCCATGATAAGCCACTCTGAGAACAACCTCTTTTAGCTCACTTGTGCCCTTCACAGGGAGAAATATCCTGTAGTATATAAGTCTGGTCCCACTCAAAAGAGTGACCCAGCCCCGAAATACCAGGCGATTCTACCCTAAACAGGAAAAACAGCAAACCCCAGACGCGTTTTGGCCTTTATGGGCCTCGTCAGTGAGATGCAGCTGAACTCCCTAGTTTTTTGTTTATGCAAATTATCCTTATGGTTTAGTCTCCCTAAGGGTAATAGGGGACTCCTGATGTGGACCCCTTGCTCACTGTGCCTTAGGGAGTTCAGCTGCACCTCACTGACAAGGCCTATAGAGGCCAAAACGCATCTGGGGTTTGCTGTTTCTCCTGTTCAGAGTAGAATTGCCTGGTATTTCAGGGCTGGTCATACTTTTGAGTGGGACCAGACTGATATATTACAGGATATTTCTCCCTGTGAAGGGCACAAGTGGCTAAAAGAGGCTGCTCTCAGATTGGGTTATCATGGCTATAGAACTAACCTATTAAGGTTGGTCTGTTCTCTGATGAGCACCTCTGACTTAGTTTTTTTATAATATAAATGAACAAGAAGTTTGTAATAAAGGGTCCTTTAAAGGGATACAGGAGGGAATTTCAAAACCTGAATTTTACTCAAAAAATAAAAAAGTCAGTTTTTCAAGCCATAGATTACTTATTTATAACTATGCTTTAATATTTAAACATGGTCCTTTAAGTCGCCTCTGTAAACATATATTTCATATACTCTTCTGAAGAAGAACTACACAAGAAAATAAGCATTTATTATATTATATTTTATACGACTTCTGCCGCAGTGGAATCCACCCCTCTTTCTGAGGATGGGAGGAGACATTGAATGCAGAGGAAACTAAAACTGGCAGTACATTCAACATAAATAAATTCTAACACAGAGATAATATATCAAGACATCTACCATTTTGGTTTCTGATGAACATCCTGAGTTGGGAAAATATCGTGAATGCAGAAAACGTTTCCGTGTGCACAATGAGAATGTGGCAGTTCATGCTGCCAGGGCTTTCATTTTGGTCTGCTTGAATGTTCATTAGCTTGCAAGGACCCTACTGAGAATGTCAAATTGTTTGAAAAAAGAAAATGGAAACTTGTTGAAGAATAATTGGAGCTAGTCATTCTAGGCCATGGTGCAAAATCATTTTGGGGGTCCCTTCTTCTAACCACTCTATACAAGGTATGTATTTATTATTATTATTATTATCTTAATTTATATTGCGGCAACATATTCCGTAGCGCTGTACAGGGGGTTAGTACATGGCAAAAAACAAACTTAACACCTTAAAGAATGGAGGGCCCTGTTTGTGAGCATATAATCAAATGTACATAGTGCTTGTTTCCAAGACACGGACACACGATTGGAAACTCGCAAACTTACAATCTAAGGGTTTAGGTGTGATACAAGAGGGTGACAAATACAAAATGGCAACGTGAATGCAATTTGTTTAGTCAATCGGAGGGGTCTGTGAGCTGTACTGTAGATTGTGGGTGGGAGTGTTATGTACCTTTGTTGTTCAGTCCTTCAGTCATGTCCGACTCTCAGTGACCACATGGACACAGCACACCAGGAACATCTGTGTATTTGGTTGTGCATAGCCATATGGTTTTCATGGCAAAGTGGGTGGGTACATATGGTTTTCATGGCAAAGATACTGGAGTGAGTTGCCTGTTCCTTATCAAGTGGACCACAATTTGTCTGACCTCTCTGCTATGACCTGGCCATCTTGGGTAACCCTACATGGCATACCACAACAAGGTAGCAATCCAGAAGAGGTGTACATTTAGGGGTCAAAAAAAGCCAACAATCTATACAGGTGGTCATGTCACCCCTAGGGTGATCAGGTCACAATTCTATTAAAGGAATTATCTATCCTTCTCCCCTTTACTCAAGGCCAGTGCAGCTCGTAGCAGAGGGCCCATATCTGTGGGCCCAGAGGCTTTGCACCTGCTGCACCGGCAGTAACTCCACAACTGATCTAAAAGTTAAAAAACATCAAGGCTTTGTTTAGTTATTTTGCTTTCTAAAATAATTTCTTCCCATTAACAAGCCTAGTTCTTAAATCAGTTTAAATTTGGGTCTTCCGTTGCACTTCCCTTAGAGGTGAAGATCCTAAACTGCCTTTGATCTGTATTTAAAGGGAAAAATAGAAAATGTGACTATTTCTACTCGTCCTTGCCCGTTTCCCCATAACGTGTTCGGCGCCTCTTCCTTGGAGTCGGATACATGTTTGTCTCTCTCCCACATCAAAGACAGAGGAAGGGTTTTTATTTTCTATTTATGTTCAATGTCTCAGATTCCAACAGAAAAAAGAAAAAAAAACACAATATAGGTCACTGCTGGAGACGGATTGTGTAAATATAATGATGTTTGAGAAGACAATGGGAGCTAATGAAATATTCAAATACCAAAGAAGCCTCTATCTGCAGCGGGGATATTACTCTGCACAGTCAGGGGGCAAATTAATGATGGAGGCTCCAAATGCTACAGGTCTTTGGAAGGAAAAGTTGCAATTGCGTTATCAAATCTTGCTTCGTGAACCGCCCGAACGGCGTGATTTTTTATATACATTTAAGGCGCCCGCACAGAGAGACACATGAATAATCATATCAAAGACAGGCAGAAAATGTGAATGTGCTAATGTGCCCATATGGGGGGGGGGGGGGGGGGGGGGGGGTTTGTTATAGGGGTATCATTATTAATGTGGCAGGAATTGTTGACAGATCTGCTGAGCTGGGGGATATTTGATTATGGGGAGTGCCGAACTAATTATAATATCAGATAGATGGATTTGGGGCAAATAGGGACACAGTAATGGGATATATATAATAAATAGTACATTTGAACGTCTAAAACAAGTTAAAAAACTTGTTTCATGCCGAGAATTCCGAGAAATACAGTTATTACACTGCATTCTGGGCAGGGACATGCAAATGTGCTCACAAAGGCTTCGCTCTTGCAATCCATAACCATATTCAACATGGCTTTCCTTAAGCATATGCCGCTGTATAAAACAGCTTTGAGCAAAGCTAGGGTTTAATTATACACAAGCTATATTTATACAATATATATAACGTGTAGGTTTCCTGGTGGTCCAGTGGTTAGGATTCGGTGCTTTCACCCATGTGATCTGGGTTTGATTCCAGACAGGAAACCAAGGGGTCACACCACCCTGAAGCCAAGCAGTGTTGGGCATGGTCAGTAATTGGATGGGAGACCACCTAGGAGCTGTATGCTGTGGCCCACTTGAGAAGGAACTGGCAACCCACTCCAGTATCTCTGCCATGAATACCAAGTGGATCTGCATGTCATGTTGTGGTCCATGAGGTCACGGATAGTCAGACATGAATGAATGACGCAAACACGCATAATGTGTGAACATACATGTGTTAATGCCTGTCACATACTGTATATCAGTAAGCCGCTCTGTGTATATTGTTGTGTGTACCTGCTTCAGTCTATTGGCTGTGTATCATATTTTCCTGACTCAAGAACCTAGACATATTTGCAATATTTTGGTTTCTGATGACCAACTAAGTTGGAAAAATATTGTAAACGCAGAGGGCGTTTCTGTGTGCTCAATGAGAATGTGGCAGCTAAAACTGCCAGTGCTGTCATTGGAACTAATGGAAGTTTAAGTAACTTGTACACCTTGCTGAGAAAGCAGCAGAAGAATCAGTTGAGAATGAAAAGGTGCAATAAAGAGTAATTGCATTTAAAACAGTGATGGAGCTAGTGAAGCCAGGTCCCAGAGTACACACTAACTTTGGCATTCAGGTTTCCCAGACTGCAACTGGAAACATTTTATTTGTAGACATTTATATGTCTTAAATAAAAAGATGCTAAGAAGGACACAAAGAGGTACACAGACATGCACATGTATCGATATATTGCTAAACATGCAGTATCTCTTAAACATATATATCTCAGGTAATGAAATTACCTGATAGTTGTGGGAGGGTCTCTCTCCTACGGTGACCAGCGGCCAAATGGTGTGCCTGGGAGCTAACCAGTGGTAGTGTCTAGCCTCAGGTGATTTACGACAGAGGGCCAAGTGAAGTAGATGAGAGAGGGGAGATGTTTATGACAACGTAATGTAAAACAAGGCCTGCAAAGGCTGAGTTGGATGAATGAACGAGGTAGGCCTAGGAAGGCCAGTGTAGGCCTAGGATGGCCAGTGTAGGCCTAGGAAAGCCGGATGAAAACATAATGAAAAACGAGGCCTGCGAAGGCTGAGTTGGATGCATGAAAGACTTAGGCCTAGGAAGGCCGGTGTAGGCCTAGGAAGGCCTGATGAAAACGTAATGAAAAAATGAGGCCTGCGAAGGCTGAGTTGGATGCATGAACGAGGTAGGCCTAGGAAGGCCGGTGTAGGCCTATGAAGGCCGGTTTAGGAGTTGTAGAGTGTAGGCTGATTTCGACTTATAGAAAGCTATTGATAGATCGAAGGTTAGTAGATTTAGCCTGAAATCCACTAAATATGGCTTAAAAAGGCCAAAGCATGACTTCAGATACTGATGAAGACAATTTAGTGGATTTGGGGCCGGTATATGATAAGTATGCGTAATGTAGAGCATGAATGCTTACCAATAAGAAAGCCTAATGTAGCGCAGGAATACTTACCAGGAGGAACCATAGCTCTACAGCAATGGGGATGCCCTTATGGACATTTGTAACATAGTAATGTATGGAGAAAGCCAGTGTAGTAACACCCTTGTAGATAGGAAAAGGGCCAAAAAAGGCAGCAAAGTAAATCAGAACCTGTAACGGTGAGAGAGCTGAAAAGCATCCTGCATGCATGAACCCAGAAATGGACTGACTGTGAGGTCCCAAACAGGAAGTGCTTATAAGGCTGCAGAGCTTCGCCTCTGACGGGGCGGGGCGAGAGAGGGACACAAATATATACACATATATATATATACAGTTGAGTCACATTATTATTACTTAAATCCTGAATAACTGCCTTGTGCAGCACAGACAGAGGCTACATGGTGTGGCAGTGATTCAATAAGATGTTGGAAGGTTGGCAAGGGTTTGAAGAAGACTGCAGTGCATCCGACAGCTACTGAAGAGTGCATGGTGGAATATCCATATGGCACAAATGGCGATTGAGGTGGTCCCAAAGGTGCACGATGAGGATCAAGTCTAGGGAAGTTGGAGTCCAAGGAAGAACTTGGAAGTCTTTGTCTCTCTCCTCCAACCATCCGTCCTGCAACTCATGTATGGGTGTACTTGATCTACAAGGATGGATAGATAATCCAATCGGTTTATAGAGCTTTCCAGAGGTATGAGTGGACCCAGACAATGCCAAGAAAGCATTTCCCAGACCATAACACTGCACCCACCAGCTTTTGTTCTTCCAACAATGGTTGCAGAGTGTTTGTTCTCTGAGCTTTCACTCCTGACACGCCAACGTCCATCTAGTCGAGGGAACAGGCTCATCAGAGAATTCAACACTTTGCCAATCAGAAGAGGTCCAATTTTGGTACTGTTGGTGCAAACGGAAGCAGTTTCTGACGATGAACCCTGGTCAGCATGGGTGCAGTGACCAGCCATTTGCTTCAGAGACCCATATGCAAAAGGGTTGGATGTTCTGTCATTTTAGACATATGTCTGGTAGCCCCCTGGTTCGCTTAGATGATAAGTTGCTCAACTGTAACATGTTGGTTGGCCCTCACACGCCTTCTCAGCCGATATTCACCTCTGACATCAATGGCACTTGGTGCTCCGCATGTTTATTCACAATGGGGCCATTATTCCAGTCATGGTACACTTTGACCACGGCAGCGCACAAACAGTTCACAAACTGCGTTGCATCCCTTTTTCAAAGTCGATTAAATTGCACGTTTTACCTATAACAGTGATGGTTGATATGTTTGCAGAACGTCTACATGTCACCTTATATATCCACCAAGCGATCTCACGACATGTGCCGTACTTCATTGGCTATGAGCGGCTGACGTCAAAAGTAGGTGTTGCTCATAATAATGTGACTCAACCGTATATATATATATATATATATATATACTTCATAAATTGGTGGCCAATCAGAGAGAAGTTTTGTTCTTTTCTCACTGAGAGTGTTGTGGTTTGATTTTCATACAAAAATGTGATGCCCCCTGAGAGCAAGAGAGACATCTGCCTACTCTGCCTAATGGTAAATCTAGCCAAGGTCCTAACTGCACATTAGCAGGACATGCCAAACAGCAGGGTTGTCTTATGCATTTGTTTCAATGTCGTCCAAAATGCTCAGGACAAAAAGTCCACCCAGCACTGGTGTGAGGCCCAGGGAGTTGATTGTGTCAACTTTGTTTAGATACAGATTTCCATACAATCTGGTACACTGAGGACAGATTACCTCATCAATGCACATTATCAAGACAGACTCATACATTCCTGGGGGTCTTGCCTGTGCATTATGAGGCCTGGTTTTGACAGTGCTGGATATCTAGTGTAGAGTGACCTCTTGACTGCACATTTTAAGGACAGGTTCACACATTCCTGGGTGTCTAATGCAGGGTGACCTCTAGCCTTCACTTTATGAGGTATGTATCTGACAGTGCTGGGGATCTAGTGTATATTGACCTCTTTATGACACATTTTAAGGACAGACTCAGACATTGCTAGATATATGCCTAAGATTTGTAGAAATGACTGCACGTTATCACAACAGGTTCAACCAGTGCTGGGTATCTGAACATGTAATGTAAAGAATTTCTGGCTTATAGCTCAAATAACGCACATAATGACACTCTCGCTCAAACAAACTAACACAATCATACTGTCACTCACACAAACATACACAATCACACTCTCACTCACACAATCTTACACAATCACACCCTCTCTCACACGTTGTCATACTCACACTACTGACTGCACATTTTTTGAGACAGGCTCAGACAGTGCTGGGCACCGGTTTCATATATGGTGAGCACACACTCAGTACACTCGCACTCACTGTCTCTCAAATTGTTGGACACATGTAAGATGGTTAAAAGATAATTTTGTTAATTTTTTTCTACGTGGTCTTTTGAAGAACAACAGTTAGAAATAGTGAACATTGTTTCAGAATGTAAAAAATACCTTTCAGAAGCAATTATGCTGCTTTGCAATATACCATTCTGGTTTCACTGAACAATTTACTGGGAGGTGGGAGGAGACTTTGCATTTTCAAGGACATCCCCTCCTTAAAAAGTAGCAGGCATGATTAGGTCATAAGAGAAAATAATTGCATTTAAAAGGGTAAAAAAGGTGAAGATTGGATTTTTTTTCCCTATAACAGTTTTAGTTTAGTTCAAAAGAGCAGGTATATGGAAGTTTCTTGGAATATGAATGCATCTGATAGAGGAGAATTTTTTTTATAAACTAACTCTAGATTATACAAAATGTCTTCAGTTTTCTGGCAATTGATTTTGAGAGGGAATGCCCCAGAAAATCCAAGCTATATTAGCATAACATTGTTGTTAAATAAAATAAATATGTATATGTATAGAATGAGTCGATGCAATGTGTGTTTCTGATATGTTGTGTGTGTTAGATTGTTGTTGTTTAGTCGTTCAGGCGTGTCTGACTCTCCATGACCCTATGAAGAGCAGCACATCAGGCACAAATATGCCTCAGATCGTGCTTATCCATAAAGTTTTTTTGGTAAATATACTGGAGTGAGTTTTATTAGAAAGAGGTAAAAACATGGGAACTTCCATATATCTTTAATAACAGTTGTGAAATTTATATTTTGACCAAATTGTTTGCTGTGTCTTAAAGAAAATGTCAAAAACCTTAAAGTTCTCCTATCTTGTAAACGGTACCCTCTAGGGCTAGGCACTAAAAACATCAAAAGATCTGTGGAACTTAAAAATAATTAGAATTGGATAACAATGAGTATATCTATCAAAGTGGCCAAGAAACACCAGAATTAAATTAGACGCTCCTTTCTCCTTTTGTTCTGATCGGCATCTTAAAATAGCGAGCAAGGCACTTTGGAGAAATGACAGGGGAATGATAAAAAGGTATGTTTTCTTTCAAGAGGAAGCGATTGACATGTTCTAGTCAGAATTCTGGATTTTTTTTCATATATTACACAGCAAGGCATCCCTCGAGATAGGAGCAAAACATCTTGTGATTTGATAACAAAGGAACGAACGTGAGATTGTGTGCCGCGGGAAGAAGGATCAGTCGTCATATCCTCAGGAGATGCACATTATATGCTGATGGGAATAATGTCAGAAAAACTGAAAATTCAAATTACAAAGGTAGATATTTAAATCAAAGTCACCCAGATTTTCATTAAGATGGGTCTTCAAAACATGGTGTTTGACGAAAAGAAGTGACCTGGCAAGGGGACTCTGGGAGCCTCTGGGAAGTTAAAGGGACATGGAAGGTTTCTAGGTTTCATCACATATTATAATTGTCAAACTGCGAGACATCGTCACGAAGGCGCTCCTTGCCAGCAAGCAGTTGCGCACGACTTAGGTGATGAGCGCCAAAGGCGATCCTTGTCTGCGAGCCTCGCATAGCAAGGCGAGCAGTTGAGCCATTAAAACTTGCAGCACTTTGGCGCTCATCGCCTCCGATCCTTGCGTAGCGAGGCGAGCAGTTGAGCCATTAAAGCTTGCAACACTTAGGCAATGAGCGAGGCGTGCAGTTGAAGCATTGAAAGACCTGGGACTTAGACGAAACAATCGCTCATGCAAGCCTCGTGAAGCGAGGCGACTCATTAAGGGAATGAAAAAACGCAGGCCTCCAAGCACTTAGGAAATTTGGGATCGCCTTAGGCTGCAAGCAGTTGAGGGACCAAAAATACAAGGTCAGAAAAATCCGAAGATAACGACCGAACCGAGCAAATCCCAAAACACAAAAAATATAACAAAAAATACAAAAGAAACCATACACACAACACGGGTGGGGACAGCCAGGACATCTGGGAGGGAGGTTGCACACAAATTTAAGACAAATTTGCCGAGTTTCAGTAGTCAAAAATCCCCTGAGCAAGAAAAAAATGAAAACGAGGCTACACGAACCTGAATCGCAAAAAACACCACCAGCCGCGTACAACTTTTACCGAGGGATGTATGAGATACAAAATACACTATTACAAAGGAAAATGCTTGTGAGCCGCGTAACACATAGACAATACGCGCCATTTTACAACACTAACTTGCAACTAATAACATTACGAATCTAAAATTTACGCAACTAAAGCAACGGTTTGCCCTCGCGCACGCTGTTTATTTCTACTGCACAATTGGCACATTGATGACACTTTCTCCTCAGGGCAGCAACAGTACAACTGTACATTATATACTGCAGGAAAATAAAAATACATTCAGGCTATTGATTGCTGAATATATGAATTAGAAATAGGTAAAGTATATTAATTTATTAAGTAACTAATTAATTAATTATTATTTAAAAAAAAATATATATATATATGTCTTTGTGATGAGCAACTAACATGAGCATTGCAAAGCACAAAACTGGAAGGACACGAGGGGCAAGGCTCGCAATGAGCGCCGAAGGAGTATGAAAAGCTTTACATTTTGTGGCAAACAGCATTGCCATGGCTTCACATTTTATTGCACCGTCATTCTTGGCAGGCAAGTCGCTAGTTAGGAATATAATATACCTATTTTGTACTTTATCTTATTAAGAAATGCTTAAAAATTCAATTTTGTGGCCTAAAATCTTACAAATAGTTCCTAAATGGATTTTCCCCTCTGCAGCTCATGAAGACAGTATATGTCTAAGTATAGGGTTTGCACCGCTCATATTCACAATAAGTGTTTGGGTGATTTGCATGAGCTAAAGAGAGCAGACCCAAACAGATAATTGCATACGTTTAGGTAGAAAGAATCAGAGCTTTTAAGACATTTTTCATAAAATAAAAAATATAAAAATGAATGGATACATATGTATATTATATTCCTAATTAAAAATATAAATTTATGGAATTATGGACAAATGACTTTGTGACAAAGTGGCTCTTCTCCTGTCCAACGATACTTCTAGTGACTCTTAAAAACAAATGGACTGTAGGCCCACGCAGTTTTAGTAAAAGTCAGTGTTACAGAAAAGGAAAGAAACATCTACATAAACTAACTTTACTGCAGGAACACCCTCTCTGAACTGCGGCCTCAGTACAGTCTCTGATATCCTTTGCAGTTCTAGCTGTGCTTGTAGAAATATTACTTATGTGTCCATATACAAGAAGTGGTGCACTGGTCCACCCTTCTCTCCAAATGTTCCACCCCAGGGACCCTTAAACACAAATAGATTAGCCCTTCATCAACGTACAGTCTGCCACCAACGTGCGGTCATCTCCCTGTGGATTTATACTGCAATTCTTTAATGAGCATCTTTTTACTACCAGCAGCTCTGTCAGACTCTGGTAGGGATGGTATTTTTATTCTGCAGGAACTGCTTGGCTCCACCGTCTTGCTTGCAGTCTTTGATTATTGTGGACAAGTTCCTCTCCTGAATACTTCTAGACGCTTAGACTTTCTTAGATCCACTTTATTTGATAGACTCTAATTTCGACAGACACCTTCACTCTGTCACAGGCCCTACTCTGGTCCAGCTACACCTGACCACAGTAGGACTGTGTCAGTCTTTCAGGTGCTGCCTCGTTGTGATGCTAGAGGCCGTTAAATCCTACCTAACTTGGTATAGGGCTTTATTCAGCCTCAGGCTCACATATATGCCTCCAAACACTTCTCCATATCTCCATCACTATTCAGTTTTGTCACACTTCTTCCACCCTCAGCTCAATACCAGGGGCATAGGAGCCTGTCCATAAGCCTCTGAAATGTTGCCAGGGCTAAAAAAAAGGTAACACATCAGGGGTGCAGAAAGCTGAGGTCTCTTTTGCACCTTTTGTCCATGGAACTTGCCAATGCTTATTGGTCAGATCGAATGTGGAAAGTAACCTTGCTTTTCCAATTTGTTCATCAATTCGTCTTTTCTTGGAAGGGGATATCGGTCAAATTAGGACACTGACTTCAACTTTGTGAATCAATATAGAATCAGGCTTGAGAATCAGAAATACCAACATTTTTCTTTGTGCCTTACTTCTTTTTGCTTCAGGCATTCGGAATAGCTTGTGGTCACTGCAGGCTTAGTAATGATATCATGGTGGATCTCACTGGTCCAGCCTGGATAGACTGAAAGGACATCTTTGTTGTGGGGATATCATTTCTAGACGTTCTTCTCATAGCTGTGGGGATAACTTTGGAAATATTAATACTTCTGGAGGCAATACTTCCGACTGGGCAGTAGAAGAAACAAGAGCCACCTCAGCACCACCCTCACGTCAAGCTGTCAACAAATTTATATGGTATATTTGCCCCTGTTTGTGACAGTTGGGTTGTTTAATTTTGTGCTAGGAGAAAATGTCACAGAATATGTCCAAAGTGCCTCTAATAGCACAAGAACAGGGGCAAAAAATATTTCTCACCACAAGAAAAATACTCGGAAAATACTTTTTAAATATGTAAGACACAAGATTGTCACTAATATTGCTTTCATGAGAGTGAACTTCTTTACATCATCTTTAACCTCAGATGATAAAATATAAGTAATGAGATAATGGGAAAAATATATACACCAATATCTTTATTAAAAATAGACATATATTACAATCCACGTGTTTTGTAATCATTTTACTTCCTCAGGCGCTTGTACTCTCTTTCCTTATATATCCTTTGTTCTTTTAGTTTCCTCTCCCGATCCCACTCAGTGGAGTCAGTACCACGGATTAAGGATTTTTAACTTATCAACCCACCTCTTCTCCTAACTTGTTTTTTTTTTTATAAAACTCTTCCCTCCGTCCAAATGTGGGTATTTTATTGCTATTGTAAACACTTTCTCCCATGTTTCCATGCATATGTACCAGTGAATTGATGAGTCACAGACCTAAGGAGGCTGGATCATGAGGAACGTGAATTGTAATATTTCATAAGAAGGAAGATGTGACTAAGCAGAAGAGCTTGGCAATGGTTGAGAAACAATGTCCCTCACAATGTTGTACATGAATTGTGGTTTACCCAAACTACTAAATACACTTGGAAGTATATTATCATTCACATCATAGTGAAACCACTTCAGACACACACAGGGTTAAAGTTTCAGGGCTCTCTGAATGGGATAAACATCCGGAGGCCAATTTAAAGGACTACTGTAATTCCTCCAACCTCATGTTTATCTAGCCCACAGACATAGCTGACCATACTTCATGATTCTGAGCATCAGAGTCTTCTCTAGGGAATCCTGCCATCTCATGATACGGCCAATGTATTTGGAGTATTACCCTCATGATCAAACCTTCTAGTGAACAGTTTGGCTTAATCTCCTGCAGTACTGATTGATTGGGTCTTCTTACAGTCCAAGGGACTCTAAGCAGTTTTCTCCAACACCACAAATAAATGGTGTCGATTCTCCTGTGCTCAGACTTATTTATGGTCCAGCTCTCACTACTGTGAATACCATAGTTTTTGCTATGCGGAACTTTGCTGATGATGTAATATCTTAACTTTGTAATAGTTTGTCCAAGCTTGCCATAGCTTTCTTCCCTAGAAGCAAACATCTTTTAATTTCATGCCTGCAGTCACCATCTGAAGAGACTTTTTAATATCTTGCCCAGACTTGCCATAGCTTTCCTCCTAAACTCTGTTTTTACTGCATAAAATCAAACAAATATCCCTGTATGGGTCTGTCAACTACAGTGTATGCAGATACAGACTCTGTAGGGCTGTATGTGCAGTGTAGGGGCCTAACCTATGCTGCTGAGAGATGGTCACTGATTGGTTAGTACGAGACACAGCACAACAAGTACAGCAGAGTATGTGTCTTTGTGAGCTGCAGAGGGTAAAGCAGGTAATATTTGTTTGATTTTAGGCAGCGCTTTTAAGTACAAATAAGTAAATAGACACACAGGGATATTATATACTTAATAAGGGTTCCAGTATCGCTGTCATGAATCCTGAAGTGGATCAGCATGGATCAGCATGGTGTGTTACGGTCCATGAGGTCATGGATAGTCGGCACAACTGAACGGCGCAAACACACACAAGATCCAGAGACCTTCCACATCCCTTTAACTAACATAAATGTACAACAAAAATGAATTTAATCTGTAGTGAAAAATAATTGTTGTGAAGCGCAGATAATCCACATGTACTGAGACACAGGTGGGCTTCAGTTACCCCAGTCACGCTTATTTATCCCCCAAACTAGACTGAATTTTGCCTTAAACCCTCAAGCTGTTCAGGATAGATCAGAACAAAGCAGCGCGGGAGCGTCCCGCCACGCGCCCCAGCGCCACTCAGCACGACAGACCACTCTTTTCATTAGACTGTTTGAACTGCAGATCAGACAGGAGGAAAGATTAAAACAAATATGAATTTAATCAAGGGATGAGCCTATTTCTCCTGATGTGAATAGAGGGATATGCTCGGGACAGGACCCCGGGACATCTGCCTGGAATCAAAGACCTCTTGCTTACCGCTAACCACTCAGATGATCCATATCTGAACAGCAAAAAAAAAAGAGAAAAAACAATTATTTATGCTTTTTGATGTTGAGCCTGTGAAGTGACTTCCTGCATTTCTAGCTTTTGATAAGCAAGGTCAGACTTATTGTTTATGGCTCCATTTTTTGTCTTCCTCAACATCAAACTTTTTGCAGTCACTTAGATATTAAATTATTGTTTGGACATAATCACGTTTATTTAAGTTAAGTGTCATATTTATTTTATGCAATTATGGATTAGGGACATTGCATTTTTTTTTGGTACACTCGATTTATGTATTGTTGTTTAGTTGTTCAGTCGCGTCCGACTCTCCATCACCATATGCACCACAGCATGCCAGGCACATCTGGTTATGCTTATCCATAAGATTTTCATGGCAAAGATACTGAAGTGGGTTACCAGATCTATATTTGTCTGACCTCTCTGCTATGACCTTCATTGAGGCACACAAGCCCCTTCACCACAATAAGATAGCAATCCAGAAGGGGATATTTATGCATAGAAGAGCTAATTTTGTCTTTGTTACATCACTTCTTGAGAGCCTGAGCATGCAGGGGTGTTTTTTTTTTTATCTATCATTGGAGAGAAGGGTGGGGGAGAGGTAAGAGCATGTAATGAGGAGGATATATGAGGTAACTGGATCCCTTTGAATTTAACAACAGCCCCTTGCATCAGTAAATGTAATCCAAGCTCTCCAGAAATGCATAATAATGTACATAATAACATCAAAATAATCATGGATGCCTCCAGGGTCCAAAGATGCATCCTAATTTATTTTATTTCTAATTAAAAATAGCTTTATGACTTTGTCAGACTCAAAGCTTTCAATTGTGTATTTTATTTCATATGTGGAGGCTAGTAGATGAGGGGCCCAAGTGCAAAATTATTTGGGGGCCCACTTGTAACTTCTCTATACAAGATATGTGCCTGTAGACTTCAATAAAAAGGCAAACATATATGTAGATGGTCAGATCACTCCTAAGATCATAGAATAAGCACCCTAATAAATTAAGAGGCCCCATTTACCACAGGTAGCAGGGGGCCCTACCCTCTTGTGGGCCGGTGCTTTGCACCTGCTTCATCAGCACACCAACAGTAGTGAGTGTAATATATTAATAGATGATGAAGGTATGTATTGTGTGACCTATATATGTTAGTAATGGGGGAAGGAAGTATATTCTGTTACTCTGAGGAGGGACATTGGTTCCCACTCAAAATAATAAATTGTTGGGCCACATGGAACATTGGAATTATTAATAATTCATATTTATCCAAAGCACAATGTACTCACTAACAATAAAAGGACATTCTTTACTGATTATATTTACTGAACAGCAGTGGAATTCGTTGAACTTTTAAGTTTTGCTTTAGGCGACAATCTGATTACTCTGTTGGGTGCACATTGTTTAAGTCTGAGCCATTATCTACTTACTTTGCGCTGTCTCCATACAAATGAGTGTGTGGATTAGAGAGGGTGCTGTGCGCGCCACCATGAGTCACAACTAGTGGACTTTCTAGTGTTTGTATTATTTTTTGCACTACTAATTGTTTCTCTACTTTATTTCTACAAATATCAGATCTCTCATGTATTAGAAGACATCGTCGGAAAATACCTTAGACCAGGGGTTGGCAATCAATTTAGTCATCCTGATTGAATCACCTGTGCACAGAAAGGAAATCCTCAAATCCAGGGCCTGTGTGTGGCTCTCTAGGACCAAACTTGCCTACCCTTGCCTTAGACCATGTTTATGTGGTTTGTTAAAAGTGTGCATATCTGAAGTGTGTATATGTAAGGAACTATACGTTGAAGAGTATATAGACCAAATATCATGTATTTGGGCATTATGTTGACGATGATGCATAATGTACAACACCCCTAGGCACTGCAGCTTATTATAACATTCTAGTTCCAGGCAGTCGTTCCCTAGCAGCAACTCTGTAAACTGCGAAATTTCCTTTTTTTATGTTAAGGAATATTTTGAAGTATAAGGAACCCTTCACAAAGTCGCGCCTCTAGGCAGCTGCCTACTCGGCCTATTGCTAAATCTGGCCATTGTAATGTGTTATTGAACTATAGAGACATTGGTGTTCATAAGTTTGTAATATCTGGGCACACATAAATGGAATAAATCTGCATGTGTGTGGTATTTTGATATCACTATGAGATTTAATTTTATGCACTAGATGTGGTTATTAGGTCCTTGAGGAAGGGTGACGAGAAGTGTCAAATATTTTGTAAATATTTACTGTTTTCAAAAAGATATTCTATCTCTATGAAGGGATCCTTCCAGGATCCTAGATACATCGTGTCTGGCTTCTATAAGATCTTCCTGGCTCCTAAGTATTAGATATGTTCTCCATTCCTGTTTTTGTTTCTTTGAATGGGTATCTACCAGCTCCCTTAATTTAGAGGACCTTTTATGTGAGCCATTGTATTTTCGAGTTTCTTTTGTTTAAAAGTCAGGAGTGAATCTGATTGTGGTATTTGTGTGTTTGCCATATAAGTTGTCTTTAAGGATTGGGGTATATCTTTTGGAGTGTGACTCAATAATGCAGATGATGGCTGAGATGTTGTTTAAGTGCTGTGAGTGTGAGTACATTTGTACTCACATTCCATATTAATCAGTAGTGTATGCCAACATTTTTGCATAAAAAAAAAGTTAATAAGCTTACCCTAGGGTTTGCACATTTCTTCAGTTCTCTGGAAGTCGATTTTGAAAAGGAACAGCATGGAAAACCCTAGCTAAATTAAAAAAAGAATAATTAATTTTGACCAAGTAGAGGCAGCTGCAACATTGTAGCAAAGTCTAGGGAATTAGTGTGTGCAGCAAAGCATCATGGAATGTGTAGTCTTTTGATCCCACCACAAGGAAGCAACCCAGGCAATGCTGCTCCGGAACCCTGCACTGTGCTGCTGTTGACTTGAAGCTCAGTATAGGGTTAAAACATTTACCTGAATGCAGTGTTTCTATTGGTTAGTACCAGGGGCTTATGTAGGCAGTTCTGGGGGAGTGGAAACACTAAAAAAAATAAATCTGTGTATAGAATGACACAATGTAATGTGTGTTTCTGATATAAGCAGCATGTGTTAGTTTAGAAAAAGGGAAAAACAGGGGCCCCGTCTGTATCGCTACCATGTTGTGGTGAAGGGGCTTATGTACCTCAGTAAAGCTGTGAGCTACGCCATGTAGGGTTACCCAAGATGGGCAGGTCATAGCAGATAGGTCAGGCAAATCACGGCTCACTGGAGGAGGAACTGGAAACCCACTCCAGTATCTTTGACATAAAAACCATATGGATAAACACAACCAAAAACACATACAGATGTTACTGGTGTACTGTGGTCCATAAATAGCCACATTAAATTCCCCTAACGTGTAAAATTGTAGCTCGTAACATAGATCTCAAGACATACGGCTATTAAATTGGCCTCTTAAACCAGCCCTCCGACGACTTGAAGCGGAGGAGCGAGAAAACCACTCGCAAGTCCTTTGATTTGTCAAGCCCGTAACTGCTATGTTCCAAATGCGCTATTAAATTGCATCCAAATCACTGGCGTTCAACCCCGTAACTCTCAAATGGAGCTAAGAAGCTAACGAGTGCTAGAGAGGAACTGCAAGGGGGGTAAAGTCCAGTCTATAGAAGGCACATATACACACACTACTTTACTTTTATGAACAGGGAAAGTGATGTTAGGTATAAGAATTAATAGCACAACATTCTTAAGCACGCAAATCGGCTAAAAAAAACACAACTTTATTTCATGTTTAATTTCCGTGTTATATCATAGTAATTTAGTTACATAGGCCCTCATCCAATTGCAATTTGGCCAATTGAATAGGGCTCTAAATAAGCACATAACATATATTTTTTAAAGAAGTTTTTAGTTAGTAAACATCTATCCAAAAGCAAGGTCTTCACTAACTAAAAACTTCTTTAAAAAAATATGCTATGTGCTTATTTAGAGCACTATTCAATTGGCCAAATCGCAATTGAATGAGGCCCATAGTAATTAAGGTTGAAAAAAAGACTTTCAGTCCATCAAGTTCAACCTTTTAAGATCTCCTTTGATCTGCAATATGTGGATTAAATATTAATTAATTAGTTGTTAATTAATTATTAATCAATTATTTAATTATTTATTTTTTATTTTGTTTTTTTATTATTAATTAATCCAGAGCTAGGCAAACAGAAAAAAAAAAAACAAGTGAGACTTCCTGACCCAAGATACTGGCGCTCGGATTTCTCCCTGGATCAATACTGTCTCTCTAATTATCCATAATAAACCTGAATTCCCTTTTTAATTAGAAATAAATCCAGTCCCCTTTTAAAGTTATCTATCGAATCCACTGTCACCACCTCCTTTGGTAGAGAATTCCACAGATTAACCAATCTTACTGTGAAGAACCCTTTTCTTTCTTTAAGGTGGAATATTTTTACTTCTAACCTCTGTCCTCTTGTCAGTTGAAAACCTCTTGGCACAAAAAGCTCCCTTGACAAATCTTTATACTGACCCTGGATATATTTATATAAGGTAATCATATCTCCTCTTAGACGCCTTTTTTCTAGAGAAAATAAGTTTAATTTGGTTAGTCTTTCTTCATAACTTAGCCCCCCATCCCCCTTATTAGTTTTGTTGCCCTCCTCTGTACCTTTTCCAGCTCTAAAATGTCCTTTTTATGAAGTGGTGCCCAAAATTGTCCTCCATATTCCAAATGAGGGTGTACTAGGGATTTATATAGTGGCAGAATTATATTTGCTTCCCTTGCTTCTATACCCTTCTTAAAACATGCTAATATTTTATTTGCCTTTGCAGCTGCTGCTTGGCTTTGAGCACTGCTACCTAGGTGGTTGTCCACAAACACTCCCAAATTCCCTTTCAATATCTGATACCCCTAGATTTGCTCCATTAAGATTATAAATTGCATGGCTATTTTTCCTTCCCAGATGCATAACTTTACATTTATTTGTATTAAATCTCATCTGCCATTTACATGCCCATTACTCAAGTTTATGTGACTCCCTTTGGAGGGAAAGTACGTTATTATCTGATTTAATTACCTTGCACAACTTTGTGTCATCAGCGAAAATGGAGACACCACACCCCAATCCCACCTCTAAGTCATTAATAAAAATGTTAAAAAGGAGAGGACCCTGAGGAACCCCACTTACCACATTAGTCCAATCAGAGTATTTTCCATTTACAACAACCCTTTGCTTCCTGTCTTTTAGCCAGCTCTCAATCCATGAGCAGATATTTACTGCAATTCCTGTATCTCTTAGTTTGCACAATAGTCTCCCATGTGGCACTGTATCAAAAGCCTTTGCAAAATCCAAAAGGACTACATCCACTGAGTTGCCTTGATCCAGGTTCCTACTAACCTCCTCATAGAAACCAATTAGATTTTTTTGACATGACCTATCCCTCATAAATCCATGTTGACTTCTACTTAGAATCCTGTTCAAATAGACATATTCTTCTATATTACCCCTTATTAATCCTTCTAAAAGCTTCCCCACTACAGATGTGAGGCTCACTGGTCTATAATTCCCAGGAATTGTTCTTGCTCCCTTTTTAAATATAGGTATCGCCCTCATTTCTCCAGTCATCTGGTAGAGACCCTATGTTGAGTGAATCTTGAAAAATTAAATACAATAATGCTATTACAGAACCCAGTTCCCTCAGTACCCGTCAGTGGCGGCTGGTAAACTTTCAAGTTGGAGGGGCACCAGGGCGAAATGTAGCCCCTCCCCTTTTCATACCACACCCATTTTTATAACTCCTCCCCCTGATGTCATAATGACCTTTAAAAGCCCCGCCCAATGAACTTATACTTGCAGCGCCCATTGAAATATATGATCAGCATGCAGCAATGTCACGAAGTAAAGTAACAATGTGTTAAATTCATTGGTATACAATATAGATTGAAAAAAACTCATGTGACAAGACTACAGCAATATCATAATTGCACCTATACGCATTAACAGAAAAATTAAAGCAGTGACACTTACCATTAGTCGGCTCTTCTTCTCAGGGTATTCACGTTCAGTAAGTTGACCAACGAGTACAAACAAATCTGCTGCCACAGAGGGTTTGCACCTGGGGTTGAAAGAAAACAAGTAAATCAATCAGACCATTCAAGAACAAAGCCATACTTTAAAAACCTTAAAAGACCAAGTGGAACCATATAGGCCCCAAACATACCTTAAAAGACCAAGTGTGACCATATAGGCCCCAAACATACCGTAAAAGACCAATCAGCACTGTATAGGCCCAAACCAGTGGATCTTGGGATTCAAGAAAACAACAAAATTTCCCTTCTGTTAAGACAACACAATACTCAATGTCAAACAAACACGTTGAATTAGCATATGGATAACCATATGAGCAGTAAAGCCACGCCAAGGCTTCAACAATTGTTACTGACCATTCACACACCTTTCATAGCTCCTTCCATATGCACACCCACACACCGTTCATACTTTACTTACCACTAGTTATTTTTGGTAGTTCGGTGGTGCCATTTCTGAGAACTTTACTTACCCTTGAAGGTGCCTCCAATTCCTTCAAACCAATGCATTCAACTGCTCCAGGGCCATGGTGCTTCTTAAATACCTTTTTATCCTCTTCAATGTGGAGAAGCATCTTTCTAATTCTGCAATAGTCATCAGTCTTGTAAGCAGGATTCCTTATAGCTTCACTGTCTCTGTGAAATCATTATGCAGATTAAATTGATGGTAAAGTTGGTGCAGAGCAACAGCACTCGTACAGACATGAAATTCTGGCTTCCCATATAGAAGTGACAGCTACCCTTGTAAGTGCCTTCAATTCCTTCAAACCAATGCATTCAACCGCTCCAGGGCCATGGTGCTTCTTAAATACCTTTTTATCCTCTTCAATGTGGAGAAGCATCTTCCTGATTCTGCTGTAGTCTTCGGTGTTGTAAGCAGGATTCCTTATAGCTTCACTGTCTCTGTGAAATCATTATGCAGATTACATTGATGGTAAAGTTGGTGCAGAGCAACAGCACTCGTACAGACATGAAATTCCGGCTTCCCGTACAGAAGTGATTGCTATCCTTGGAAGTGCCTCCAATTCCTTCAAACCACGCCAAGGCTTCAACAATTGTTACTGACCATGCACACACCTTTCATAGCTCCTTCCATATGCACACCCACACACCGTTCATACTTTACTTACCACTAGTTATGTTTGGTAGTGAGGTGGTGCTGCTTAACGCAGTTTATCTTTGCACACCCTGGGGGTATGCATTCTTCTTTGCTTCAATCACTTGTATTTAAATTTTGCACGGCGATCTTTTAAAGAACAAAACTTCTCAATGGTTTTTCCATTGATCAGCACTGCAGCAATATCATGATGCAAAATAACAGTGTGTTGAATTCATTGGTATACAATACAGATTGCAAACATTTATGTGACAAGACTACATCAACATCAAATTTGCACCTATACGCATGGACAGAAAATTCAAAGCAATGATACTCACCAACAATTGACTCTCCTTCTCGGGGTATTCACGTTCAGTAAGTCAACCAACGAGTCCAAACAAATCTTCTTCGACAGAGGGTTTGCACCTGGGGGTGATAGAAAACAACAACAACAAAAAATTAGAACGTTCAAGACCCAAACCGTAACTTTTAAAACCTTAAAAGACCAAGTGTGACCATATAGTCCCCAACCGCACCTTAAAAACAATAAATTACCAAGTGTGACCATATAGTCCCCAACCGCACCTTAAAAACCTTAAAAGACCAAGTGTGACCATATAGGCCCCAACCGCACCTTAAAAACCTTAAATAACCAATCAAAACCATATAGGCCCAAACTGTACATAAAAAATAAATACAATATATATATATATATATATATATATATATATATATATATATATATATATCTCAATATATATATATATATATATATATATATATATATATATATCTCAATATATATATCTCAATATATATATATATATCAATCAATATATCTATCAATCAATATATATATCTATCAATCAATATATATATATATCAATCAATGTATAAATCAATCAATATATAAAATCAATATATAAATCAATCAATATATATATATATATATATATATATACATATATACACACACATAAAGCAATATACATAAAACAAAAAAATATATTAATTGATATTTATTAATTGATTATTGATGTACTTTATTAATTATTTGATTATTGCTCATGTATTTTTATTAGACATTATTTATTATACATATTACAGTGCTATTTATTTGCTATACATGTTACAGGATATTATCCTGTAACATGTATATCACATAAATAGCCCTGTAATATGTATAATACATACAGGGTCACACAAGTTCACACTAACCTTTTTTGCCCTTACAGGCTTCCATACCTGCTTTGCTAATTTTTTTAAAGACTCTGATTGGTTGAAATCAATGTCAATCAAAATTTCAGCCAATCAGAGTCCTTCAAAAAATAGAATAAAAGGAGTAGCGTGGGAAAAAATAAATTAGTCGCCGGGGGAGCTCCTTGTAGGAGGAGCTTCATTAGATTGTTGTTTGTTTGTTTTTAGAGCGTCAGGTTTTTTAGGTGGAGGCCTCTTGCAATGGGCTAGAATGGATGGACAATGGCTTCAATCAAGATGAGGACAAGGGCTTCTATCAAGATTGAAGGACATGGGCTTCAATCAAAATTGATTGGAATGCCTGACTATCCAGGGCAGAAGGCCACCGCTCGAGGGGTCAATTTGACAGGTAAGTATGTGCTGTTGTTTACTTTATTATTGTTTTTTTTTCCCCTTCCCTTATTTTTTTTTATCTTTAAAAGTGACAGGCAATGTATTCTTTTTATTTTAACTGCAATGTTAAAGACACATTGCCTGTTACTTTTAAAAATTGAATAAAAATATGGGGGGGGCCTGTATTGTTTTTTTTACTGTAAGGTAGGTGGGTTGCTAGTTGGGCCAGGGTGGCATGTGGGTCACTGGGTCAGTGTTGTAGGTAGGTGGCTTGGCTTGGTACTACCAAGCCACCTACCTATCACCCTGACACAGTGACCACACACCACACCCTGGCCCAACTACCAAGTAGGTAGTTAGGTCAGGGTGGGGGTCATTAGGTCAGGCAGGCTGTTAGGTGGATTGCTAGTTGGGCTAGGGTGTGGTGTGTGGTCACTGGGTCAGGGTTTTAGTTCGGTGGCTTGACTTGGCACGAGGCCACATGGGTAATTGTGTGGCAGGCAGGCAGGCAGGCATAGTGGGGTACTACTAGGGTAGCCCTAAGTTTATTAGGGGGACTAGGGGTTTGGCCAGGCAGTTAGGTTGGGTCAGTCTGAGTCGTTTCAGCCAGGGAGGTCTCAGTCTCAGCGGTAGCAGGAAACGAAAAGAGGGTTGGCTTATGGTGTAAGGTTAACAGGGGAGCTGTCAATCAAAATTAAACTCAAGGCTCTATTAGTTGGTGGGCGCCCTGGGCTAACGGTCTGGGTGGGCTTAGGTGGTTCTCCTGACAACTGTACAGCCTTCCATCATTGATTGGTCAATGATGGAAGACTGTCAGTCATTGAAATGGATACATTTTCACTGCCCATGCATAGCTTCTCCCTGGTTGGTGGGCGGATCCATTAACGGTCATGACTCATTCATAGAGTCTAAAGGTTAGTGTAAGTGCAGTGTAATCTGATCACACAGCGTGCAGGGGAAAGCTACAATAGATAGTGTAGCACACAGCAGTTAATGCATACACACAAGGGGTTATCCTAAAGTGACAGTGTCCCAGGGAATAATTTGCTTCATTCCTTACTTTAAAATACTTGAATGCTGATGTACACATTATATTTAATTGTTATTTATGTTTTACTAATAAAATATTGTGGTTTTTTTATTGCAGGTCACAAAAATATTTGGGGGGGTGGCGCTTGCCCTGACGCCCCTATGGACGAGCCGCTACTGGTACCCGTGGATGTATTCCATCAGGACCCAACCTCTTTTGTATTTTTTCCTGTGTTAACCAATTATTTGGCAAAGGTAGTGTAGCCCCATTATGTTGCCGTGTCCCAACCACTGGTACCTCCCTTGTGTATACCGAAGAAAAGAACCTATTTAGCTCATCTGCCTTTTCTTGGTCACTAATTATCAGACATACTGTGTCACATTGTAATGTTCCTATAGCTTCCTTCCTCTCCTTCTTCCCATTAATATACTTAAAAAAATATTTTAGGGTTAGTCTTACTCTCTTTTGCAATTACTTTTTCATTTTCTATTTTAGCCAGTCTAATAGCCCTTTTGCTGCCTTGTTGATTTCCTTGTATTCCCGTAAATCAGTCTCTGTCCCCTCTTGTTTGTATAATTTAAATGCCTGTTTTTTACTCCGTATCTTGATCTTTAAATCATTGTTAAGCCACATGGGTTGTGATTTACTCCTTTTACTTTTATTCCCACGTGGTATATGCCGATGTGTATGTATATTTAGTAAGGATTTAAATGTTGTCCATTTATGTTCAGTGTTTTTATCGATATTGCTCCTGGCAATCAATGTGTTAATACATATAATGGAACTCGCATGTGATAGAATATCATATTTACGGATTTATCAATATTGCATTTTTTCTAGAATGTGGGTCTGATCGTAAGTCGCAATTGAACCCTTTAAGACTTTGAAATCCCACCTCCATTTTTCAGTGACGTAATTCTGTTTCCATTGGCTCCATTTAAACTTGTAACTGCGAGTTTGACTAATTGATCACATTCATGGCCCGCACATCCAAAGAGCGAAAAATGATTCACGGGTTTGCCTCTCAAGCCCGTAACTCGTAGCATGTTCTAATTTAATAGCACCCTAAATCGGCAACTTTTCAAGCTTGCAGCTGTTGTGGGTCTCACGTTGCACATACACGCTTTGAATTTAATGTGGCTAATAGTCACTGAGAGTCAGACACAACAACAAAGAACAGGGAAACTTCTATATACCTTTAATAAATTAAACATTGTATCACTTAACCTACTTATTTAGCGTTACTAAGGGTTTGTCAGTGGGTACTGACGGTAATCACCTATTTAACATGTCACCATCATTAGCAGTGCTTGGTCTGAGAAGGACCTGACCTTTTTAAGTGGCTAGAAATCTGTAGCAAAATGTTCTTTCGCTTTGTACTGTCTTAACGGGAAATTAAATTATAAAGAACAATTAAAGGCAGTTTATGCTTCAAAGATTAAAGAAAAGAGCTTTTCAAAGGTGCATTGAAGATAAGAAGGATGAGGCCGGAGGAAGATTCTCCCTCTGATACTTTTTGATCTATCGAGCTGATTTATTGAGCCAAGATTAGTTCAAAACCAGGGAGAAGGTCTAGTGAAGTGATACATTGTATATGTGAGCTGCCATCTCTCTACAAAGAACCTTATATCCACACTAAATTAATTTTGCATTGTTGCGTGTACAAAAATATTAAGTAACAGGCGGATTCCGGGGAGATTTCATCACGAGGACCGTTAAGTAGTGGGGGGGGGGGGGGGGGTGGAGGCAGCCCCATTCAACCCACAACCCACCAGCAGCCCCATTCAGCACACCCCCCCCCCCCCCAGCAACACCATTAATCTCCCAGCAGCCCCAATTCAGCTCCCAACCCCCCCAGGAACACCATTCACCGCCACCAGCACCATTCACCCCTGCAGCACCATTCACCCCCAGCAGCACCATTCACCTCCCAGCCCCCCAGCAACACCATTCACCCCCACCAGCACCATTCACCCCCACCAGCACCATTCACCCCCAGCAACACCATTCACCCCCAGCAGCCCCATTCACCCCGCAGCAACACCATTCACCTCACAGCAACACCATTCACCCGCAGCAGCACCATTCATCCCCAGTAGCCCATTTCAACCACCAGCAGCACCATTCAACCCCCAGCAGCACCATTCACCTCCAGCAACACCATTCACCCCCAGCAGCACCATTCACCCCCAGCTGCCCCATTCACCCCCAGCAGCACCATTCACCCCCAGCAGCACCATTCACCCCCATCAACACCATTCACCCCCAGCAGCACCATTCACCCCCAGCAGCACCATTCAGCTCCCAACCCCCCAGCAACACCATTCACCCCCACCTGCACCATTCACCCCCAGCAACACCATCCACCCCCAACGGCCCCGTTCACCCCCCAGCAACACCATTCACCTTTCAGCAACACCATTCACCTCCCAGAAACACCATTCACCTCCCAGCAACACCATTCACCCCCAGCAGCCCTATTCACGCCCAGCAGCACCATTCCTTCCCAGCAGCACCATTCATCTCCAGCAGCACAATTCACCACCAGCAGCACGATTCAGCCCCAGCATCACCATTCGCCCCCAGCAGCACCATTCGCCCCCAGCAGCACCATTCGCCCCCAGCAGCACCATTCACCCCCAGCAGCACCATTCAGCCCAGCAACACAATTCACCCCCCAGCAACACCAACCTCCCAGCAGCCCCATTCACCCCAGCAACACCATTCACCCCCAGCAGCACAATTCAGCCCCCAGCCCCCCCAGCAGCCCCACAACCCCCCAGCAGTTCAATTTAACCCCCAGCAGCTCCATTTAGCCCCATCCTCTTACTTGGGCACTGAGCTCCGTGGGCCAGTTCCCATTTGTCAGAGGCTGGATATTATTCCCCTGCCGGCGCTTCATACTGCTGAATGAGGCTGCTGAATAGGGCTCCTGAGGGGGCAGACAGCCCTGGGCCCCTCATAGAGCAACGGCCTTGGTGCAATGCACCGGTTGCACCGGTGATAGATCCGCCATTGCATATATGTATGTTTAGATGATCACATACATACTTAAGACAATCACTCCCACACCTGACAGCAATAGAGGAGCACACAACCCAAAAGTTACTGAAGTTATTGAAGACTCTCACAAAGAAAGCCTTGAATGTCCAATAGGAATTGTGCCCAATATATACCACATAGCCGGGGGTCAGAAAAGATGAGAGTCGCTATACTGATCTGCACTAGGGGCTTTGCGGCTTCTCTCCCCCTCCCATTTTCTGTCATATATTTTATAAGCTATTTTTCTCCTTAACAAATCTACTGGCAATATTTAGCATTGTTTGTGCTGCATTATTATGTTAATGTGTTGCTAATTTGTCGTTACTTGTGCTTGATACAGTTGGGGGAAGAGATACATAAAACGCTGGAGATAAGCTATAATTGCTCACTTGTGCTTGCAAAAATAGTGGCACCTGATTAGCACATCAAAGCAGATAATTAGTATTTGTCAGTCACACATTTGCATAATGCAGCACAAACAATGGTGAATATCTAAGCAATTATTGACTTTTTTAAATGTCTTTAAGAAGAGCTTTGTCACACCCAAATTAAGTGGCTTTCTTTTAGAGCCCCATTAAATATTTTATATCTATCTATATATATATTTTTTTTTTATTTTATTATTATTATTATTTTTTAGGGGAAAGCTTCAAACACAATAGATAAAAATAGTTTGTAGAGATGGAGGATCTTTACATGTAATTTATTCCTAAATTACCTGTCAAGCTTATCTAACATTGCACTCAAAGTTTTTCACACCCACTTGAAATTATATGTATGTGTATTTTCATTTCTGCAATAACTGGGACCTTTACGGTGTCCTTTTACATAATAAAAGTGGGAAATCATCAATTCAAACTGCTTCCAATTTTTGCCACTCCTCTGAGTGAACAACTAGCTAACTAAACACCATTAACTGATTTAACAATCACTCATCAAGGCTTCTTCAGGAGCTTTATTTCTTATCCAAGTTAGGCTAGATGAGAATCATATACTTTCCTTTACAACCTTTTTGAGTTCAATTGATGTTAATTTCGGATCACTTTATTTTATGTAAAATAAATCTATTGATCCTTAGAGGATTTTCTGTAAAGCAGAGAGACATTCAGTCACCTCCCATTAATACCACCATATTGTATAATTCACAGGCAGTGGTGAAGCTAGAGAGTGGAGGGCCCTGGGGCAAAAATAATGTGCCCCCCTCCCAGGATGCACACGCTCCACTTTCAGGCAATGCCCACCCCCTTTGTGGGGGGATACACACATGCTATATCTACAAGTCCCTCTCTACCAGTCCCCAAGGAACACATCGCCCTCCACTTTGCTGTCACTTTGCAGCCCTTGCTCTCTTACATTGTTCCTGGTACACATCTCCAGCATGCTGAACTGCTCCACACTGCCACCTCTTGGAGATTCTGTAGAAATCCTCATTTTTAAACAAGGAAGCACAGGGGGCCCAAGGAGTGCCTAAGGGGGGCCGTGGTGGGTAGGGCTGGGTGGAAGGTCACCAGGGGGGCTAAACTGCAGTAAAAAAAATAAATGCAAAACAAGAATTACACACTGGACCCTTCCCCAGAGTAGGACCATGGTGCACTGTACCAATTGCACCACTGGTAGCTCTGAAACTTGCATCTCACTGGTATCCACACTCCATCCAGTTATGGATACATCTGAGGATGATGTGGAAGCACACATTGGGACCTTTGAAAGAAATGCCACTAAGGAAGCTTA
The DNA here is from genome assembly GCA_027410445.1 of Discoglossus pictus. Lineage (NCBI taxonomy): Eukaryota > Metazoa > Chordata > Amphibia > Anura > Alytidae > Discoglossus > Discoglossus pictus. The sequence continues at coordinate 14,716,178 of CM050176.1, forward strand.
GTTCCAATATAACTGGGCCAGTATCATTGTCCCTTACTTCAGGTATTGTCTGTTCTGAGATTGAGCCCCTCTAATTTTGTTGTTGTGTATGCAAATGACCCTTAGGGGCTTTTCTTATCCTAAGGGTGATAGGGAGAACCAGACATGGACTCCTTGCTCATTGTGCCTTAGGGAGTAAAGCTGCACCTCACTGACGAGGCCCACAGAGGCCGAAACACATCTGGGGTTTGCTGTTTCTCCTGTTCAGAGTAGAATTACCTGGTATTTCGGCCACTCAATTGAGTGAGGCCAGACTGATTTACTACAGGATATTTCTCCCTATGAATGGTACACGTGGCTAAAAGAGGTTGCTGTCTGAGTAGGTAACCAGACCTACAGAATAAACCTACTTAGGTATTTTCCGTTTTTTCTCTAATTTTGTTGTTGTCCAGAGTTGGAGTTACCAGAGGTGTCAGAGCACAGAGATTCCACTCATTAAAGTTTTGGGCAGTAGGACAATCTAGCAAAAAATGGCCGTGTCCTGAAAATAATGGACCTGGGAGAATGATTGAACTGCTGATGATGGATGACTAGGAAATCTTTCTTCAGGCTTACGAGAATAGATGAACCAGAGACCTCAGATGAGTTTATCACACTGACAAAAATATGACTATAAATTAACTCTCAAGGTGGGAGGCCTACAGTACTCAAAGGAAGTTTAAAACCATGAAGGCTCGAACCAATAATGGGGTTAGAAAGCCTGGATTCAGACAAGGAAATGTGAATGCAAAGTATTGAAGATATCTGCTACAAAATACCCAAGAAAGACTGGTTGTTTATATCCAAAGCACAAGGAGAACCCAGCAAACAATGTCAAGTATTTCTACTGTGGAGAGTTGTGGCATATGGTGACCCACTGTCCAAATGCCGAAGAATCAAAGTCATGTAACATGGGAGAGCACCAGTTCAAATGTAACCTGATTAACTTGGTGGGAGTGGAAAAAAAGCTTCACCAATTTACCAAAGGCATATAGCTCAATGGTAAAGTAACCACATTGTTCATTGATTTAGGAAGCGCAGTAATTCTCTAGTGAAATAAAAATATCTAATAAAATAGGAATACAATGTGTGCATGGAGGAATGATAATCTACCCTACAAGTACAACAAGATGACAATCACTGCATCAGTGGTCACAAACCTGCCTTATCCTGCCGTGCTAGACAATTTGTTCCCAATTTTGAAGACATCCTTTAAATCAACAAATGAGAAAACGTAGAAATACTTGAAGAGAAAACCCAGACTGCTTAGGAATCTATGTGGTCACACCTGTCATGTTTTGATAGTGATGTATTCTCTGGATCAAGGAAGGTCGTAAAACAAAGAAGAAAATTTCAAAAAGCTTGACAAAGAAATAAGGAGAAAGCTTTTGAGGAGGCTTTAGCTGCCAGTCAGGCTTAGGAAAGAAGAGAAGCTGATGGAAAAAGTACTGTGGCACATAATGATGAAAGAAGTGCCATTAGAGGAGCACCTGAAGAGGAAGATTTGAACTTACAGCAGTTTTCCTCTGAAAACATTCACTTTGCACATGATCAAGCGTCTGAAACTACTTCAGAATGCTCATAATGAGCTAATAGATGTGGTCCCTGCTCCTGAAAGAGAGGTACCAAGGCCCATACTTAATTTTACAGAATTAGATGCTTTGCAGAATTGTCCCTTCAGGTGATGAGGCTTTGGAGCAACACCTGGTCCATAAAACACAGAGAAAGAAACTCCTAGACTTGGCTCATTCAATCTGCTTGAAGAACAACCTCGGAAGTGCCAAAACATTGGGACAAAGTTTGATATGCTTTTATTGGCTGGGTATGTATGCAGAAGTGGCTCAGTATTGTGCATCCTGTTCAGAATGCCAGATGACCACACCTTTACCTGAACTGTGTACCCCGTTGAAACCATATCCAATAATAGAGGAGACATTTGAGAGGATAGCTATGGATCTTGTGGGACCTGTAGAAAAATCAGCCAGAGGGCACCAGTTTATTCTAGTGACGCTGGACTATGCCACAAGATATCCTACACCACAGAGCACAGCAACCTCAAAAACTCACATTATTCAAGGGTGGGATTACAAAGGGAAATACTGACAAACCAAGGAGCTCTACTGAATTTTCCCATTTTTATCTTCAACTATGGCCATCATCCAAGAGGGATTCTGCACATAAAAGAAGAAGAGTGGGAAGAACAAGCAGTTCCAGGTGAAAATATTATGAAATATGTGACAAAAATCTATTAAATTGACCTTTTTATATGTATTCTTGGATGCTTAACACCCCTTTAATTCTATATAGAAAAATAATTCATTAGGATACTATTGATCCTGGAAAAACGCTGTAAAAAATGAATAAAAAAGTTCTTGCTAACTTATTACACAGTGCCAAGATTACAGTACTTTAAACAATATAGATATAGAAGTAATATATTCTATTTATAATAGTCCAGATCCATGTATTCCCAGACTTGTATAGTACTGTTATTGTAAATATAGGCAAATCAACTCTCATATATCAGTTTATACTGATGGTCCTGTAAGCACAGGATACACTGATAATCACAGAGTTGAAAAAAAAGAAATTAAGATAAAACAGCACAAACTATATTGTGGAAACCCAGGCATTCTATATTTCCCCAAAACAGGGAATCTTTTAAGTCAATTGAACAACTATATATTTAAACAGAAAAATATTTCATAGTTGCAATAAGGTTATAATTAGTAAATCCTTAAACAATGAAAGTGGGAGGGTAATAACATGTGGCAAACAAAAATACTTGCGATTCAGTTCCCTCTCTCCACATTCCTTTTCCCTCATAGAAGTTGACAAATGAACCCTTTAAGCCATATTGAAGAGATAAGAGCCTGTTCCACTAAAAAACTAGGTGCCAACTGTCCGTTTCATCCTCTTACAGGACTTTTTCTAAGGCTATACTGATCTGGCTTTCACACTGGCTTATAAAGCCCTGTTACTTGAGGGTTTTGCGTAATTACGTAATAACGTTCGCGTTTACGCGATGACGTCACTACGCAACGTTATGTTCATTTCAATGAACTTTATTTAGCCTCCTTTTAAATAAACTTTATTTAGCGTTATTGCACAAGTTGTAATACAAAAAACTTTATTTGATCTCGTTTACCTCTTCTCAATGGATCTTGACCATTTTAATCAGCATATATGGTTACCTACATATAACAATGACTACAAATGTGCTTCTTTAGAATACTCAATAGTATCCTGTAGCGGAGAGGCAATATTCCCCAGGTTATCTCCGCTTATAATCCCAGTGAGGCTCAGGAACAAGTAATGGGCAAATCCACAGGCAAGGTTTCCAACAGGTAAATTAAAAGCAAAATCCCAACCGCAATCCCAATCACTGGACGACACACAGTTTCAGGAGCAGAACTACTCTTTAATGACAGGGAATCTCATTTTATGCAATGGTGCCCTCTGAAGGGCTACACCCACATAATTATCACAACAGCCAATTATATACATGGTTCAACCCTCACGTCTCCTGCCCTCAGATAACAGGTAACACAATTAAAACAGACACAATTTTAACCACATTCTGGATGTACCCCAAAAACAGGGGGTACACCTTTAAGTCCAGCACCGTTCAATAGCTCTCACCCAGGGGAACAACATATAAAAAAATGGCATGAATCAGACCAGGGGTTCAGAAGTTAGTAAAAGTATCTTTTACCCATAACACACAGACATTTCACAGGCAATACACATCCCTCATAGTTGGCCACACATAGAGGGACAATAGGTGAGTCACACCTCCCTGAGGCTCCCTGGCAACTTTCATATAATCAGACATTGATTAAATCAGCCTTCTTTGTTCTTATGTCTGAGAATGAAAACACTTTATACAATCGACTTCCTTATCTGTAACAGGATTCTCTGTAATAGAATTATCTATTAGCCTAATAGCTGTAATATTCTGAGCCAATATATTCTGTAGTATATAAAACAACATATCTACAGTACAGCAATGTGATCATATTTTAACCATACTAATTAAATAACCGTAAAACAGGGTAAAACCGTGATGGGTTCCGTTACACATCCTAAATACCTTTATGTGAAAATGCCCAAAAGGACACTGACAAATGATCATCTCACAGCTTCTAGAAAAAAGCTATTAAACATATATTAAACTAAAAAAATATATAGTGATGTGAGATGTATTGTGCTGATATAATGTATTACATTAAATAAAAGTGATGATCAAATAAAGTTTTTTGTATTTCAACTTGCGTAATAATGCTAAATAAAGTTTATTTAAAAGGAGGCTAAATAAAGTTAATTGAAATGAACAAAACGTTGCGTAGTGACGTCATCGCGTAAACGCGAACGTCATTACGTAATTACGCAAAACCCGGAAGTAACAGGGCTTTATAAGCCAGTGTGAAAGCCAGATCAGTATAGCCTTAGAAAAAGTCCTGTAAGAGGACGAAACGGACCGTTGGCACCTAGTTTTTTAGTGGAACAGGCCCTTATCTCTTCAATATGGCTTAAAGGGTTCATTTCTTAAATTCTATGAGGGAAAAGGAATGTGGAGAGAGGGAACTGAATCGCAAGTATTTTTGTTTGCCACATGTTATTACCCTCCCACTTTCATTGTTTAAGGATTTACTAATTATACCCTTATTGCAACTATGAAATATGTTATCTGTTTAAATATATAGTTGTTCAATTGACTTAAAAGATTCCCTGTTTTTGGGAAATATAGAATGCCTGGATTTCCACGATATAATTTGTTTTTAATATGTACATTTTGTGCTGTTTTATCTTAATTGTTTTTTTCAACTCTGTGATTATCAGTGTATCCTGTGCTTACAGGACCATCAGTATAAACTGATATATGAGAGTTGATTTGCCTATATTTACAATAACAGTACTATACAAGTCTGGGAATACATGGATCTGGACTATTATAAATAGAATATATTACTTCTATATCTATATTGTTTAAAGTACTGTAATCTTGGCACTGTGTAAGTTAGCAAGCACTTTTTTATTCATTTTTTGGGGCGTATTTCTAGGATCAATAGTATCCTAATACAGTATTTATCTATATAGAATATGTGACAAATATGAGGGAAAGAATACCCCAGGGTGTCCCATCTGGTACAAGAACATATGGATAATATCCAAAAATACCAGCAAACACATTATAATTGCAGTGCACAAGTAAGGAAGTTTCAGTCTGGAGACAGGGTGCTTGTGCTAGTACCTACAGCTAAAAAACTAAATCTGGCAAGATGGCAAGGGCACTGCAAGATTATTGAGGATTAAGGAGAAGTGGATTATAAGTGAGGCCACCTGAGCATTGGCAACCAGAGCAGATCTACCATGTAAACCTGCTACAACCCTGGACAGAGCAGGAGATATATATGGATGTTACATTTTTGGGAAAGTGCATGTATCTCAGGAACTGGCCCCTGAACAAAATGAAGAAACCTATAAAATGTTAGAACAAAGCAAGGATGTTTTATCTACACAGCAAGGTCACACTACCTCCATTTACCATTACATTACCACTAAGCCATGGGTAAGGATAAGAATTAAGCCCTATTGCATACCTGAGGTTAAAAAAGCCAAGAGATAAAGGCAGAAGTTAAACAAATGTTGCAACTGGGGATCATTGAAGAACCAGAAAGTGAGTGGTGCCACGTGTGGGCCTGTCCAGGCATTGTGGGATATTACCACAGGTTCATTCTCAAAAGAGCTGCCCCAGTGACAGATCTTAAAATGTAGAGCTCTTGATATGGTAAAGTGGATAAAAGAGTCTGAGGAAGCTTTCAAAATCTTTACTGTGGCAGGTTACAGTTTTAATTGCCCCAGTTTTGAGAAAGGGTTAATTTTGCAAACTGATGCATCTGGTGTGGACTTGGGTGCAAGCTTATCCAAAATGGTGAGAAATTAAGATCATCCCATCCTGTTACTTAGCAGAAAGTTACTGATTAAGGAGCAACGCTACTCTGTGGTAGGGAAAAATGGGTACAGAAACCCTTAGATATTACTCTCGGGTACAAGACCATATTGATAAAGCCCAAAACACCAGCAAACACATTATAATTGCAGTGCACAAGTAAGGAAGTGTCTGTCTGGAGCCAGAGTGCTAGTGCTAGTACATATAGCTGAACGTAAACTCTGTCCAAATCGCAAGGCCACTACGAGATTATTGGGGATATCACCTCAGATATTCCCCTCTGGTAAAGGACCATATGGATAAAGCTCAAAACAACAGCAAACACATTTTCATTGCAGAGCACAAATAGGGAAGTTTGGTATCAAACCATTCTGAAGTGGATGCAGCAGAACAAGTAGAAGAACAGCAGAGTTACAAGATGTTTCCTTCCCATACAACCTTTCAACTTCTTAGTCCTCCATAGAGCTAGAACTCAACATGGTAATGTGGATGTATTGATCCGCATACACTGACTTGTGGCATTGGTTGCTCAACCCCAAAGTGTTGAGCTAAGAAAGGGGATGTGTGACTGAGATATCAAGGTGGTTTATCTAAGCTTCAGACTTTGCAAAGCTCTCTTCCTCCAATAGGATTGCAGATTTCCTACTCATGTAATAAACTGCACCTGGGCAGCCCTTGTTTAAGGTTGCTCATGGTAGAGGCTGCTTATGTACTGTTCATTTGCAGTTTTTCTGACCTTGAGAAAGACACATACATTGAGACAGCAGCCTGCAGCTTATGACAGCTTGGACCAGAGTGGAGACCTGGAAATCTGAAGAAATATACACACCAGTAATTTTACAAACTATTGGACTGTTTGTTTTGCTCCACCCAGGTTTAGCTGGATTTTTTTTGTATCACTGAATACATTTTTATTAAAACTTGGAAAAGTATATATAGCCTCTTGTATTGTGTTCATCCCTCAAAGTGCCTGAAACATGGGCACAAACCCAGATTCAACTGTTAACTTGGCACACCTTCTGATCCTAGTAGTTACAGATCCATCCTTCTCCTGCCCTACTTCTCCAGATGTATGAATGCCTCCTCCACTTCCATCTAACTGAATTCCTAACATCCAATTCAATCTCACTTCTGGTTCTTTAATCCCACAGAGACTGCAGTGATCTCTGTTTAGAACTACATGGCTGAATCATCCCATGCTGGATTATCTTCCATCCTAATCTTATTATATCAATAAGCTGCCTTTAACACAGTAGATCATCCTATCTTCCTTTCAAATCTTGACAACATTGGCATCGTAACACTCTTGCATGGCTTCAGTCCTGATTGACTGGTTGTGCAGTAATGATGTCATTCCAAAATTCAACCTCATTCTCTTTTGGTATCCCATCTCCTCTTGCCTCACTGCCATTCAATACTGTATGACATCTCAGTTTCTCCTCATTAAGCCCTCAAAAATGGAAATCCTATACTTTCCTTCCTGCATGTCCTCACTTACAAACCCTACCATTTCCTTCTCACTGCTGTCTCTTACAGTGTCAACTACAGAGTGAAACCTTGGAGTCATTTTTGATCCGACCCTCTCTCGGACTAGTCATGTATCCTTAGTCATTCACAGCTGCCAGTTCCATCCTATATTATCCAACACATACTCCTCTTATCTTCATGCACCTGGACTACTGTACCTCACCCCTCAATGGCTTCAAGCTCATTGAGGAGTGAGTTGCAGTAGTCCAGGTGGATGAAGTTTCTGATCTCATTTTTCCTGCACAAGTCCTTATACAAATTCAATGACTTCCTGTTAACTAACAAGCTTTTGCAAATTTCGTACCCTTACCAACAAATTCCTACATGGCCTTGCTCTTGCCTCTCCTAATCCCACTGTATGCGCCACAATGCTCTTTGTGATTTGCACACTCTCAACACTCGCAGTCCCATTCCCATCATCTAATCTTACTCCCTTTCTTTCTCCCTCCTCACACCTGTTCACTTGGATAAACTACCACTTCACAGTTGCTCAGCCCACACACTTTTATCAAATTCCTAAATACCCACTTCCTGTCTCTTTTCAACTGGAATTCTCCAATCCTACCTCTCCCGTTCTCTTGGCTTTACCAATTTCGTCCCTGATTCTCATCTTGCCTCTACCACTATTTCAGCAACAAACCTCACCTTATGCTTTGTCTATTATGTTTGTTTAATAAAATGTAATCCTCTATACCTCAGTTATAATTCACCGCTGCAACCTGGGTTCAAACACAGCCAAGGAACCAAGAGGCTCCACCACCCTGAAACCATGCAGGGTTACGTCTGGTCAGTACTTGAATGGGAGACCACCTAGGAGTACCAGGAGTTGTATGCAGTGTCCCACTGGAGAAGGAACTGGCAACCCACTCCAGTATATCTGCCATGAATACCAAGTGGATCAGTATGGTGTGTTGAGGTTCCCAAGGTCACGAAGAGTTGGACATGACTGAATGACATAAACACATACATACCTCAATAAAATTATGTACCAAGTTATAACTCCTTGAATAAAGGCACTAAACACAAATGTAGATAAATAAATGATCCAATAATGTTCTGACATTAACTCTTCCTTCTTGTGAAAACAATAACCCTTGGGGCGAGGATCGATTTAATATTTTTTCTCACAAGGTGAGGGATCAGATATTCTATCTCAGACATTTCTTTAATAAATTGAGACTCTGATCAGAATTTTATGCATTTTCTAAAAATCTGGAGGAAAAAAAAGGAGAGCGAGAGAGAAGCCTCTGGCCTCTCCCCTCCTCCTCTCCTTCCTCAGACTGTTCCTCGTGCCTTTATCTGGCTTTCATTACTACACCCTATTGGACTCTTTTGTAGGGAAAGTCTTGAGGGAGCCAGGCACTTTCTCAGCTCCTGTGATGTTCTTGAAGATTAAAAAGCTTCTTTGAAGCTTCAACATCTCTATGTAACCCCGTTGGTAAAGGGACCTTAGAAAACAGCTGAAGCCATCTGGCAAACTGACACGAAGACGAAAGAAAGTGATTGAAAGACTTTCATCAAAGCGGCCATGGCTGGCTGGCAGATTTGTTGATTTGAGTTTTGTCTTTTATGTGTTTCCGTCAGAAGTTTCTAGAACACCTATCCAATAGTGCGGGGGGAATGAGATACAGTTATATCTCTATGGTTTGAGCAAGTAGTCAGCTTTAATGTCAGCAACATTTCTATTATGGACACTGATCATTGTTCTTTTGTTTCTGCTTCTTAAAGAGTAGTGGATATACGGAGTAGGCTGCCAGAAGAAGCAGTATCAAGTGATTTTTAAGTATTTAAAGGGATTCTGTCACCACAACAGGATGTTGATTTAATTTTAAAGAGCATTAAAAACTAACTATACATTATACTAGCAGTTTTTCTCTACAGTAAATCATTCTTGAATGATTTAGACTTGTTTTTGTTGGCACTATATCTTTATGAGCAGCTCAGAGTGCTTGATAAGGATGGGAGAGGGGGCTAATGCCAGATAACATTGCAGGTCTTTATTTTGACCACTAACTGTAATCCTACTTAGCACATTAAAGCAGCAAATTGATATGTGTGAGCTGCTCATTTTCATATAACTGCAACAATAACAACATGGAATTTCCTAGAACTGATAACAACATAGAGACTATTTAAGAATTACTTAAAAACAACAATTTATTTTGGGGTGACAGCCTCATTCAATTTGGGGCTCAAAACTCGATCGCAGACAGCCAAATGCCTGCGATCGAGTTGCGTGCTCCATTAGGTCTCCGCTTGCGATGCTATTCAATTGGCAAGGCCCGCAAGTTATGGCCCCATAGTAAAAATCGGAAACCCTGCCATCAGCAGAAGAATTTCTGGGCCTGAACATCATCATTTTTTTAAGCCCGTAACCCCAGTCATGAACAGCCAATCGCAATGGAGCCCGTCATCGATTCGGGCTCCATATGCGATCAGACCCGCAAACCCTCATATCGAACCCTATGATGTAGGAGTCCCGATCGGGATCCCCGCAGTGTGCCCACATCAACCCCTTGCTGCAGGGGTCCCGATCCGGACCCCTGCCGCATTTAAAAATTTAAAATTCCCTTCTCTAATTCCTCTGACTAATTAACTCTATTTAACCCTCCCCAAACCTAATTAACCCTATCACTAACGACTTAACACTATCTAGACCCAGTTATCCCTATCTAGTCCTATTTAGCCCTAACTGTACCTATTTAACCCTTACTGGACCTATTTAACCCTGGCTGGACCTATTTAACCCTAACTGTACCCAATAAACCCTAAATGAACCCAATAAACCCTAAATGGACCTATTTAACCCTAACTGTACCCAATAAAGGCTAACTGTACCTAGTTAACCCCAACTGTACCCAGGAAACCCCTATCATATTAACACCCCTCTACCCTATCCTATTAACTTCCCTACCCTACCCTATTAACTCCTACTCTACTCTAGTAAGCCCTACACTACCTACCTAACCCCTACCCTATTAACTCCTACCCTACTAACCCTATTTACCCCTAGACTACCTACCTAACTCCTACCCTACCCTATTAACTCCTACCCTATTAAAATAAACTTACAACCTGTCAAAAGGAAGGGGTTAATTAGTCCACTGTCCTGGCCAAAATGCCTCTCCAGCAGTGTCCAGCGATGCCCTGGTCATCACTCTTCTTTGCCAGGAAATGCCCCTCCAACAATGTCCAGATGTCCTGTAATACTGAATAAAAAAATAAACATTATAGTCAATAAACATATACTTACAACCTGTAATAAAAAAAGGGGTAATAGTCTTCTCACCTGTCCGAAATGCCTCTCCAGCGGTGTCCAGCAATGCCCCGGGAAGACTTAAGGTAAATAAACAGTTTGAGTAACACTGCAGCATTTAAAAAATGTTTTTACATATTTCCCATTTGATTTTAGCTGGTCTACATGATGTTTCAGACCAGTTCAGAGTCCCTTAAAAATATATTTTAATGTTAAATGAATATTCTTTAAAATAGGAAAAATGTTTTTATGATTTATTAACTTATATATACAACTATGCTGATGTGGAATCTGCCATTTTGGTTTCTGGTGAGGAGGCTTTGAATACACAAGAAGATTCTATCTGCAGAATGGAGATGTGTCTGTTAAAACTGCCAGTGCTTTCACCAAGACTAAGGGGAAATAGTTACACACCTTCAAAAGACCATAAAGAAAAAAATAAACCACAGTTAACCTTTAAGTCCTATAAACTGATATAAACAATTTTCAATTTAGAAATCACAGAAACAACACTGGAATTATCTGATTTTCATTTTATTTTGGAACTGGAACTCCCCAAAAATGTTACAAATGTTTCAGGCCTGGTTTAACTTACTTTTATCATACCTTATAACATTTCAATTGGCCAGTCAGTCTTGAAATACAGTAGTACCTCGGTTCTTGTCGTTCTTGGAACTTGTCATTTTCAGTAGTCGACGCGTCTCACTGATAAAAAGTTGCCTCAGAACACGATGCACTCGCAACAGCCGCATCCTGTCTTTCAGGACGTGGAATAAAGTTCTGTACTGTGGTAAAGCTCTGTCATGTAGTTAGTGCCTACCAGAGCCCAAGAGCAGCCTGTGCCAACCAGAGCCCAAGAGCAGCCTGTGCCTACAAGAGCCCAAGAGTAGCCTGTGCCTACAAGAGCCCAAGAGCAGCCTGTGCCTGCCAGAGCCCAAGAGAAGCCTGTGCCTACCAGAGCCCAAGAGTAGCCTGTGCCTGCCAGAACCCAAGAGTAGCCTGTGCCTGCCAGAACCCAGTCTATTCTCTGTGTATCAGTCAGTCTCTCAGTTAGTCTGTTCTGTATGTGTATTAGTGTGTGTAGCAGAGTCAGTCTGCTCTGTGTGTATCAGTGTGTATCAGTCAGCCTTAATATTTGTGTGCATCTCAGTCACTCTGCTGTGTGTGTATCAGTGTGTGTATCTCAGTCACTCTGCTGTGTGTGTATCAGTGTGTGTATCTCAGTCACTCTGCTGTGTGTGTATCAGTGTGTGTATCTCAGTCACTCTGCTGTGTGTGCATCTCAGTCACTCTGCTGTGTGTGTATCAGTGTGTGTATCTCAGTCACTCTGCTGTGTGTGTATCAGTGTGTGTATCTCAGTCACTCTGCTGTGTGTGTATCAGTGTGTGTATCTCAGTCACTCTGCTGTGTGTGTATCAGTGTGTGTATCTCAGTCACTCTGCTGTGTGTGTATCTCAGTCACTCTGCTGTGTGTGTATCAGTGTGTGTATCTCAGTCACTCTGCTGTGTGTGTATCAGTGTGTGTATCTCAGTCAGTCGCCTCTTTGTGTGTATCTCAGTCAATCAGCCTGTGTGTATCAGTGTGTGTATCTCAGTCAGTCAGTCTGTGTGTATCAGTGTGTGTATCTCAGTCAGTCTGTGTGTAGCATTGTGCGTATCTCAGTCAGTCAGCCTGTGTGTATCAGTGTGCGTATCTCAGTCAGCCTGTGTGTATCAGTGTGCGTATCCCAGTCAGTGTGTGTGTATATCCCAGTCAGTCTGTGTGTATCAGTGTGTGTATCTCAGTCAGTCAGTCTGTGTGTAGCATTGTGCGTATCTCAGTCAGTCAGCCTGTGTGTAGCATTGTGTGTATCTCAGTCAGCGAGCCTGTGTGTATCAGTGTGTGTATCTCAGTCAGTCTGTGTGTAGCATTGTGTGTATCTCAGTCAGTCAGTCCGTGTGTAGCATTGTGTGTATCTCAGTCAGTCACTGTGTATCTTAGTGAGTCAGTCTGTGTGTAGCATTGTGTGTATCTCAGTCAGTCAGTCTGTGTGTAGCATTGTGCGTATCTCAGTCAGTCAGCCTGTGTGTAGCATTGTGCGTATCTCAGTCAGTCAGTCTGTGTGTAGCATTGTGCGTATCTCAGTCAGTCAGCCTGTGTGTATCAGTGTGCGTATCCCAGTCAGTGTGTGTGTATATCCCAGTCAGTCTGTGTGTAGCATTGTGTGTATCTCAGTCAGCCTGTGTGTATCAGTGTGCGTATCTCAGTCAGTCAGTCTGTGTGTAGCATTGTGTGTATCTCAGTCAGCCTGTGTGTATCAGTGTGTGTATCTCAGCCAGCCTGTGTGTATCAGTGTGTGTATCTCAGTCAGTCAGTCTGTGTGTAGCATTGTGTGTATCTCAGTCAGCCTGTGTGTATCAGTGTGCGAATCCCAGTCAGTGTGTGTGTATATCCCAGTCAGTCTGTGTGTAGCATTGTGTGTATCTCAGTCAGTCAGTCTGTGTGTAGCATTGTGTGTATCTCAGTCAGTCAGTCTGTGTGTATCAGTATGCGTATCCCAGTCAGTGTGTGTGTATATCCCAGTCAGTCTGTGTGTAGCATTGTACGTATCTCAGTCAGTCAGTATGTGTGTAGCATTGTGCGTATCTCAGTCAGTCAGCCTGTGTGTAGCATTGTGCGTATCTCAGTCAGTCAGTCTGTGTGTATCAGTGTGCGTATCTCAGTTAGTCAGCCTGCGTGTAGCATTGTGCGTATCTCAGTTAGTCAGCCTGTGTGTATCAGTGTGCGTATCTCAGTCAGTCAGCCTGTGTGTAGCATTGTGCGTATCTCAGTCAGTCAGCCTGTGTGTAGCATTGTGCGTATCTCAGTCAGTCAGCCTATGTGTATCAGTGTGCGTATCCCAGTCAGTGTGTGTGTATATCCCAGTCAGTCTGTGTGTAGCAGTGCGTGTATCTCAGTCAGTCAGTCTGCGTGTAGCATTGTGCGTATCTCAGTCAGTCAGCCTGTGTGTATCAGTGTGCGGATCTCAGTCAGCCTGTGTGTATCAGTGTGCGTATCTCGGTCAGCCTGTGTGTATCAGTGTGCGTATCTCAGTCAGCCTGTGTGTATCAGTGTGCGTATCCCAGTCAGTGTGTGTGTATATCCCAGTCAGTCTGTGTGTATCAGTGTGTGTATCTCAGTCAGTCAGTCTGTGTGTAGCATTGTGTGTATCTCAGTCAGTCAGTCTGTGTGTAGCATTGTGTGTATCTCAGTCAGTCAGTCTGTGTGTAGCATTGTGTGTATCTCAGTCAGTCAGCCTGTGTGTATCAGTGTGTGTATCTCAGTCAGTCTGTGTGTAGCATTGTGTGTATCTCAGTCAGTCTGTGTGTAGCATTGTGTGTATCTCAGTCAGTCTGTGTGTATCAGTGTGTGTATCTCAGTCAGTCAGTCTGTGTGTAGCATTGTGCGTATCTCAGTCAGTCAGTCTGTGTGTAGCATTGTGCGTATCTCAGTCAGTCAGCCTGTGTGTAGCATTGTGTGTATCTCAGTCAGCGAGCCTGTGTGTATCAGTGTGTGTATCTCAGTCAGTCTGTGTGTAGCATTGTGTGTATCTCAGTCAGTCAGTCCGTGTGTAGCATTGTGTGTATCTCAGTCAGTCAGCCTGTGTGTATCAGTGTGTGTATCTCAGTCAGTCACTGTGTATCTTAGTGAGTCAGTCTGTGTGTAGCATTGTGTGTATCTCAGTCAGTCAGTCTGTGTGTAGCATTGTGCGTATCTCAGTCAGTCAGCCTGTGTGTAGCATTGTGCGTATCTCAGTCAGTCAGTCTGTGTGTAGCATTGTGCGTATCTCAGTCAGTCAGCCTGTGTGTATCAGTGTGCGTATCCCAGTCAGTGTGTGTGTATATCCCAGTCAGTCTGTGTGTAGCATTGTGTGTATCTCAGTCAGCCTGTGTGTATCAGTGTGCGTATCTCAGTCAGTCAGTCTGTGTGTAGCATTGTGTGTATCTCAGTCAGCCTGTGTGTATCAGTGTGTGTATCTCAGCCAGCCTGTGTGTATCAGTGTGTGTATCTCAGTCAGTCAGTCTGTGTGTAGCATTGTGTGTATCTCAGTCAGCCTGTGTGTATCAGTGTGCGAATCCCAGTCAGTGTGTGTGTATATCCCAGTCAGTCTGTGTGTAGCATTGTGTGTATCTCAGTCAGTCAGTCTGTGTGTAGCATTGTGTGTATCTCAGTCAGTCAGTCTGTGTGTATCAGTATGCGTATCCCAGTCAGTGTGTGTGTATATCCCAGTCAGTCTGTGTGTAGCATTGTACGTATCTCAGTCAGTCAGTATGTGTGTAGCATTGTGCGTATCTCAGTCAGTCAGCCTGTGTGTAGCATTGTGCGTATCTCAGTCAGTCAGTCTGTGTGTATCAGTGTGCGTATCTCAGTTAGTCAGCCTGCGTGTAGCATTGTGCGTATCTCAGTCAGTCAGCCTGTGTGTATCAGTGTGCGTATCTCAGTCAGTCAGCCTGTGTGTAGCATTGTGCGTATCTCAGTCAGTCAGCCTGTGTGTAGCATTGTGCGTATCTCAGTCAGTCAGCCTATGTGTATCAGTGTGCATATCCCAGTCAGTGTGTGTGTATATCCCAGTCAGTCTGTGTGTAGCAGTGCGTGTATCTCAGTCACTCAGTCTGCGTGTAGCATTGTGCGTATCTCAGTCAGTCAGCCTGTGTGTAGCATTGTGCGTATCTCAGTCAGTCAGCCTGTGTGTATCAGTGTGCGTATCTCAGTCAGCCTGTGTGTATCAGTGTGCGGATCTCAGTCAGCCTGTGTGTATCAGTGTGCGTATCTCGGTCAGCCTGTGTGTATCAGTGTGCGTATCCCAGTCAGTGTGTGTGTATATCCCAGTCAGTCTGTGTGTATCAGTGTGTGTATCTCAGTCAGTCAGTCTGTGTGTAGCATTGTGTGTATCTCAGTCAGTCAGCCTGTGTGTATCGGTGTGCGTATCCCAGTCAGTGTGTGTGTATATCCCAGTCAGTCTGTGTGTATCAGTGTGTGTATCTCAGTCAGTCAGTCTGTGTGTAGCATTGTGTGTATCTCAGTCAGTGTGTGTGTATATCTCAGTCAGTCTGTGTGTAGCATTGTGCGTATCTCAGTCAGTCAGCCTGTGTGTATCAGTGTGCGGATCTCAGTCAGCCTGTGTGTATCAGTGTGCGTATCTCGGTCAGCCTGTGTGTATCAGTGTGCGTATCTCAGTCAGCCTGTGTGTATCAGTGTGCGTATCCCAGTCAGTGTGTGTGTATATCCCAGTCAGTCTGTGTGTATCAGTGTGTGTATCTCAGTCAGTCAGTCTGTGTGTAGCATTGTGTGTATCTCAGTCAGTCAGTCTGTTTGTAGCATTGTGTGTATCTCAGTCAGTCAGTACGTGTGTAGCATTGTGTGTATCTCAGTCAGTCAGCCTGTGTGTATCAGTGTGTGTATCTCAGTCAGTCTGTGTGTAGCATTGTGTGTATCTCAGTCAGTCAGTCTGTGTGTATCAGTATGCGTATCCCAGTCAGTGTGTGTGTATATCCCAGTCAGTCTGTGTGTAGCATTGTACGTATCTCAGTCAGTCAGTATGTGTGTAGCATTGTGCGTATCTCAGTCAGTCAGCCTGTGTGTAGCATTGTGCGTATCTCAGTCAGTCAGTCTGTGTGTATCAGTGTGCGTATCTCAGTTAGTCAGTCTGTGTGTAGCATTGTGCGTATCTCAGTCAGTCAGCCTGTGTGTATCAGTGTGCGTATCTCAGTCAGTCAGCCTGTGTGTAGCATTGTGCGTATCTCAGTCAGTCAGCCTGTGTGTAGCATTGTGCGTATCTCAGTCAGTCAGCCTATGTGTATCAGTGTGCGTATCCCAGTCAGTGTGTGTGTATATCCCAGTCAGTCTGTGTGTAGCAGTGCGTGTATCTCAGTCGGTCAGTCTGCGTGTAGCATTGTGCGTATCTCAGTCAGTCAGCCTGTGTGTAGCATTGTGCGTATCTCAGTCAGTCAGCCTGTGTGTATCAGTGTGCGGATCTCAGTCAGCCTGTGTGTATCAGTGTGCGTATCTCGGTCAGCCTGTGTGTATCAGTGTGCGTATCTCAGTCAGCCTGTGTGTATCAGTGTGCGTATCCCAGTCAGTGTGTGTGTATATCCCAGTCAGTCTGTGTGTATCAGTGTGTGTATCTCAGTCAGTCAGTCTGTGTGTAGCATTGTGTGTATCTCAGTCAGTGTGTGTGTATATCCCAGTCAGTCTGTGTGTTGCATTGTGTGTATCTCAGTCAGTCAGTCTGTGTGTAGCATTGTGTGTATCTCAGTCAGTCAGTCTGTGTGTAGCATTGTGTGTATCTCAGTCAGTCAGCCTGTGTGTATCAGTGTGTGTATCTCAGTCAGTCTGTGTGTAGCATTGTGTGTATCTCAGTCAGTCTGTGTGTAGCATTGTGTGTATCTCAGTCAGTCTGTGTGTATCAGTGTGTGTATCTCAGTCAGTCAGTCTGTGTGTAGCATTGTGCGTATCTCAGTCAGTCAGTCTGTGTGTAGCATTGTGCGTATCTCAGTCAGTCAGCCTGTGTGTAGCATTGTGTGTATCTCAGTCAGCGAGCCTGTGTGTATCAGTGTGTGTATCTCAGTCAGTCTGTGTGTAGCATTGTGTGTATCTCAGTCAGTCAGTCTGTGTGTAGCATTGTGTGTATCTCAGTCAGTCAGCCTGTGTGTATCAGTGTGTGTATCTCAGTCAGTCACTGTGTATCTTAGTGAGTCAGTCTGTGTGTAGCATTGTGTGTATCTCAGTCAGTCAGTCTGTGTGTAGCATTGTGCGTATCTCAGTCAGTCAGCCTGTGTGTAGCATTGTGCGTATCTCAGTCAGTCAGTCTGTGTGTAGCATTGTGCGTATCTCAGTCAGTCAGCCTGTGTGTATCAGTGTGCGTATCCCAGTCAGTGTGTGTGTATATCCCAGTCAGTCTGTGTGTAGCATTGTGTGTATCTCAGTCAGCCTGTGTGTATCAGTGTGCGTATCTCAGTCAGTCAGTCTGTGTGTAGCATTGTGTGTATCTCAGTCAGCCTGTGTGTATCAGTGTGTGTATCTCAGCCAGCCTGTGTGTATCAGTGTGTGTATCTCAGTCAGTCAGTCTGTGTGTAGCATTGTGTGTATCTCAGTCAGCCTGTGTGTATCAGTGTGCGAATCCCAGTCAGTGTGTGTGTATATCCCAGTCAGTCTGTGTGTAGCATTGTGTGTATCTCAGTCAGTCAGTCTGTGTGTAGCATTGTGTGTATCTCAGTCAGTCAGTCTGTGTGTATCAGTGTGCGTATCCCAGTCAGTGTGTGTGTATATCCCAGTCAGTCTGTGTGTATCATTGTGTGTATCTCAGTCAGTCAGTCTGTGTGTATCATTGTGCGTATCTCAGTCAGTCAGCCTGTGTGTAGCATTGTGCGTATCTCAGTCAGTCAGTCTGTGTGTATCAGTGTGCGTATCTCAGTCAGTCAGCCTGTGTGTAGCATTGTGCGTATCTCAGTCAGTCAGCCTGTGTGTATCAGTGTGCGTATCTCAGTCAGTCAGCCTGTGTGTAGCATTGTGCGTATCTCAGTCAGTCAGCCTGTGTGTAGCATTGTGCGTATCTCAGTCAGTCAGCCTATGTGTATCAGTGTGCGTATCCCAGTCAGTGTGTGTGTATATCCCAGTCAGTCTGTGTGTAGCAGTGCGTGTATCTCAGTCACTCAGTCTGCGTGTAGCATTGTGCGTATCTCAGTCAGTCAGCCTGTGTGTAGCATTGTGCGTATCTCAGTCAGTCAGCCTGTGTGTATCAGTGTGCGTATCTCAGTCAGCCTGTGTGTATCAGTGTGCGGATCTCAGTCAGCCTGTGTGTATCAGTGTGCGTATCTCGGTCAGCCTGTGTGTATCAGTGTGCGTATCCCAGTCAGTGTGTGTGTATATCCCAGTCAGTCTGTGTGTATCAGTGTGTGTATCTCAGTCAGTCAGTCTGTGTGTAGCATTGTGTGTATCTCAGTCAGTCAGCCTGTGTGTATCGGTGTGCGTATCCCAGTCAGTGTGTGTGTATATCCCAGTCAGTCTGTGTGTATCAGTGTGTGTATCTCAGTCAGTCAGTCTGTGTGTAGCATTGTGTGTATCTCAGTCAGTGTGTGTGTATATCCCAGTCAGTCTGTGTGTAGCATTGTGCGTATCTCAGTCAGTCAGCCTGTGTGTATCAGTGTGCGGATCTCAGTCAGCCTGTGTGTATCAGTGTGTGTATCTCGGTCAGCCTGTGTGTATCAGTGTGCGTATCTCAGTCAGCCTGTGTGTATCAGTGTGCGTATCTCAGTCAGCCTGTGTGTATCAGTGTGCGTATCTCGGTCAGCCTGTGTGTATCAGTGTGCGTATCTCAGTCAGCCTGTGTGTATCAGTGTGCGTATCCCAGTCAGTGTGTGTGTATATCCCAGTCAGTCTGTGTGTATCAGTGTGTGTATCTCAGTCAGTCAGTCTGTGTGTAGCATTGTGTGTATCTCAGTCAGTCAGTCTGTTTGTAGCATTGTGTGTATCTCAGTCAGTCAGTACGTGTGTAGCATTGTGTGTATCTCAGTCAGTCAGCCTGTGTGTATCAGTGTGTGTATCTCAGTCAGTCTGTGTGTAGCATTGTGTGTATCTCAGTCAGTCAGTCTGTGTGTATCAGTATGCGTATCCCAGTCAGTGTGTGTGTATATCCCAGTCAGTCTGTGTGTAGCATTGTACGTATCTCAGTCAGTCAGTATGTGTGTAGCATTGTGCGTATCTCAGTCAGTCAGCCTGTGTGTAGCATTGTGCGTATCTCAGTCAGTCAGTCTGTGTGTATCAGTGTGCGTATCTCAGTTAGTCAGCCTGCGTGTAGCATTGTGCGTATCTCAGTCAGTCAGCCTGTGTGTATCAGTGTGCGTATCTCAGTCAGTCAGCCTGTGTGTAGCATTGTGCGTATCTCAGTCAGTCAGCCTGTGTGTAGCATTGTGCGTATCTCAGTCAGTCAGCCTATGTGTATCAGTGTGCGTATCCCAGTCAGTGTGTGTGTATATCCCAGTCAGTCTGTGTGTAGCAGTGCGTGTATCTCAGTCGGTCAGTCTGCGTGTAGCATTGTGCGTATCTCAGTCAGTCAGCCTGTGTGTAGCATTGTGCGTATCTCAGTCAGTCAGCCTGTGTGTATCAGTGTGCGGATCTCAGTCAGCCTGTGTGTATCAGTGTGCGTATCTCGGTCAGCCTGTGTGTATCAGTGTGCGTATCTCAGTCAGCCTGTGTGTATCAGTGTGCGTATCCCAGTCAGTGTGTGTGTATATCCCAGTCAGTCTGTGTGTATCAGTGTGTGTATCTCAGTCAGTCAGTCTGTGTGTAGCATTGTGTGTATCTCAGTCAGTGTGTGTGTATATCCCAGTCAGTCTGTGTGTTGCATTGTGTGTATCTCAGTCAGTCAGTCTGTGTGTAGCATTGTGTGTATCTCAGTCAGTCAGTCTGTGTGTAGCATTGTGTGTATCTCAGTCAGTCAGCCTGTGTGTATCAGTGTGTGTATCTTAGTCAGTCTGTGTGTAGCATTGTGTGTATCTCAGTCAGTCTGTGTGTAGCTTTGTTTGTATCTCAGTCAGTCTGTGTGTATCAGTGTGTGTATCTCAGTCAGTCAGTCTGTGTGTAGCATTGTGCGTATCTCAGTCAGTCAGTCTGTGTGTAGCATTGTGCGTATCTCAGTCAGTCAGCCTGTGTGTAGCATTGTGTGTATCTCAGTCAGCGAGCCTGTGTGTATCAGTGTGTGTATCTCAGTCAGTCTGTGTGTAGCATTGTGTGTATCTCAGTCAGTCAGTCCGTGTGTAGCATTGTGTGTATCTCAGTCAGTCAGCCTGTGTGTATCAGTGTGTGTATCTCAGTCAGTCACTGTGTATCTTAGTGAGTCAGTCTGTGTGTAGCATTGTGTGTATCTCAGTCAGTCAGT
The DNA here is from genome assembly GCA_027410445.1 of Discoglossus pictus. Taxonomy (NCBI): domain Eukaryota; kingdom Metazoa; phylum Chordata; class Amphibia; order Anura; family Alytidae; genus Discoglossus; species Discoglossus pictus. Next base: position 14,736,829 of record CM050176.1, read on the forward strand.
CTGTGTGTAGCATTGTGCGTATCTCAGTCAGTCAGCCTGTGTGTAGCATTGTGCGTATCTCAGTCAGTCAGTCTGTGTGTAGCATTGTGCGTATCTCAGTCAGTCAGCCTGTGTGTATCAGTGTGCGTATCCCAGTCAGTGTGTGTGTATATCCCAGTCAGTCTGTGTGTAGCATTGTGTGTATCTCAGTCAGCCTGTGTGTATCAGTGTGCGTATCTCAGTCAGTCAGTCTGTGTGTAGCATTGTGTGTATCTCAGTCAGCCTGTGTGTATCAGTGTGTGTATCTCAGCCAGCCTGTGTGTATCAGTGTGTGTATCTCAGTCAGTCAGTCTGTGTGTAGCATTGTGTGTATCTCAGTCAGCCTGTGTGTATCAGTGTGCGAATCCCAGTCAGTGTGTGTGTATATCCCAGTCAGTCTGTGTGTAGCATTGTGTGTATCTCAGTCAGTCAGTCTGTGTGTAGCATTGTGTGTATCTCAGTCAGTCAGTCTGTGTGTATCAGTATGCGTATCCCAGTCAGTGTGTGTGTATATCCCAGTCAGTCTGTGTGTAGCATTGTACGTATCTCAGTCAGTCAGTATGTGTGTAGCATTGTGCGTATCTCAGTCAGTCAGCCTGTGTGTAGCATTGTGCGTATCTCAGTCAGTCAGTCTGTGTGTATCAGTGTGCGTATCTCAGTCAGTCAGCCTGGGTGTAGCATTGTGCGTATCTCAGTCAGTCAGCCTGTGTGTATCAGTGTGCGTATCTCAGTCAGTCAGCCTGTGTGTAGCATTGTGCGTATCTCAGTCAGTCAGCCTGTGTGTAGCATTGTGCGTATCTCAGTCAGTCAGCCTATGTGTATCAGTGTGCATATCCCAGTCAGTGTGTGTGTATATCCCAGTCAGTCTGTGTGTAGCAGTGCGTGTATCTCAGTCACTCAGTCTGCGTGTAGCATTGTGCGTATCTCAGTCAGTCAGCCTGTGTGTAGCATTGTGCGTATCTCAGTCAGTCAGCCTGTGTGTATCAGTGTGCGTATCTCAGTCAGTCAGCCTGTGTGTATCAGTGTGCGTATCTCAGTCAGCCTGTGTGTATCAGTGTGCGGATCTCAGTCAGCCTGTGTGTATCAGTGTGCGTATCTCGGTCAGCCTGTGTGTATCAGTGTGCGTATCCAAGTCAGTGTGTGTGTATATCCCAGTCAGTCTGTGTGTATCAGTGTGTGTATCTCAGTCAGTCAGTCTGTGTGTAGCATTGTGTGTATCTCAGTCAGTCAGCCTGTGTGTATCGGTGTGCGTATCCCAGTCAGTGTGTGTGTATATCCCAGTCAGTCTGTGTGTATCAGTGTGTGTATCTCAGTCAGTCAGTCTGTGTGTAGCATTGTGTGTATCTCAGTCAGTGTGTGTGTATATCCCAGTCAGTCTGTGTGTAGCATTGTGCGTATCTCAGTCAGTCAGCCTGTGTGTATCAGTGTGCGGATCTCAGTCAGCCTGTGTGTATCAGTGTGCGGATCTCGGTCAGCCTGTGTGTATCAGTGTGCGTATCTCAGTCAGCCTGTGTGTATCAGTGTGCGTATCCCAGTCAGTGTGTGTGTATATCCCAGTCAGTCTGTGTGTATCAGTGTGTGTATCTCAGTCAGTCAGTCTGTGTGTAGCATTGTGTGTATCTCAGTCAGTCAGTCTGTTTGTAGCATTGTGTGTATCTCAGTCAGTCAGTACGTGTGTAGCATTGTGTGTATCTCAGTCAGTCAGCCTGTGTGTATCAGTGTGTGTATCTCAGTCAGTCTGTGTGTAGCATTGTGTGTATCTCAGTCAGTCAGTCTGTGTGTAGCATTGTGTGTATCTCAGTCAGTCAGTCTGTGTGTAGCATTGTGTGTATCTCAGTCAGTCAGCCTGTGTGTATCAGTGTGTGTATCTTAGTCAGTCTGTGTGTAGCATTGTGTGTATCTCAGTCAGTCTGTGTGTAGCATTGTTTGTATCTCAGTCAGTCAGTGTGTAGCATTGTGTGTATCTCAGTAAGTCAGTCAGTGTATCTCAGTCAGTCTGTGTGTAGCATTGTGTGAATCTCAGTCAGTCAGTCTGTGTGTAGCATTGTGTGTATCTCAGTCAGTCAGTCTGTGTGTATCAGTGTGCGTATCTTAGTCAGTCAGTCTGTGTGTAGCATTATGCGTATCTCAGTCAGCCTGTGTGTAGCATTGTGCGTATCTTAGTCAGTCAGCCTGTGTGTATCAGTGTGCGTATCTCAGTCAGCCTGTGTGTATCAGTGTGTGTATCTCAGTCAGCCTGTGTGTATCAGTGTGCGTATCTCAGTCAGCCTGTGTGTATCAGTGTGCGTATCTCAGTCAGCCTGTGTGTATCAGTGTGCGTATCCCAGTCAGTCTGTGTGTATATCCCAGTCAGTCTGTGTGTAGCATTGTGTGTATCCCAGTCAGTCAGTCTGTGTGTATCAGTGTGTGTATCTCAGTCAGTTATCTGTGTGTAGAATTGTGTGTATCCCAGTCAGTGTGTGTGTATATCCCAGTCAGTCAGCCTGTGTGTATCAGTGTGTGTATCTCAGTCAGTCAGTCTGTGTGTAGCATTGTGCGTATCTCAGTCACTCAGCCTGTGTGTATCAGTGTGCGTATCTCAGTCAGTCAGTCTGTGTGTAGCATTATGCGTATCTCAGTCAGCCTGTGTGTAGCATTGTGCGTATCTCAGTCAGTCAGCCTGTGTGTATCAGTGTGCGTATCTCAGTCAGCCTGTGTGTATCAGTGTGTGTATCTCAGTCAGCCTGTGTGTATCAGTGTGTGTATCTCAGTCAGCCTGTGTGTATCAGTGTGCGTATCTCAGTCAGCCTGTGTGTATCAGTGTGCGTATCCCAGTCAGTCTGTGTGTATATCCCAGTCAGTCTGTGTGTAGCATTGTGTGTATCCCAGTCAGTCAGTCTGTGTGTATCAGTGTGTGTATCTCAGTCAGTTAGCTGTGTGTAGAATTGTGTGTATCCCAGTCAGTGTGTGTGTATATCCCAGTCAGTCATCCTGTGTGTATCAGTGTGTGTATCTCAGTCAGTCAGTCTGTGTGTAGCATTGTGCGTATATCAGTCACTCAGCATATGTGAAGCATTGTGCGTATCTCAGTCAGTCAGGCTGTGTGTAGCATTGTGCGTATCTCAGTATGTCAGCCTGTGTGTAGCATTGTGCGTATCTCAGTCAGTCAGTCTGTGTGTATCAGTGTGCGTATCTTAGTCAGTCAGCCTGTGTGTAACTTTGTGCGTATCCCAGTCAGTGTGTGTGTATATCCCAGTCAGCCTGTGTGTAGCATTGTGCGTATCCCAGTCAGCCTGTGTGTAGCATTGTGTGTATCTCAGTCAGTCAATCTGTGTGTAGCATTGTGCGTATCTCAGTCAGTCTGTGTGTAGCATTGTGCGTATCTGAGTCAGTCAGCCTGTGTGTATCAGTGTGCGTATCCCAGTCAGTGTGTGTGTATATCCCAGTCAGTCTGTGTGTAGCATTGTGTGTATCTCAGTCAGTCAGTCTGTGTGTAGCATTGTGTGTATCTCAGTCAGTCAGCCTGTGTGTATCAGTGTGCGTATCCCAGTCAGTGTGTGTGTATATCCCAGTCAGTCTGTGTGTAGCATTGTGTGTATCTCAGTCAGTCAGTCTGTGTGTATCAGTGTGTGTATCTCAGTCAGTCAGTCTGTGTGTAGCATTGTGCGTATCTCAGTCAGTCAGCCTGTGTGTAGCATTGTACTCATCTCAGTCAGTCAGCCTGTGTGTATCAGTGTGCGTATCTCAGTCAGTCAGTCTGTGTGTAGCATTGTGTGTATCTCAGTCAGTCAGTCTGTGTGTAGCATTGTGCGTATCTCAGTCAGTCAGTCTGTGTGTAGCATTATGCGTATCTCAGTCAGCCTGTGTGTAGCATTGTGCGTATCTCAGTCAGTCAGCCTGTGTGTATCAGTGTGCGTATCTCAGTCAGCCTGTGTGTATCAGTGTGTGTATCTCAGTCAGCCTGTGTGTATCAGTGTGTGTATCTCAGTCAGCCTGTGTGTATCAGTGTGCGTATCTCAGTCAGCCTGTGTGTATCAGTGTGCGTATCCCAGTCAGTCTGTGTGTATATCCCAGTCAGTCTGTGTGTAGCATTGTGTGTATCCCAGTCAGTCAGTCTGTGTGTATCAGTGTGTGTATCGCAGTCAGTCAGTCTGTGTGTAGCATTGTGCGTATATCAGTCACTCAGCATGTGTGAAGCATTGTGCGTATCTCAGTCAGTCAGGCTGTGTGTAGCATTGTGCGTATCTCAGTATGTCAGCCTGTGTGTAGCATTGTGCGTATCTCAGTCAGTCAGTCTGTGTGTATCAGTGTGCGTATCTTAGTCAGTCAGCCTGTGTGTAACTTTGTGCGTATCTCAGTCAGTCAGCCTGTGTGTATCAGTGTGCGTATCCCAGTCAGTGTGTGTGTATATCCCAGTCAGCCTGTGTGTAGCATTGTGTGTATCTCAGTCAGTCAATCTGTGTGTAGCATTGTGCGTATCTCAGTCAGTCTGTGTGTAGCATTGTGCGTATCTCAGTCATTCAGCCTGTATGTATCAGTGTGCGTATCTCAGTCAGTCAGCCTGTGTGAAGCATTGTGCGTATCTCAGTCAGTCAGTCTGTGTGTAGCATTGTGCGAATCTCAGTCAGTCAGTCTGTGTGTAGCATTGTGCGTATCTCAGTCAGTCAGCCTATGTGTATCAGTGTGCGTATCCCAGTCAGTGTGTGTGTATATCCCAGTCAGCCTGTGTGTAGCATTGTGCGTATCTCAGTCAGTCAGCCTGTGTGTAGCATTGTGCGTATCTCAGTCAGCCTGTGTGTAGCATTGTGCGCATCTCAGTCAGTCAGCCTATGTGTATCAGTGTGCGTATCCCAGTCAGTGTGTGTGTATATCCCAGTCAGCCTGTGTGTAGCATTCTGCGTATCTCAGTCAGTCAGCCTGTGTGTATCAGTGTGCGTATCCCAGTCAGTTTGTGTATATATATCCCAGTCAGCCTGTGTGTATCAGTGTGTGTATCCCAGTCAGTGTGTGTTAATATCCTAGTCAGCCTGTGTGTAGCATTGTGCGTATCTCAGTCAGTCAGCCTGTGTGTATCAGTGTGCGTATCCCAGTCAGCCTGTGTGTATCAGTGTGCGTATCCCAGTCAGCCTGTGTGTATCAGTGTGCGTATCTCAGTCAGTCAGCCTGTGTGTAGCATTGTGTGTATCCCAGTCAGTGTGGGTGTGTATCCCAGTCAGCCTGTGTGTAGCATTGTGTGTATCTCAGTTAGTCAGCCTGTGTGTAGCATTGTGTGTATCTCAGTCAGTCAGTCTGTGTGTAGCATTGTGCGTATCTCAGTCAGTCAGCCTTTGTGTAGCATTGTGCGTATCTCAGTCAGTCAGCCTGTGTGTAGCATTGTGCGTATCCCAGTCAGTGTGTGTGTATATCCCAGTCAGTCTGTGTTTATCAGTGTGCGTATTCCAGTCAGTGTGTGTGTATATCCCAGTCAGCCTGTGTGTAGCATTGTGCGTATCTCAGTCAGTCAGCCTGTGAGTATCAGTGTGTGTATATCCCAGTCAGTCTGTGTTTATCAGTGTGCGTATCCCAGTCAGTGTATGTGTATATCCCGGTCAGCCTGTGTGTAGCATTGTGCGTATCCCAGTCAGTGTGTGTGTATATCCCAGTCAGCCTGTGTGTATCAGTGTGCGTATCCCAGTCAGTGTGTGTGTAGCATTGTGCGCATCTCAGTCAGTCAGCCTGTGTGTATCAGTGTGCGTATCTCAGCCAGTCAGCCTGTGTGTAGCATTGTGCGTATCTCAGTCAGCCTGTGTGTAGCATTGTGCGTATCTCAGTCAGTCAGCCTATGTGTAGCATTGTGCGTATCTCAGTCAGCCTGTGTGTAGCATTGTGCGTATCTCAGTCAGTCAGTCTGTGTGTATTAGTGTGGGTATCCCAGACAGTGTGTGTGTATATCCCAGTCAGCCTGTCTGTTGCATTGTGCGTATCTCAGTCAGTCAGACTGTGTGTAGCATTGTGTGTATCTCAGTCAGTCAGCCTGTGTGTAGCATTGTGTGTATCCCAGTCAGTCAGCCTGTGTGTATCATTGTGCATATCTCAGTCAGTGTGTGTGTATATCCCAGTCAGCTTGTGTGTATCAGTGTGCGTATCCCAGTCAGTCTGTGTGTAGCATTGTGCGTATCTCAGTCAGTCAGCCTGTGTGTATCAGTGTGCGTATCCCAGTCAGTCTGTGTGTAGCATTGTTCGTATCTCAGTCAGTCAGCCTGTGTGTATCAGTGTGCGTATCCCAGTCAGTGTGTGTGTATATCCCAGTCAGTCTGTGTGTATCAGTGTGCGTATCCCAGTCAGTGTGTGTGTATATCCCAGTCATCCTGTGTGTATCAGTGTGCGTATCCCAGTCAGTCTGTGTGTATCAGTGTGCGTATCCCAGTCAGTGTGTGTGTATAACCCAGTCAGCCTGTGTGTATCAGTGTGCGTATCCCAGTCAGTGTGTGTGTATATCCCAGTCAGTCTGTGTGTATCAGTATGTGTATCTCAGTCAGTCTGTGTGTATTAGTGTGCCTATCCCAGTCAGCCTGTGTGTATCAGTGTGCGTATCCCAGTCAGTGTGTGTGCGTAACCCACTCAGTGTGTGTGCGTATCCCAGTCAGCCTGTGTGTATCAGTGTGCGCGTATCCCAGTCAGCCTGTGTGTAGCATTGTGCGTATCTCAGTCAGTCAGCCTGTGTGTATCAGTGTGCGTATCCCAGTCAGTGTGTGTGCGTATCCCAGTGAGCCTGTGTGTATCAGTGTGCGTATCCCAGTCAGTCTGTGTGTATCAGTGTGCGTATCCCAGTCAGCCTGTGTGTATCAGTGTGTGTATCTCAGTCAGTCAGCCTGTGTGTAGCATTGTGCGTATCTCAGTCAGTCAGCCTGTGTGTATCAGTGTGCGTGTCTCAGTCAGTCAGTCTGTGTGTATCAGTGTGTGTATCTCAGTCAGTCAGCCTGTGTGTAGCATTGTATGTATCTCAGTCAGTGAGCCTTTGTGTAGCATTGTGTGTATCCCAGTCAGTCAGCCTGTGTGTAGCATTGTGCGTATCTCAGTCAGTCAGTCTGTGTGTATCAGTGTGGGTATTCCAGACAGTGTGTGTGTATATCCCAGTCAGCCTGTGTGTTGCATTGTGCGTATCTCAGTCAGTCAGTCTGTGTGTAGCATTGTGTGTATCTCAGTTAGTCAGCCTGTGTGTAGCATTGTGTGTATCCCAATCAGTCAGCCTGTGTGTATCAATGTGCGTATCCCAGTCAGTGTGTGTGTAGCATTGTGCGCATCTCAGTCAGTCAGCCTGTGAGTATCAGTGTGCGTATCCCAGTCAGTGTGTGTGTATATCCCAGTCAGTCTGTGTTTATCAGTGTGCGTATCCCAGTCAGTGTGTGTGTATATCCCAGTCAGTCTGTGTGTATCAGTGTGCGTATCCCAGTCAGTATGTGTGTATATACCAGTCAGCCTGTGTGTATCAGTGTGCGTATCCCAGTCAGCCTGTGTGTATCAGTTTGTGTATCTCAGTCAGCCTGTGTGTATCAGTTTGTGTATCTCAGTCAGCCGGTGTGTATCAGTTTGTGTATCTCAGTCAGTCTGTGTGTATCAGTGTGCGTATCCCAGTCAGCCTGTGTGTATCAGTGTGCGTATCACAGTCAGTCAGCCTGTGTGTAGCATTGTGCGAATCTCATTCAGTCAGCCTGTGTGTATCAGTGTGCGTATGCCAGTTAGCCTGTGTGTGTGTATCGGTGTGCGTATCCCAGTCAGCCTGTGTGTGTGTATCAGTGTGCGTATCCCAGTCAGCCTGTGTGTATCAGTGTGCGTATGCCAGTTAGCCTGTGTGTGTGTATCGGTGTGCGTATCCCAGTCAGCCTGTGTGTGTGTATCAGTGTGCGTATCCCAGTCAGTCTGTGTGTATCAGTGTGCGTATCCCAGTCAGTCTGTGTGTATCAGTGTGCGTATCCCAGTCAGCCTGTGTGTATCAGTGTGCGTATCCCAGTAAGTCTGTGTGTATCAGTGTGCGTATCCCAGTCAGCCTGTGTGTATCAGTGTGCGTATCCCAGTCAGTCAGCCTGTGTGTAGCATTGTGCGTATCCCAGTCAGTGTGTGTGTATATCCCAGTCAGTCTGTGTTTATCAGTGTGCGTATTCCAGTCAGTGTGTGTGTATATCCCAGTCAGCCTGTGTGTAGCATTGTGCGTATCTCAGTCAGTCAGCCTGTGAGTATCAGTAGGTGTATATCCCAGTCAGTCTGTGTGTATCAGTGTGCGTATCCCAGTCAGTGTGTGTGTATATCCCGGTCAGCCTGTGTGTAGCATTGTGCGTATCCCAGTCAGTGTGTGTGTATATCCCAGTCAGCCTGTGTGTATCAGTGTGCGTATCCCAGTCAGTGTGTGTGTATATCCCAGTCAGCCTGTGTGTATCAGTGTGCGTATCCAAGTCAGTGTGTGTGTAGCATTGTGCGCATCTCAGTCAGTCAGCCTGTGTGTATCAGTGTGCGTATCTCAGCCAGTCAGCCTGTGTGTAGCATTGTGCGTATCTCAGTCAGTCAGCCTGTGTGTAGCATTGTGCGTATCTCAGTCAGTCAGCCTGTGTGTAGCATTGTGCGTATCTCAGTCAGCCTGTGTGTAGCATTGTGCGTATCTCAGTCAGTCAGCCTGTGTGTAGCATTGTGTGTATCCCAGTCAGTCAGCCTGTGTGTAGCATTGTGCGTATCTCAGTCAGTCAGTCTGTGTGTATTAGTGTGGGTATCCCAGACAGTGTGTGTGTATATCCCAGTCAGCCTGTGTGTTGCATTGTGCGTATCTCAGTCAGTCAGCCTGTGTGTGTAGCATTGTGTGTATCTCAGTCAGTCAGCCTGTGTGTAGCATTGTGTGTATCTCAGTCAGTCAGCCTGTGTGTATCATTGTGCGTATCTCAGTCAGTGTGTGTGTATATCCCAGTCAGCCTGTGTGTATCAGTGTGCGTATCCCAGTCAGTCTGTGTGTAGCATTGTGCGTATCTCAGTCAGTCAGCCTGTGTGTATCAGTGTGCGTATCCCAGTCAGTCTGTGTGTAGCATTGTTCGTATCTCAGTCAGTCAGCCTGTGTGTATCAGTGTGCGTATCCCAGTCAGTGTGTGTGTATATCCCAGTCATCCTGTGTGCATCAGTGTGCGTATCCCAGTCAGTCTGTGTGTATCAGTGTGCGTATCCCAGTCTGTGTGTGTGTATAACCCAGTCAGCCTGTGTGTATCAGTGTGTATATCCCAGTCAGTCTGTGTGTATCAGTATGTGTATCTCAGTCAGTCTGTGTGTATTAGTGTGCCTATCCCAGTCAGCCTGTGTGTATCAGTGTGCGTATCCCAGTCAGTGTGTGTGCGTAACCCACTCAGTGTGTGTGCGTATCCCAGTCAGCCTGTGTGTATCAGTGTGCGCGTATCCCAGTCAGCCTGTGTGTAGCATTGTGCGTATCTCAGTCAGTCAGCCTGTGTGTAGCATTGTGCGTATCTCAGTCAGCCTGTGTGTAGCATTGTGCGCATCTCAGTCAGTCAGCCTATGTGTATCAGTGTGCGTATCCCAGTCAGTGTGTGTGTATATCCCAGTCAGCCTGTGTGTAGCATTCTGCGTATCTCAGTCAGTCAGCCTGTGTGTATCAGTGTGCGTATCCCAGTCAGTTTGTGTATATATATCCCAGTCAGCCTGTGTGTATCAGTGTGCGTATCCCAGTCAGCCTGTGTGTATCAGTTTGTGTATCTCAGTCAGCCTGTGTGTATCAGTTTGTGTATCTCAGTCAGCCTGTGTGTATCAGTTTGTGTATCTCAGTCAGTCTGTGTGTATCAGTGTGCGTATCCCAGTCAGCCTGTGTGTATCAGTGTGCGTATCACAGTCAGTCAGCCTGTGTGTAGCATTGTGCGAATCTCATTCAGTCAGCCTGTGTGTATCAGTGTGCGTATGCCAGTTAGCCTGTGTGTGTGTATCGGTGTGCGTATCCCAGTCAGCCTGTGTGTGTGTATCAGTGTGCGTATCCCAGTCAGCCTGTGTGTATCAGTGTGCGTATGCCAGTTAGCCTGTGTGTGTGTATCGGTGTGCGTATCCCAGTCAGCCTGTGTGTGTGTATCAGTGTGCGTATCCCAGTCAGTCTGTGTGTATCAGTGTGCGTATCCCAGTCAGTCTGTGTGTATCAGTGTGCATATCCCAGTCAGCCTGTGTGTATCAGTGTGCGTATCCCAGTAAGTCTGTGTGTATCAGTGTGCGTATCCCAGTCAGCCTGTGTGTATCAGTGTGCGTATCCCAGTCAGTCAGCCTGTGTGTAGCATTGTGCGTATCCCAGTCAGTGTGTGTGTATATCCCAGTCAGTCTGTGTTTATCAGTGTGCGTATTCCAGTCAGTGTGTGTGTATATCCCAGTCAGCCTGTGTGTAGCATTGTGCGTATCTCAGTCAGTCAGCCTGTGAGTATCAGTAGGTGTATATCCCAGTCAGTCTGTGTGTATCAGTGTGCGTATCCCAGTCAGTGTGTGTGTATATCCCAGTCAGCCTGTGTGTAGCATTGTGCGTATCCCAGTCAGTGTGTGTGTATATCCCAGTCAGCCTGTGTGTATCAGTGTGCGTATCCCAGTCAGTGTGTGTGTATATCCCAGTCAGCCTGTGTGTATCAGTGTGCGTATCCAAGTCAGTGTGTGTGTAGCATTGTGCGCATCTCAGTCAGTCAGCCTGTGTGTATCAGTGTGCGTATCTCAGCCAGTCAGCCTGTGTGTAGCATTGTGCGTATCTCAGTCAGTCAGCCTGTGTGTAGCATTGTGCGTATCTCAGTCAGTCAGCCTGTGTGTAGCATTGTGCGTATCTCAGTCAGCCTGTGTGTAGCATTGTGCGTATCTCAGTCAGTCAGCCTGTGTGTAGCATTGTGTGTATCCCAGTCAGTCAGCCTGTGTGTAGCATTGTGCGTATCTCAGTCAGTCAGTCTGTGTGTATTAGTGTGGGTATCCCAGACAGTGTGTGTGTATATCCCAGTCAGCCTGTGTGTTGCATTGTGCGTATCTCAGTCAGTCAGCCTGTGTGTGTAGCATTGTGTGTATCTCAGTCAGTCAGCCTGTGTGTAGCATTGTGTGTATCTCAGTCAGTCAGCCTGTGTGTATCATTGTGCATATCTCAGTCAGTGTGTGTGTATATCCCAGTCAGCCTGTGTGTATCAGTGTGCGTATCCCAGTCAGTCTGTGTGTAGCATTGTGCGTATCTCAGTCAGTCAGCCTGTGTGTATCAGTGTGCGTATCCCAGTCAGTCTGTGTGTAGCATTGTTCGTATCTCAGTCAGTCAGCCTGTGTGTATCAGTGTGCGTATCCCAGTCAGTGTGTGTGTATATCCCAGTCATCCTGTGTGTATCAGTGTGCGTATCCCAGTCAGTCTGTGTGTATCAGTGTGCGTATCCCAGTCTGTGTGTGTGTATAACCCAGTCAGCCTGTGTGTATCAGTGTGTATATCCCAGTCAGTCTGTGTGTATCAGTATGTGTATCTCAGTCAGTCTGTGTGTATTAGTGTGCCTATCCCAGTCAGCCTGTGTGTATCAGTGTGCGTATCCCAGTCAGTGTGTGTGCGTAACCCACTCAGTGTGTGTGCGTATCCCAGTCAGCCTGTGTGTATCAGTGTGCGCGTATCCCAGTCAGCCTGTGTGTAGCATTGTGCGTATCTCAGTCAGTCAGCCTGTGTGTATCAGTGTGCGTATCCCAGTCAGTGTGTTTGCGTATCCTAGTGAGCCTGTGTGTATCAGTGTGCGTATCCCAGTCAGTCTGTGTGTATCAGTGTGCGTATCCCAGTCAGTCTGTGTGTAGCATTGTGCGTATCTCAGTCAGTCAGCCTGTGTGTAGCATTGTGCGTATCTCAGTCAGTCAGCCTGTGTGTAGCATTGTATGTATCTCAGTCAGTCAGCCTTTGTGTAGCATTGTGTGTATCCCAGTCAGTGTGTGTGTATATCCCAGTCAGTCTGTGTGTATCAGTGTGCGTATCCCAGTCAGCCTGTGTGTATCAGTGTGTGTATCTCAGTCAGCCTGTGTGTAGCATTGTGTGTATCTCAGTCAGTCAGTCTGTGTGTAGCATTGTGCGTATCTCAGTCAGTCAGCCTTTGTGTAGCATTGTGCGTATCTCAGTCAGTCAGCCTGTGTGTAGCATTGTGCATATCCCAGTCAGTGTGTGTGTATATCCCAGTCAGTCTGTGTTTATCAGTGTGCGTATTCCAGTCAGTGTGTGTGTATATCCCGGTCAGCCTGTGTGTAGCATTGTGCGTATCTCAGTCAGTCAGCCTGTGAGTATCAGTGTGTGTATATCCCAGTCAGTCTGTGTTTATCAGTGTGCGTATCCCAGTCAGTGTGTGTGTATATCCCGGTCAGCCTGTGTGTAGCATTGTGCGTATCCCAGTCAGTGTGTGTGTATATCCCAGTCAGCCTGTGTGTATCAGTGTGCGTATCCCAGTCAGTGTGTGTGTATATCCCAGTCAGCCTGTGTGTATCAGTGTGCGTATCCCAGTCAGTGTGTGTGTAGCATTGTGCGCATCTCAGTCAGTCAGCCTGTGTGTATCAGTGTGCGTATCTCAGTCAGTCAGCCTGTGTGTAGCATTGTGCGTATCTCAGCCAGTCAGCCTGTGTGTAGCATTGTGCGTATCTCAGTCAGTCAGCCTGTGTGTAGCATTGTGCGTATCTCAGTCAGTCAGCCTGTGTGTAGCATTGTGCGTATCTCAGTCAGCCTGTGTGTAGCATTGTGCGTATCTCAGTCAGTCAGCCTGTGTGTAGCATTGTGCGTATCTCAGTCAGTCAGTCTGTGTGTATTAGTGTGGGTATCCCAGACAGTGTGTGTGTATATCCCAGTCAGCCTGTGTGTTGCATTGTGCGTATCTCAGTCAGTCAGCCTGTGTGTAGCATTGTGCGTATCTCAGTCAGTCAGCCTGTGTGTAGCATTGTGCGTATCCCAGTCAGTCAGCCTGTGTGTATCAGTGTGCATATCTCAGTCAGCCTGTGTGTATCAGTGTGCGTATCCCAGTCAGTCTGTGTGTATCAGTGTGCGTATCCCAGTCAGTGTGTGTGTATATCCCAGTCAGTCTGTGTGTATCAGTATGTGTATCTCAGTCAGTCTGTGTGTATTAGTGTGCCTATCCCAGTCAGCCTGTGTGTATCAGTGTGCGTATCCCAGTCAGTGTGTGTGCGTAACCCACTCAGTGTGTGTGCGTATCCCAGTCAGCCTGTGTGTATCAGTGTGCGCGTATCCCAGTCAGCCTGTGTGTAGCATTGTGCGTATCTCAGTCAGTCAGCCTGTGTGTATCAGTGTGCGTATCCCAGTCAGTGTGTGTGTATCAGTGTGCGTATCCCAGTCAGCCTGTGTGTATCAGTGTGCGTATCCCAGTCAGTCTGTGTGTAGCATTGTGCGTATCTCAGTCAGTCAGCCTGTGTGTAGCATTGTGCGTATCCCAGTCAGTCAGCCTGTGTGTATCAGTGTGCGTATCTCAGTCAGCCTGTGTGTATCAGTGTGCGTATCCCAGTCAGTCTGTGTGTATCAGTGTGCGTATCCCAGTCAGTGTGTGCGTATCCCAGTCAGCCTGTGTGTATCAGTGTGCGTATCCCAGTCAGTCTGTGTGTAGCATTGTGCGTATCTCAGTCAGTCAGCCTGTGTGTAGCATTGTGCGTATCCCAGTCAGTCAGCCTGTGTGTATCAGTGTGCATATCTCAGTCAGTCAGCCTGTGTGTAGCATTGTGCGTATCCCAGTCAGTCAGCCTGTGTGTATCAGTGTGCGTATCTCAGTCAGTCAGCCTGTGTGTAGCATTGTGCGTATCTCAGTCAGTCAGCCTGTGTGTATCAGTGTGCGTATCCCAGTCAGTGTGTGTGTATATCCCAGTCAGCCTGTGTGTTGCATTGTGTGTATCTCAGTCAGTCAGCCTGTGTGTAGCATTGTGTGTATCCCAGTCAGTCAGCCTGTGTGTATCAGTGTGCGTATCTCAGTCAGTCAGCCTGTGTGTAGCATTGTGCATATCTCAGTCAGTCAGCCTGTGTGTATCAGTGTGCGTATCTCAGTCAGTCTGTGTGTATCAGTGTGCGTATCCCAGCCAGCCTGTGCGTGTCAGTGTGCGCGTATCCCAGCCAGCCAGCCTGTGTGTATCAGTGTGCGCGCGTATCCCAGCCAGCCTGTGCGTATCAGTGTGCGTGCATATCCCAGCCAGCCATCCCGTGCGTATCAGTGTGAGTGCGTATCCCAGCCAGCCAGCCCGTGCATATCAGTGTGCGCGCGTATCCCAGCCAGGCCGTGCGTATTAGTGTGCGCGCGTATCCCAGCCAGCCAGCCTGTGCGTATCAGTGTGCGCGTATCCCAGCCAGCCTGTGCGTATCAGTGTGCGCGTATCCCAGCCAGCCCGTGCGTATCAGTGTGCGCGTATCCCAGCCAGCCCGTGCGTATCAGTGTGCGCGTATCCCAGCCAGCCCGTGCGTATCAGTGTGCGCGTATCCCAGCCAGCCCGTGCGTATCAGTGTGAGCGTATCCCAGCCAGCCAGCCTGTGCCTATCAGTGTGCGCGTATCCCATCCAGCCTGTGCGTATCAGTGTGTCTATCTGAGTCTGGGTTGTGTGTACTTGAGTCAGTCTGCTCTGCGTGTGTCAGTGTGTCTGAGTCTGGGTTGTGTGTACTTGCGTCAGTCTGCTCTGTGTGTATCAGTGTGTCTATCGCAGTCTGGGTTGTGTGTATTTGAGTCAGTCTGCTCTGTGTGTATCAGTGTGTCTATCTGAGTCTGGGTTGTGTGTACTTGAGTCAGTCTGCTCTGTGTGTATCAGTGTGTCTATCTGAGTCTGGGTTGTGTGTACTTGAGTCAGTCTGCTCTGTGTCTATCAGTGTGTCTATCGCAGTCTGGGTTGTGTGTATTTGAGTCAGTCTGCTCTGTGTGTGTATCTGAGTCTGGGTTGTGTGTACTTGTGTCAGTCTGCTCTGTGTGTATCAGTGTGTGTATCTGAGTCTGGGTTGTGTGTACTTGAGTCAGTCTGCTCTGTGTGTGTCAGTGTGTGTATCTGGGTCTGGGTTGTGTGTATTTAAGTCAGTCTGCTCTGTGTGTGTCAGTGTGTGTATCTGAGTCTGGGTTGTGTGTATTTGAGTCAGTCTGCTCTGTGTGTGTCAGTGTGTGTATCTGGGTCTGGGTTGTGTGTATTTGAGTCAGTCTGCTCTGTGTGTGTCAGTGTGTGTATCTGAGTCTGGGTTGTGTGTACTTGCGTCAGTCTGTTCTCGGTGTATCAGTGTGTCTATCTGAGTCTGGGTTGTGTGTACTTGAGTCAGTCTCCTCTGTGTGTATCAGTGTGTGTATCTGAGTCTGGGTTGTGTGTACATGAGTCAGCCTGCTCTGTGTGTATCAGTGTGTCTATCTGAGTCTGGGTTGTGTGTACTTGAGTCAGTCTGCTTTGTGTGTATCAGTGCGTGTATCTGAGTCTGGGTTGTGTGTACTTGAGTCAGTCTGCTCTCGGTGTATCAGTGTGTCTATCTGAGTCTGGGTTGTGTGTACTTGAGTCAGTCTGCTCTCGGTGTATCAGTGTGTGTATCTGAGTCTGGGTTGTGTGTACTTGAGTCAGTCTGCTCTGTGTGTATCAGTCTGCTCTGTGTGTATCAGTGTGTCTATCTGAGTCTGGGTTGTGTGTACATGAGTCAGTCTGCTCTGTGTGTATCAGTGTGTGTATCTGAGTCTGGGTTGTGTGTACTTGAGTCAGTCTGCTCTGTGTGTATCAGTGTGTCTATCTGAGTCTGGGTTGTGTGTACTTGAGTCAATCTGCTCTGTGTGTATCAGTGTGTCTATAGCAGTCTGGGTTGTGTGTATATGAGTCAGTCTGCTCTGTGTGTATCAGTGCGTGTATCTGAGTCTGGGTTGTGTGTACTTGAGTCAGTCTGCTCTGTGTGTATCAGTGTGTGTATCTGAGTCTGGGTTGTGTGTACTTGAGTCAGTCTCCTCTGTGTGTATCAGTGTGTCTATCTGAGTCTGGGTTGTGTGTACTTGAGTCAGTCTGCTCTTGGTGTATCAGTGTGTGTATCTGAGTCTGGGTTGTGTGTACTTGAGTCAGTCTCCTCTGTGTGTATCAGTGTGTCTATCTGAGTCTGGGTTGTGTGTACTTGAGTCAGTCTGCTCTGTGTGTATCAGTGTGTCTATCTGAGTCTGGGTTGTGTGTACTTGAGTCAGTCTGCTCTGTGTGTATCAGTGTGTGTATCTGAGTCTGGGTTGTGTGTACTTGAGTCAGTCTGCTCTGTGTGTATCAGTGTATCTATCTGAGTCTGGGTTGTGTGTACTTGAGTCAGTCTGCTCTGTGTGTATCAGTGCGTGTATCTGAGTCTGGGTTGTGTGTACTTGAGTCAGTCTGCTCTGTGTGTATCAGTGCGTGTATCTGAGTCTGGGTTGTGTGTACTTGAGTCAGTCTGCTCTGTGTGTATCAGTGTGTCTATCTGAGTCTGGGTTGTGTGTACTTGAGTCAGTCTGTTCTCTGTGTATCAGTGCGTGTATCTGAGTCTGGGTTGTGTTTACTTGAGTCAGTCAGCTCTGTGTGTACCAGTGTGTGTGTCTGAGTCTGGGTTGTGTGTACTTGAGTCAGTCTCCTCTGTGTGTATCAGTGCGTGTGTCTGAGTCTGGGTTGTGTTTACTTGAGTCAGTCTGCTCTGTGTGTATCAGTGTGTCTATCTGAGTCTGGGTTGTGTGTACTTGAGTCAGTCTGCTCTCGGTGTATCAGTGTGTGTATCTGAGTCTGGGTTGTGTGTACTTGCGTCAGTCTGTTCTCCGTGTATCAGTGTGTCTATCTGAGTCTGGGTTGTGTGTACTTGAGTCAGTCTCCTCTGTGTGTATCAGTGCGTGTATCTGAGTCTGGGTTGTGTGTACATGAGTCAGTCTGCTCTGTGTGTATCAGTGCGTGTATCTGAGTCTGGGTTGTGTGTACTTGCGTCAGTCTGTTCTCCGTGTATCAGTGTGTCTATCTGAGTCTGGGTTGTGTGTACTTGAGTCAGTCTGCTCTGTGTGTATCAGTGCGTGTATCTGAGTCTGGGTTGTGTGTACTTGAGTCAGTCTGTTCTCTGTGTATCAGTGCGTGTATCTGAGTCTGGGTTGTGTTTACTTGAGTCAGTCAGCTCTGTGTGTACCAGTGTGTGTGTCTGAGTCTGGGTTGTGTGTACTTGAGTCAGTCTCCTCTGTGTGTATCAGTGCGTGTGTCTGAGTCTGGGTTGTGTTTACTTGAGTCAGTCTGCTCTGTGTGTATCAGTGTGTCTATCTGAGTCTGGGTTGTGTGTACTTGAGTCAGTCTGCTCTCGGTGTATCAGTGTGTGTATCTGAGTCTGGGTTGTGTGTACTTGCGTCAGTCTGTTCTCCGTGTATCAGTGTGTCTATCTGAGTCTGGGTTGTGTGTACTTGAGTCAGTCTCCTCTGTGTGTATCAGTGCGTGTATCTGAGTCTGGGTTGTGTGTACATGAGTCAGTCTGCTCTGTGTGTATCAGTGTGTGTATCTGAGTCTGGGTTGTGTGTACTTGAGTCAGTCTCCTCTGTGTGTATCAGTGTGTCTATCTGAGTCTGGGTTGTGTGTACTTGAGTCAGTCTGCTCTTGGTGTATCAGTGTGTGTATCTGAGTCTGGGTTGTGTGTACTTGAGTCAGTCTGCTCTGTGTGTATCAGTGTGTCTATCTGAGTCTGGGTTGTGTGTACTTGAGTCAGTCTGCTCTGTGTGTATCAGTGTGTCTATCTGAGTCTGGGTTGTGTGTACTTGAGTCAGTCTGCTCTGTGTGTATCAGTGTGTGTATCTGAGTCTGGGTTGTGTGTACTTGAGTCAGTCTGCTCTGTGTGTATCAGTGTATCTATCTGAGTCTGGGTTGTGTGTACTTGAGTCAGTCTGCTCTGTGTGTATCAGTGCGTGTATCTGAGTCTGGGTTGTGTGTACTTGAGTCAGTCTGCTCTGTGTGTATCAGTGCGTGTATCTGAGTCTGGGTTGTGTGTACTTGAGTCAGTCTGCTCTGTGTGTATCAGTGTGTCTATCTGAGTCTGGGTTGTGTGTACTTGAGTCAGTCTGCTCTCTGTGTATCAGTGCGTGTATCTGAGTCTGGGTTGTGTGTACTTGAGTCAGTCTGTTCTCTGTGTATCAGTGCGTGTATCTGAGTCTGGGTTGTGTTTACTTGAGTCAGTCAGCTCTGTGTGTACCAGTGTGTGTGTCTGAGTCTGGGTTGTGTGTACTTGAGTCAGTCTCCTCTGTGTGTATCAGTGCGTGTGTCTGAGTCTGGGTTGTGTTTACTTGAGTCAGTCTGCTCTGTGTGTATCAGTGTGTCTATCTGAGTCTGGGTTGTGTGTACTTGAGTCAGTCTGCTCTCGGTGTATCAGTGTGTGTATCTGAGTCTGGGTTGTGTGTACTTGCGTCAGTCTGTTCTCCGTGTATCAGTGTGTCTATCTGAGTCTGGGTTGTGTGTACTTGAGTCAGTCTCCTCTGTGTGTATCAGTGCGTGTATCTGAGTCTGGGTTGTGTGTACATGAGTCAGTCTGCTCTGTGTGTATCAGTGCGTGTATCTGAGTCTGGGTTGTGTGTACTTGCGTCAGTCTGTTCTCCGTGTATCAGTGTGTCTATCTGAGTCTGGGTTGTGTGTACTTGAGTCAGTCTGCTCTGTGTGTATCAGTGCGTGTATCTGAGTCTGGGTTGTGTGTACTTGCGTCAGTCTGCTCTTGGTGTATCAGTGTGTGTATCTGAGTCTGGGTTGTGTGTACTTTAGTCAGTCTCCTCTGTGTGTATCAGTGCGTGTATCTGAGTCTGGGTTGTGTGTACATGAATCAGTCTGCTCTGTGTGTATCAGTGTGTGTATCTGGGTCTGGGTTGTGTGTACTTGAGTCAGTCTGCTCTGCGTGTGTCAGTGTGTGTATCTGAGTCTGGGTTGTGTGTACATGAATCAGTCTGCTCTGTGTGTATCAGTGTGTGTATCTGGGTCTGGGTTGTGTGTACTTGAGTCAGTCTCCTCTGTGTGTATCAGTGCGTGTATCTGAGTCTGGGTTGTGTGTACTTGAGTCAGTCTGCTCTCGGTGTATCAGTGTGTGTATCTGAGTCTGGGTTGTGTGTACTTGCGTCAGTCTGTTCTCCGTGTATCAGTGTGTCTATCTGAGTCTGGGTTGTGTGTACTTGAGTCAGTCTCCTCTGTGTGTATCAGTGCGTGTATCTGAGTCTGGGTTGTGTGTACATGAGTCAGTCTGCTCTGTGTGTATCAGTGCGTGTATCTGAGTCTGGGTTGTGTGTACTTGCGTCAGTCTGTTCTCCGTGTATCAGTGTGTCTATCTGAGTCTGGGTTGTGTGTATATGAGTCAGTCTGCTCTGTGTGTATCAGTGCGTGTATCTGAGTCTGGGTTGTGTGTACTTGCGTCAGTCTGTTCTCCGTGTATCAGTGTGTCTATCTGAGTCTGGGTTGTGTGTACTTGAGTCAGTCTGCTCTGTGTGTATCAGTGCGTGTATCTGAGTCTGGGTTGTGTGTACTTGCGTCAGTCTGCTCTTGGTGTATCAGTGTGTGTATCTGAGTCTGGGTTGTGTGTACTTTAGTCAGTCTCCTCTGTGTGTATCAGTGCGTGTATCTGAGTCTGGGTTGTGTGTACATGAATCAGTCTGCTCTGTGTGTATCAGTGTGTGTATCTGGGTCTGGGTTGTGTGTACTTGAGTCAGTCTGCTCTGCGTGTGTCAGTGTGTCTGAGTCTGGGTTGTGTGTACTTGCGTCAGAATGTTCTCGGTGTATCAGTGTGTCTATCTGAGTCTGGGTTGTGTGTACTTGAGTCAGTCTGTTCTCCGTTTATCAGTGCGTGTATCTGAGTCTGGGTTGTGTGTACATGAGTCAGTCTGCTCTGTGTGTATCAGTGCGTGTATCTGAGTCTGGGTTGTGTGTACTTGCGTCAGTCTGCTCTCTGTGTATCAGTGTGTGTATCTGAGTCTGAGTTGTGTGTACTTGCGTCAGTCTGCTCTCGGTGTATCAGTGTGTGTATCTGAGTCTGGGTTGTGTGTACTTGCGTCAGTCTGCTCTCGGTGTATCAGTGTGTGTATCTGAGTCTGGGTTGTGTGTACTTGCGTCAGTCTGCTCTCGGTGTATCAGTGTGTGTATCTGAGTCTGGGTTGTGTGTACTTGAGTCAGTCTGCTCTCGGTGTATCAGTGTGTGTATCTGAGTCTGGGTTGTGTGTACTTGCGTCAGTCTGCTCTCGGTGTATCAGTGTGTTTATCTGAGTCTGAGTTGTGTGTACTTGAGTCAGTCTGCTCTCGGTGTATCAGTCTGCTCTGTGTGTATCAGTGTGTGTGTCCGAGTCTGGGTTGTGTGTACTTGAGTCAGTCTGCTCTGTGTGTGTCAGTGTGTCTGAGTCTGGGTTGTGTGTACCTGCGTCAGTCTGCTCTGTGTGTATCAGTGTCTGTGTAACATACATATCCTTTACTCCCTCCTTTACCATTAATCCGTGTGTACATATTATGTATAACACAACCTTTCCTCCCCACTGTTCAGCCATCATTCTGCGAGCGAATGTAATTGCAGTACCAGCACGGGGCAATCAGTGTGTGCACCATCAGACACTGAGGATACTACATGTGAAGCCGGAGGAGGGAACCGCCAGAT
Source organism: Discoglossus pictus (assembly GCA_027410445.1). Lineage (NCBI taxonomy): Eukaryota > Metazoa > Chordata > Amphibia > Anura > Alytidae > Discoglossus > Discoglossus pictus. The sequence continues at coordinate 14,757,390 of CM050176.1, forward strand.
AACTAAACCAAACATCTGCTCAGGGGCCAGGAGCACTCACACAGCCCTATAATGTTTGTCCCAGTTTTATGACATGAAAAGTTGCCTTAGTAAGAAGCTCTTTTAAAGACACACTTCTATTAACCATTAACATTTTTTTTAATCCTTTTAACATATTTATATATTACTATTTTGTGAATAAACAAAGCAATAAAATAAAACCAATGTGTCTTTTCCATGACTTTTGTTGATTGCACCTTATTCCTAAAAAATTTCATTCGATGTCAAAGAGGTAGTTCTTAAGATCTTTGAAAGCTGCCTTTCAATTTAAACTAAAAAGTATTTTATTCCATATTTTACGCAAAAATTGTTTTTATACCATAAAAGATGGAGAATTTGAAAGTAAAGTTGGATGAGCCTGTTCTAGATTGCATGCTCATGTGTTCAAGTCTATATCAACATAAAATATTCAAGGGATGTTGTTTTAAGTACAGTGATATCTGCTACTCTATTATACCATGTACCGTACTTATCGGCGTATAACACGCACCTCATGTTAAGAAGGAAGTTTCAGGAAAAAAAACTTACATTTCAAATAAAGAACTTTGAAGCAAAATAAGGGTAGTTCAGAACTTTTTTTTGTTAATATTATTAACACTTAGAAGGTAAATAACGTAAAATTACAGTAAAAGCAACGGTTTTAACAAAGAAACTTGGATAATATATGTTTTGACAAAAGTTTACTCAGAAATTGCTGCTCCTCCTCAACCCCCTCCTCAACCCCCCCATCCTCAACCCCCTTCTCATCCTCAACCCCCTCCTCATCCTCAACCCCCTCCTCAACCTCCCTCCTCATCCTCAACCCCCTCCTCAACCTCCCTCCTCAACCCCCCCATCCTCAACCTCCCTCCTCAAACCCCCTATCCTCAAACCCCCTATCCTCAAACCCCCCTCCTCAACCCCCCATCCTCATCCTCAACCCCCCCATCCTCAACCCCCTCCCCAACCCCCCCTCCTCAACAACCCTCCTCAACCTAACCCCCCCTCCTCAACCTAAACCCCCCCTCCTCAACCTAACCTCCCCCCTCCTGAACCTAAACCCCCCTAAATACCTCCCCCTCTCCCTTTCCACTCACCTGCTTCTGCTCCGGCCTCCGCTCCTTCTTGACCCGGCACATGAGGGGGGTTTAGAATGAGGAGGGGGGAGGGAATATCGACGTATAACACGCACACCTCATTTGCCCCCTATTTTCAGGGAGAAAAAGTGCATGTTATACGCTGATAAATACAGTATTTCATAAATGCAGCCCCATATACTTATTTTAGAGTATATGCCCTTGTTCAAGCATTAATTTGAAATATACGGTATATAATATACATATTTGTTTACTTTTCTGTACTTTAGTTTAGAAAGAAGTGCTTATAAGCTCTGTTTTTACTGCCTAAAATCAAACAAATCGCTCCTGTATGGGTCTGACCTCTACAGCATATGCAGATAGAGACTCTGTAGGTCTGGATGAGCAGTTTAGTATCCTAGCCTATCAGGGACCACATCCTGGCAGCACATTGCAGAGAGATGATCACGGGTTGGTTAGTTTGAGATAACACAGCAAATACAGCAGAGTCTGTGTCTGCATACAGTGCAGGGGGCACAGGGACTATTTGTACAGGGACTATTTGTTTGATTTCAGGCCGTAAAAAAAGAGCCCATATGCACTTCTTAAAAAAATAAAGTACATAAAAGTAAATATATATATATATATATATTGTGGCAAAGATGGCTGTACAAAAGCTATTTACACCTTTGAAATAACCACCCAGAGGTAGCAAAGGTGAAGTGCAAGAGACAGTATTTATTGTACCAAGAGAAGCAAATCAAAATAAACAAAACAGTTGATGAAAATAAACATCTACAGTTTTTTGGACAAACATATTCATAGTTTTCATGACTAGATTTCGAGAGTGTTCCTCTCTTTTTCAAGTCCGAAGCATTTCTGATATATTCCCATTGAAACACAAATAACAGTTTAAAAAAAATAAAAATTGTTCTGTTCAGTGGACTGTGCACAGGTCTGTATTGGTGTAGGTCAAAAGTAAATAAACAGGGTCGTAAATATTTGTACATCTTGAGAGTTTGAGGTACCATAAAACTGTAAGGAGACACAGGGATAGAAAAAACTGAGAAAGCAAACAACCAAAAACCCTAAAACATTTTCACATATAGTACATTGTATTTTGTAGACAAATGTAGTCTATAATGTAGTGTAGTCTACATAATACAATGTACTATATGTGAAAATGGATGTTACATTGGGGAAACCATCCAGAAACTACATTTACGGATTAATCTACACAGAAGCTTCATCAAAAAGCACAATGAGGACAGTTACTGTACTCCAGTTGGACACCATTTTTCACAAAATAATCACTCCATACAAAACCTGAAAATAAAAATACACAAGAAAGAAAGGCCTTTTAAATTAAAATGATAAAACACTTTAAGAGAATTCTTATGTTAACATTAAGACCTGTGTTCTTTGTATTAATTTTACATTACGGATATATTTTATGTGTTTTAGGTTTTTTTTTTGTTTGCTGTCTCTGTTTTTTTGTCTTGTTTATTTCTCAACTATCCCTGTGTCTCCTTGCAATTTTATGGTACCTCAAACTCTCAAATATTTACGACTCTGTTTATTTACTTTTGACCTACACCAATACAGACTTGTGCACAGCCCACTGAACAGAACAATGTATTTATTTTTTATTTTTTTTGTTATTTGTGTTTCAATGGGAATATATCAGAAATGCTTCGGACTTGAAAAAGAGAGGAACGCTCCCGAAAGCTAGTCATAAAAACTATGAATATGTTTGTCCAATAAAAAAGGTATCTCTATATACTGCATTACTCGGATTATTCATATATATATTGAGATATATATATATATATATATATATATATATATATATAAATAAATATAAATATATATATATATAAATAAATATAAATATATAAATAATTATATATATATATATATATATATATATATATATATATTTAATTATTTATATATTTATATTTATATATATATATATATATATATATATATATTTATATTTATTTATATATATATATATATATATATATATATATATATATATATATATATATATATATATTGTAAATCCAGGAACCTTTTATGTCCCTTTAATATACTGCTCCACAAACCTATCAATGATAATCAAAGCTTCCACATGCAGATTTTCTACCACCGAACTATCTATTCACATGATACCAACCATAGCGTGTCTATGTAAAACATTGCGTTTTCATTATAAACCATTTTACTCTATTTGCCATTTCTACTCCAGCCAAAAATAACTTTTGTAAAATGTGCCCATCTGGCAACATCAAATAGATGGAAAATAAGTCAACAGGTTTTTTTATTCAAATATGAAAAGTATTATCTTTTTAAAAGATTTTTTTGTTAAAAATAGAATTCCCTCGGATACATTACATGTTTATTTTAAGTGATTTTGACATTTGGAATTCGGAAAGGGCATTTTATATTAATTAGTGAAATCTGCCTGTAAAGAAATGACTGACTCTAATGAAATCTTATGCGATCGGCTGATTTTGGTACATTTCTTTAGATAAGTCGTACAATGCAATTTATAGCATAATAAAGGAAGTTAAAAATGTAAGACATCTAACGCTTGTGAAGTTTGTTACAAGTTAAAGGGACACAAGATTGTATGCGAAAATGGTGTATTTTTTTTTTATTACACTAATAACAGATAAAAAATATAAAGTTTAAATCTCTGTATACATGCAAATCTATGCTGCCCACTGGTTGTTGTATAAGTAATTAGCAGATTTCCAAGTGCACTGTGCAGGGTGTAAGGCTCTGTGGGGGAAGGCTGAGATTGTCGTGGAGCAGAGAGGCAAGAAAGCAGAATCCTGAGTTTCCTGCCATAAGAAACTACAAAAATTACAATGTCTGTTCCCTTCAAACTGTAAATGTAAGCAGTCTTACCAATGACTTGAATGGGACACACATCCCTGCAATCTGATTGGCTGTGGCAATGCAAAAGCAAGTGGGCAGACCATTACACATGTAAACATTGCTTTTATTTTGTTTGATTTCTTAGGGGAAATTTTCAAAAATTCTAAAAATGTTTTTATGAAATCTTTACAGTCATGTGGTCTAAATTGTGCTGAATTAAGTGTCCCTTTACATTAGCAGCTGTGTAAGATGTGGGTATATATATATATATTTTTATTTTTTTTATTTTTTTTAAGACCATTTTTTGTAGATACTATTTGTGCCTAAATAATGGCATGTTTGCCTTCCACAGTTCCTGCTTCCTTGGATATTGAGTGGGTGTGTTCTCCTTCTTTGTATTATCTGTTCCAGAGGGGATAGATGAGGGATGGGGTTTGTTGATGGATTAAGACATACCTTTGAACACATCCGACCTTCTCCCATAGGCTCAGTACAGGCTTTTTGAAATTGAAGTATCATAGTCATGGCATCTTCCATGCACTAGCCGAATCTGCTACAATTCCATACGTCCCAAACTTGAAGAGACCACTGTGATTTAGGAAAAAACGCACATGTTTGTGCCATACTAACAACACAAGCATAAACATTTTTTATAGAAAATCCTATATTTAGTTGATTATGTTTGTATTATGAGGAATACATCCTGGACTCTTATTCTAGGAGAAGGTATTTGATGAGGCTGTACACAATATTTTAATTTATTTATAAAGCATCAAAGTTTTAAGTAGATCAAAGCTTAGAGGACAGAAGGGAAAGGGGTGATATGAAATAAACTAGTAGTCTTTAAACAGAACTGAAAATAGATCTTATCTGAAGCCACGGTCTATCCCAGGTTAGGAGCAAAGACAAAATGTCTACTGCCATTAATGAAAATAATTGAAGACATTATTTATTTCAAATTTTGTACATACTTTTGGCACATATCAAGTAAAAATCTTCAAAACAATATATTATACTTAGGACACTTCTTTGGTGCTTCACCCATTACAGGTTAGTATATATTTTGCAGGGCAGAAGAATCATTTTAAACAAGGCTAATTTGGAAAAGAAAATCTTCTCTTATATGTTATCTCAAAATCAACTGTAATGGTCAAGGATTTGTTTTAAAGTTGTAAAGATCAGTTTAACCAACTTTTAAACTTATGTTCAATTAAAAAGTTGATTAGTTATTGTCACGCTCCATGGAAGTGAGTCTAATCCAGCTCCAGAATCCTCCTGTCTTGGCTAGAGGAGACCTCTCTTGGACCATGGAGTGGACCAGCTTCTCAATGACCATCTTCTTTTCCAGACCATCAGGATGCAGGTCAGGAAGTAAGGGGCTTAGATCACAAACAGTATGTCTAACCTCTAAATAAAAGAAACAGCATCTAGCTTATGTTCCCTAGAAGAATGTGTCTTTATTGGGAAAAGTTAGAACATTTATAGGCAAATAGAACAATACAAATTTGGTTCTGCCCACATTACCTGCCCTAAACCAGATAACTCAATCAGCCCTTTGTAATACATCACTGGCCAACCTAGGGGTGTAGGGGGGAACACAGATTGAACTGGCAATTGCATAACAAAATTAAACGTATCCAAAGTTCCCTTCTAAACGAATTAACTCAAATAAACTATTTGAATTTCCTGTCCACCACTGGAAAATGCCATCAGGAGGGTTGTTATCAAGATACAAAGTCCATTGTTCAGAAACCGGACTCTGGTGATGGAATTAGCTGGGACTGGAATGATGACCAAGGGGGCGGAACCACTCCTGATCACAACCATACCCAGGGGGGTTAAGGGAGGGAGCCAATCCCAGACGAGCCTACCGCCCAATGCAAAGCCAATGGGGAAAAATGGAGAGGAAGATGTTTTGGTCCTATGGGCTGTTGGTTGAGGGGTTCAGGGAACTCTGCCCCTCAAAAGCAGATCTTGACAACTTGCTGCACTTCTTTATCAATACATTCACTCTACTCTGCTTTCTTATGCTATCTAGCCTATTGTATCCAGTTATACCATGGCTGATTATACTGTAACTTTTTTAATTTTTCCTGAGCTGTGATTCACTTTATCTCTAGCATGCTCTTGGTTTCCTTCAGTATGTTGGCTTGTGAGCAGGAATCCTTCGCTATTTAGTGCTTTAATTAAGAACTCTGTAATCCCTAGGCTCTTGCTCAGAATAGCCCCACAACCGCTCCTCTTGTATCTGTATCTTTAAATATGTAGTCATTAACCTTTCAACTAATGTAGTCGTGAAAATGGAAAGTTAGTGTAATCAACCATTTAACAATTCAAAGCATTTTGGATAAAATTGATATATAATGGGAAATAAATAAATAAAATAAATAATATTTACACTCACTAACTTAACAACACTTGCTTATAACAGTTTCTCAGCTTCTGAAACTCCCCTTTCTTCCTGTTAAGTGTCATACAGACTGCCACTTGCTACACCTGTGACCTGGAGCACTTCATGTTCAGTTAAGGACATTTCTAAAGGAGGGGGCACTCATATTATCAGTGTCATGCTTTTAGACAGCAAGCAGACAGTATTTTCAAAAATAAGCAATAAACATAATCATGTATAATAACATATTGCTGTCACAGGATATAATGAAGGAGCTGTGTAAACATGAGAATCCTGTCTGTGTGCTAATTAACTAGTAGTGTCATCTGTGGGAGTGCCCATAACTTACAAAATGCAGTGCCACGGGTCATAGGTTTGCAAGATGGCAGCCTACAGGAGAGAACACAGGAAGAAAGTGTGAGGGCCGCGAAGCTGAGAAATGGTTAGTCTCTTAGACATAAATGTATAATTTAAATGCAATTATATTGAAGAGGATCAGATGAATTAATTAATTTATTAATGTTAGTTAAAGCATATTATAAAAAAAAGAGCCCAAAGAATGCCTTGAATGAGAGTGCAGACTCACGAATAACGCAAGGCAGAGTAAATGAGATCTAGATGTGGCACAGGGCAGTGTTTGGGGTACAGCAGGGCAGTGTGGTACAGGGCAGTCTTTGGGGTGGTGTAGACAGAAGAATTATTAATATCCCAATCTTTGTAGTGGCAGGCCATCTAGGAGTAGGTTTTGGATAGGCAGCTATTGATTTGACTTAGTAAGGAGAGAAGTAGTTCTGGAGAGAAGAACAATATTTGGGAAACATTAGCATAGAGAACATACTGAGAGAGTACATAGATATATATATATAATCCCCCTACATATATTTACCTGACGATGTCAGATGCTGTCTCCACTCTCTCTGCATCTCTGCTTACATTCACACTGAGGGTTTCATCTCAGGTCAGTTTTGCTTCATACTTGATAAAGAGAGGTCAGACCTCTTGAAAGCGTGTCAATATAAATAAGGTGTTTGCCCATTACAAAAGGTATCATAATATACTGCAATACTCATTATTAATATAATAGAGATTTATAATATATAATATATAATGAGAGAGAGGGAGAGAGAGATTAATTATTACTAAATTACTATATATATATATATATATATATATATATATATATATATATATATATATATATACACACACATATATTGTATTGCAGTATATAGTGATACATTTTTTATTGGACAAAATTACTCATAATATAGCGATGAGCTTTCGAGAGAGGAAGCTCTCTTTATCAAGTCAAAAGCAATACTGATAAAAAATGTACAGAGAAGTAAAAAAGTGGATAGAAAAAAAGGCAAAAAAATGCACTGGGCCGATATTCGAGAGACACAGAGCAGGATCACATATATAGTTGGGAGTATGCGAGAATTTGCTCACACTTGCGGGCTCGCACAGCGAGCCAGCAAAAACTGCATCCTTCGCGAAGCAAGGGGCTGCATTTGCGGTGGTGGAGCATCCCAAGTCGGCTGTGTTTGTCCGCAAATGCGGACCCTCGCAAAGCGAGGGGCCGCATTTGCGGTGGTGGAAGATAACACACACGCACGACTTAGAAAAAAACCTCAAAGGCGCCTCACACGCGGTTAGCACACACACGCACGACTTAGACTGCGTCGTACACGTAAAAAACAACTGTGTCTCTCGCAAAAAAATACGGCCGCCTCGCAAAAAAATACGGCTGCGAAACGACCCATTCCCAACACGCAAAATGTTCGAAAATGAAACGCATGAAAACATCAGAAACACAAGAAATAAACACAACAAAGACATAAAAAGCTGACTTACAGCAAGGGGGGGCATCCGGCACCTCGAAAGGTTAATTTACACATCCATTTAAGTCCAAAAAAACGAGTTTAAACTGCCGAAAATCACCTAAGCGAGAGAAAAAATGGCCGCCGAACAAAACGAAAACAAGGCTACAGACGTAACTATACTACAGTGACTCGCAAAACTGAAACACATACTATGCGGCACGTACCACACTGATATTAACCACCATTTTGAAAACTACTACGCATAAAATGGCGGATGGAACGCAAATTGTAAGCTGGAACGCAAATACCGCATGCGTATTGCGTTCTAATGGTCTGAGGCACCTGAAAGTTTATAAACACTGCCTACTTTCCAGAAAATTCTACATTTCTACTCAGGTGATGAACGGAGTGACTGGATAGGTAACTGCTGCTGTTACTTGAGAAGAGAATTGTTTCCTAATTTCCTACTTTACACTGTGCAAATTAGAACTGAGAGGTAAGCTATAATATATTACATTTTATTATCAAGACAGCAAAAAAAAAAAAACTTTAACTATAAAAATGTGATTCATGTATAGTGACATGTGACACGCACATTTATGTGTATAGCCCCTACAACAAACTAATGTTAAATGAAACTAATTAAACAAGTATATTCAAATGACATTAATTTACTGCAACTCATAGCAAAAAATAATAATAATGTTTTCAAGTGGATTTACCTTACAAGTAAAGGCTGATAAATTGCAGAGTGCACTAAGTGTGCCCAGGTGAGAGGGGTGTGGCTTGACTGTTAAACTTGTATAAAAGGTTTGTGAGCTGGTTTGGGGCCTGTTTACAAGTGGATTTACCTTAAAAAGTAAAGGCTGATAAACTGCAGAGTGCACTAATTGTGCTCAGGTGAGAGGGGTGTGGCTTGACTGTAAAACTTGTATAAAAGGTTTGTGAGCTGGTTTGGGGTCTATTTACAAGTGGATTTACCTTAAAAAGTAAAGGCTGATAAACTGCAGAGTGCACTAATTGTGCCCAGGTGAGAGGGGTGTGGCTTGACTGTTAAACTTGTATAAAAGGTTTGTGAGCTGGTTTGGGGCCTGTTTACAAGTGGATTTACCTTACAAGTAAAGGCTGATAAATTGCAGAGTGCACTAAGTGTGCCCAGGTGAGAGGGGTGTGGCTTGACTGTTAAACTTGTATAAAAGGTTTGTGAGCTGGTTTGGGGCCTGTTTACAAGTGGATTTACCTTAAAAAGTAAAGGCTGATAAATTGCAGAGTGCACTAAGTGTGCCCAGGTGAGAGGGGTGTGGCTTGACTGTTAAACTAGGATAAAGGATTTGTGAGCTGGTTTGGGGCCTGTTTACAAGTGGATTTACCTTACAAGTAAAGGCTGATAAATTGCAGAGTGCACTAATTGTGCCCAGGCGAGAAGGCAGAAGTTAATAGAAACCGGAGAAGGGGAACTTGTGAGCTTGCGAACATTTTCAGTATCAAGTGCAATTCTAGTAAAAGCCTAGGAGTTTAAATAAAAGGAGGGCCTTCAAAGAAAAGGGAGGGCAGATTTATAGTGCAAAGGAGGAAAACTTTATATAAATATATTATATTATATTCTTTATTTTTCCCACTGAAATTTCGCAGACAATAATAATAATTATGAGTCAGTCCAGTGGCAACCTTATTCAGTGTACATCCTGTCAAATGTATGCACTACTGGAACAGATGATCCAGGGTCCATACCTCTGTGACAGGTGTGAGCATGTTGCCTCTTTGGAAGCTCAAATTGAAGATCTGGAGAGGAGAATTGCAGCACTTAGTGATATTGCTCCACTGGAAAGGGAGTTGGTGCTAACGGAGCACAGTTTAGCTGGGCCTAGTATGGAGGGAGGAGCTGGGGCTAGTGAGGATGGCCAGGGAGGTAGCTGGGTTACAGTTAGAAGGGGAATCAGAGGGTACAGGAGGAGGCAGGCCAGTTCTGAGTTGGCAAACAACAACAGATTTGCCAGATTGAGTGAAACTGTTGGCGATGTCCATTCAGGAATGGCAATGCCAGATAGAGCTGTTCCCTCTAACAGCCGGGCGAACAGCTCTACTGGAGAAGAGGGAGGGCAGAATAGGCAGAGCAACAGACATGTTTTGGTAATAGGGGACTCTATTATTAGGAAGGTAGACAGGGTAATTTGTCACCCAGATCCCAGCAATCGAACAGTTTGCTGTCTCCCGGGTGCTCGGGTTCGGCATGTTGTGGATCGGGTGGATAAATTATTGGGAGGGGCTGGTAATGAACCGGCGGTCTTGGTACACATTGGTACCAATGACAAAGTTAGTGGAAGATGGAGCGTCCTAAAGAATGATTTTAGAGAATTAGGGAATAAGCTTAAAGCAAGGACCTCCAAGGTAGTATTTTCTGAGATATTACCAGTGCCATGTGCTAGCCCAGGGAGGCAGAAGGAGCTTAGGGAGGTTAATGCGTGGCTAAAAAAGTGGTGCAGTGCAGAGGGTTTTGGGTTTTTAGAGCACTGGGCTGACTTCTCACTTGGGTACAATCTCTATAGCAGGGATGGATTGCAACTTAATGATGAGGGCGCTTTTGTGCTAGGGAATAGGATGGTAGAACGGCTGGGGGAGTTTTTAAACTTGTAGGTGGGGGGGAAGGACTATATAGAAGTATTGGGGTAAATAGGGTAGAGAGGGAAAGGGATGAATTATTTACCCATGGGGGAGGAGAAGGGGGGAGGGTTACAATAGAAAGTAGGGAGATATTAATAGGGGCCTCAAATACAGTGGCAGGCACTTCACATCAGCAGAGCCATAGCAACATAAAGTGTATGATTGCAAATGCAAGAAGTTTGCCTGGGAAAATGGATGAGCTAGAAATATTAGCAGTACAAGAAAAATGGGGCTTAATAGGCATTACGGAAACATGGTGGGATGAATCTCATGACTGGACTGTTAATCTGGATGGTTATAACCTATTTAGGAAAGATAGGGGAAATGGTAAAAGAGGAGGAGGGATCTGTCTTTATGTTAAGCCTGAATTTAAGCCTATAGTTAGAGAAGAAATTTATGCTGGCACTAACGGCATCATTGAATCCTTGTGGGTTGAGCTAAATAGTGGAGGAGCTAATTCTAAATGCATATTGGTGGGAGTATGCTATAAACCCCCAAATATAGCTGAAAGTGAGGAAATACAATTATTGTTACAGATTGGAAATGCAGCTAAGCATGGGCAAGTTCTAATAATGGGAGACTTTAATTACCCTGATATAAACTGGATAAACAAGACCAGCAGCTCAGCTAAGGGGAGCAGGTTCTTGAGTACACTCAGGGATCATTATCTAGCCCAGGTAATTCAAGAACCTACTAGAAATGGGGCCATCTTGGATTTAGTCATCACAAGTAATATTGATATAATATCAAATGTAAAAATAGGGGAACCCTTGGGGAACAGTGATCACAACACAGTCTCATTTGAGATTGAATACAAAAAACAAAGTTGTAAGGGGCCAACAAAAACTCTAAATTTTAAAAGGGCTAACTTTAATGGGCTACGGGCAGCAATACAACATATAGACTGGGACAAAGAACTTACAGGGAAGAATACTGAAAATAAATGGACAACATTCAAATCCTTACTAAATAAACATACTCATCAGCATGTACCATGTGGAAATAAAATAAATAGGAGTAAATCACATCCCATGTGGCTTAACAATGACTTAAAGATCATGATGAGGAAAAAGAAATATGCATTTAAATTATACAAGAAGGAGGGAACAGAGGCATCTTTATGTGACTATAAGGAAATCAACAAGGCTTGCAAAAGGGCTATTAGACTGGCTAAAATAGAAAATGAGAAGTCAGTTGCAATGGAAAGTAAGACTAACCCTAAAATATTTTATAAATATATTAATGGGAAGAAGGCCAGGAAGGAATCGATAGGACCATTACAATGTGACACAGGCCATCTGATAATTAGTGACCAGGAAAAGGCAGATGAGCTAAATAGGTTCTTTTCGTCAATTTACACAAGGGAGGTACCAGTGGTTGGGACACTGCAACATAATGGGGCTACACTACCTTCACTAAATAATTGGTTAACGCAGGAAGAAATACAAAAGAGGTTGGAGAAAATAAATGTTAATAAAGCCCCAGGTCCTGATGGAATACATCCAAGGGTACTGAGGGAGCTGGGTTCTGTAATAGCCAAACCATTATATCTAATCTTTAAAGACTCGCTCACTACAGGGTCTCTACCAGATGACTGGAGAAAAGCAGAGGTGATACCTATATTTAAGAAGGGATCTAGAGCAAATCCGGGGAATTATAGACCAGTGAGCCTCACTTCTGTAGTTGGGAAGCTTTTAGAAGGGTTAATAAGGGACAGAATACAAGAATATGTCTATTTGAACAGGATCATAGGTAGCAGTCAACATGGATTTATGAAGGAAAGGTCGTGTCAGACCAATCTAATTAGTTTTTATGAGGATCGTTAGTAGGAACTTGGATCAGGGCAACTCAGTGGATGTAGTCTTTTTAGATTTTTCAAAGGCATTTGATACAGTGCCACATGGAAGACTAGTGAGCAAACTAAGGGATACAGGAATTGCAGTAAATATCTGCTCATGGATCGAGAGCTGGCTAAAAGACAGGAAGCAAAGGGTTGTTGTAAATGGAACATACTCCGATTGGTCTAATGTGATAAGTGGGGTTCCTCAGGGCTCAGTATTGGGTCCTCTCCTTTTTAACATATTTATTAATGACATTGAAGTAGGACTCGAATGTAGTGTCTCCATTTTTGCTGATGACACTAAGTTGTGCAAGGTAATAAAATCAGATAATGATGTACTTTCCCTACAAAAGGATTTGCATAAATTAGAGAAATGGGCGGCTAAATGGCAGATGAGATTTAATACAAATAAATGTAAGGTTATGCATTTGGGAAGGAACAATAGCCAAGCAATCTATAATCTTAATGGAGCAAATCTAGGGGTATCAGATATTGAAAGGGATTTGGGAGTACTAGTGGACAACCACCTGGGTAACAGCGCTCAAAGCCAAGCAGCGGCTGCAAAGGCAAATAAAATATTAGCATGTATTAGGAAGGGTATAGAAGCCAGGGAAGAAGATATAATTCTGCCACTATACAAATCTCTAGTACGCCCTCATTTGGAATATGGAGTACAATTTTGGGCACCACCTCACAAAAAAGACATTTTAGAGCTGGAAAAAGTACAGAGAAGGGCTACAAAACTAATAAGGGGAATGGAGGGGCTAAGTTATGAAGAAAGACTAGCAAAATTAAACTTATTTTCGCTAGAAAAAAGGCGTCTAAGAGGAGATATGATTACGTTATTTAAATACATCCAGGGTCAATATAAGGCTTTGTCAAGGGAACTTTTTGTAGCAAGAGATTTTCAACTGACAAGAGGACATCCGTTGATGTTAGAGGAAAAAAGATTTCACCTTAAACAAAGAAAAGGGTTCTTCACAGTTAGGGTGGTTAAACTGTGGAATTCTCTACCAAAGGAGGTGGTGACAGCGAATTCGATAGACAACTTCAAAAAGGGGTTAGATATATTTCTGAATAAAGAGGGCATTCAAGGCTATCCTAGATAACTAGCAAGGAATATTGATCCAGGGAGAAATTTGATCGCCAGTTTCTGGGGTCAGGAAGGAATTTTGCTTTTTTTCCCCCTTATGAGACAATTGGCAAAGTTTCAATGGGTTTTTTTTTTATGTTTGCCTTCCTCTGGATCAATTAACAATAATTAACAATTAACAATAATAATAAATAGTCCAAATTAAAAAGATCAATAGAGATCTAAAAAGGTTGAACTTGATGGACTAACTCTTTATTCATTCTCCAATACTATACTATTAATAATTATTTAATCAATAATTTAATTAATAACTAATCCGCATATTGCAGATCAGAGGAGATCTTAACAGGTTGAACTTGATGGACTGAAAGTCTTTTTTCAACCTTAATTACTATGTAACTATGTAACTATATAATATGACACTAATACATATGTAACCTGAAGCTGAATCTTTGCTCTTTTTTTACTATTCAAACAGACTCTGCATCATCAGCGTCACTCAAGAATTTGCACCGTGCATTGTGAAACAGAATCCATTTTAAAGAACACAAAGAAAGAAGAAGAGGTAAGATAGAAAAATACATTACATGCTGAAAAAGACCATGCTTTGCTAAATCAAAAAGAAGACATATACAATTAACCATTTCACTTTCTTTTTTAAACAGACACTACAAGAAGACCGGTGGATTAAGATTGGCAGGAGGGGACCATCTGTCATTCGGACAAGAACAACACTTCAATAAAGGTAAAGTATAACAAGTGGAAAAAATAAAGGAACTATATATGTTTAATGGCCGCCAATATAACAATTTCAAGTAAAATAAAAAATAGATATAAATTGAATAAGGAACAAAACACAGTTCAACAAACTTCACAAAGACCTATACAATTTTGGAAGACAGACAGTTTCACCGAAACCGCCCCAAAAAAGAGGTGGCCACAAAACAGGATAGCATCTGAAACATTAGCAACATACATAAAACAAAAGTATTCCTCCTCTTTACTGTAAAAAAACCTACAACCATCACCCACAAGCCAAATGCAGCAACCAAAAAGTGGTGAACACAAAACAGGATAAAAAAAGCACAACATGTTATGGAAAAGGCAATTAACATTGATTTGTACTGTCCAACATGATTGAATATTAAAAAAGAACACTAATTGAACAAATAAAGTAGACAAAATATGGTGGACACATAACAGGATTGTACCCAAAATCACAGAAACAGATAGAAAAGTTAAATAATATTCTTCGTTACTGTTTAAGAACCTATAAGCCTTACAAAGAAGCCTAAATAAGCATACCAAAAGTGGTGGACACAAAACAGGATAATGCTAAAAACATTGCGATCATATCCAAAATAGGAAACACATTCATTTTCAATGTACAACATTTAATCCTCATAAAAAAAAAATAATTAAGCAAATAAAGTATGCAACATATGGTGAACACAAAACAGGATTGTACCAAAAATCACACAAACACATAGAAAAGTAAATCAATATTCTTCTTTACTGTTTAAGAAGCTATAAGCCTTACAAAGAAGCCTAAATAAGTATACCAAAAGTAATGGACACAAAACAGGATAATGCTAAAAAAAGTTGCCATCATATCCGAAATAGCAAAAACATTCAATTTCACTGTACAAAAACATTTAACCATCATAAAAAAGACTTATTAAGCAAATAAAGTATGCAACATATGGTAGACACAAAATAGGATTTACCAAAAATCACACAAACACGTAGCAAAGTAAATTTATATTCTTCTTTACGGTTTAAGAAGCTATAAGCCTTACAACAAAGCCTAAATTAGCATAGCAAAAGTGGTAGACACAAAACAGGATAATGCTAAAAACATTGCGATCATATCCAAAATAAGAAAAACAGTTATTTAACAATACAAAGAAAGTACCGCTACAATGAACTACAAGCGCATATAAACAAACTGTTGATAATAAAAAATGTAAAAAACAAACTTAACATCTCAAACTAAACTAATTATAAATTATTTTCTTTTACAGAATAACATGGCTACTAACGGGAGCAAACAAGAAAAAACAAGACGGCAGGCTAGAGAACGACAACAGAGATGGGCCAACCAGCAGACACCAGAGGAGAAAGAAATAAGATGAGAAAAAGAACGCAAAAGAATTGCAAGCAAAAGACTATCAGCTGCAAAAATTAAAGATACACCAAAAAAAGCTAATAAGCAAACAAAGGATTTAGAACCTGTTCCTGAAATGTCAAATACATATATTAATAATTAAACAACTTTCCAAACATACACATCTCATTGCCATCATTTTTTGACGGGCAAGTCGCTAGTTGTAAATAATAACCTGATATTTCAGTATGTGAGTCTGTAGATCAGGTTTTAGATAAGAACACAGCAGAGTAATAATTAAGAGCAATAAATGTCCCTACGATTTGTGGATTAGAAAAACAACAATTGAACAGAGGAGGCATGTGGAATGTGTCAGAAAACATGCCAATAGTGGGAAAGAAATCCTAAATCAATATTAAGCCCAGTATCCTTCATATTAAGAAAGTGAATCATTTTCAGTTTGAGAGTTTTCTGCTCTTGGATAGTTTGGAAAATCGCTCTGAGTATTTTGATTTTCAGGTTTTGGATGGAGTGGCTATTCTGGGTGAAATGGTGCCCAACTGGGGTACAGTTCCTGTCTTCATTGTGCTTTTTGAATTGTAGATTACAGTACAATGTATTATGTAAACTACATTGGGTGATGTACATGAATATAACCCACTGATGTTATAGCTCTTGTTGTTATGTGTGGCTGTGCCTTCTCTACAAATATGTTGACATAGTTTGCAGCAAATTTTATTGCAAGGTTTGGTGCCATTTTCGCCCAGTTTTCTGTTCATCAATGTTTCTCTTAAATTTGGTGGCTGTCTAAATGCAAGAAAGGGAGGTTTTGGGAATATATGTTTTTGTTAGTAGCGGCTTTATGGTATGTGGTAACCAGTGGTGTTTCTGTTGCAATGCAAATCTAAAAAACAATATAATACACATATACACACACACACAGAGGCGGAGCTACTGCCGGTGCAAACGGTGTAAGGCACCGAGGTTCCTGACCCCTGCGGATCTTCTGTGGCATCCGTGGATCTCTTGTGAGTATTGCAGTATAACTTGATAACTATTGTATACGACAAATGTGTTATTTATAATGACAAGCTTTCAAGAGGCTCAACCTCTCTTTATCAAGTCTGAATCAATACTAACATGAGATGGAACCCTCCGTTTGAATAAAAACAGCAGATGCGGAGAGAGTGGAAACAGCATCTGACATCATCAGGTAAATACATATATGGGGAATAAATACAACATAATAAAGGAAACATATATACACATACTATATAAACATATACATCAATATATACATGAAAAAACAGAGCACTGTAGTCCACACTGATATATTTCCTGTTGGACAAACATCTCACTAAGAGTGCTAAGCCTGTTATGGCTATAATAAGAAAAAAATCACATGAAATTCTGATAATGTGTTAGAAAACCCAAGTCCTGTATTTTTAGTGTTGAAGAATGTGATCATCTTTACATCTTTATTTGAAATGCTTTTCTCTCTTGGATATATGTAGATATATAGACCCAGACCCACATATTTATATATTTATACATTTTTTCTATATATTTATATATGTACTGCGTTGATGTTGGAGGGGGCTCAGGAAGTGCAAATAAAAATTGTGCCCGTCCCCTCTCCTGGGGGAGGGGGGGGATATTTATTTTGCTCTGGGGCCCCCTATTCACTAGCTCCCCCACTGCACACACACACACATATATATATGCATATATATTACATAGAAACTTGTCATTGTTTGTATACATTGTATATATTGTATGCATTGCTCCATATCCACTAGTTGTATAGCACAAGATCCATATCCCTTTAAATAATAAGTGTTCTTCTAACTTGCAATGCGTTCATAGCTAATACGTGTAAAGTGTCCATTATATCAAAAGCTAGCTGAGGACGCTTTAATGAGTGCTGGATAATCTGTCACATGTAATTATGTTATCCAGACTTGCGCACATTTTACTAAATGTCACGTTATTCCGCCTGACGTGGGCCCTTTCACGGCGCTGGACACTTGCTCTTTCTCAGACATTCATGCAGAAACACTTTCGCCAAACAGAACTAAGCAGCAGTGACATCAGGAATTTCCCCCTAAATAAACAGCCCCCATCAGGTGACCGAAATTAATCTTAAAAGGCCACTGTAATGATCCAGCAGCTGTAAACAACTTTGCAATGAATTTTATTTGCTTTTTTAAATGCATTTTCTTTGTAAAATCCTCTTTGTATGTCGCATTGTCCAACAGTCCAAAATAACCAACTTTGTTTGTTAGTAAAATCTGTCTTTAAGCTTTAGATATAAAACAGTAATTATTGACAATAATTACTGCTAAGAATGACATAAACTATACTTGGTGGATGGATCAGAAAGTCTGCAAACTTCAAAGTAACTTTACTGTAAGAAAATAAAATTGCAATAGCATTGACAATATAGTGGTTACAACATTTACAGTTAAATTATTACATACAGTTAACTCCCCGTTATCTGGCAACCAAAGGGACTCCCTATTGCCAGATAACTGTAGTTACCGGTTAATTGGGAGCCCCGAATTTAAGGATCTTATCGACCCTTAAACCCCCCAAAACGACTCAAAATTCCATTAAAAAGGCATTAGCACTTAAACTGGGTCATTTAGGGCCCAAAAAGACAATTAGAAAAAAAGTTAGCATTTTTTTTTTTTGCAGTCTCGAACTGCCGGATAGTGCCGGATATCGATGGGGAAATGATGTCGGTGTCGGTTGCTTGAGAGTGCCGGTTGGTTAGGTGCCAGATAACCGGGAATTTACTGTATATGAAACTTCCACTGTCTCCCTTTAAATAAATACTGTTTGAACGCGCTTGATACTAACAAGGAATTAAGATAACATACAGTTGTACAGAGGACTCATTGCCTAACGAGCATGAGTATATATAAGAATGAGCAACTGTATTACTGCTCATTGGCTGACATGCCCCACTGTGACATTTATACATTCAAAGCAGATTATTGTGCACTAGTACCATCATTTAAAATAAATAAATAAATCAAACATGTTATTTATAATGGTGCTCAGCCAATCGGCACATGCAGTGACACTGGCAATATAAAGGAGCAATGTCTAACCAAATACGGCCTGTGCTGAATGATAATATACAAGTTTACTAGGCAAAAGGTCACCTCTTTTTCATGCTTATAGGAAACGCTCTCTTTTAAATACATGACAGATATGGGCGACTTTGGCGTCCATTCAAAACACGTATTTCCTTAGCTAGACTGCCACCAAGTGGTAATATTCTGTATTATGCCACATTTTGACAGATAACTACTGTAAGAATTCATGTATTCACTTAAGTGAAAACCGCTGCACTAAGTGATGTATTTCTGCCAGAACAAACAAGGCCTAGGCCTAGGGCAGCTCATATTAACCATTTTTACTTGCAGAGGGCTCAGCAGATTTCTACGCTCATATTTACCGTATTTGCCGGCGTATAAGACGACCCCCCAACATTGCCACTCAAAATCCCTCCTCAACCTCAACCCCCCTCCTCATCCTCAACCTCCATCCTCATCCTCAACCTCCCTCCTCATCCTCAACCTCCCTCCTCAACCTCAACCCCCCTCCTCATCCTCAACCTCCCTCCTTAACCTCAACCCCCCTCCTCATCCTCCCTCCTCATCCTCAACCTCCCTCCTCATCCTCAACCTCCCTCCTCATCCTCAACCTCCCTCCTCAACCTCAACCTCAACCCCCCTCCTCATCCTCAATCTCCCTCCTCAACCTCCCTCCTCATCCTCAACCTCCCTCCTCATCCTCAACCTCCCTCCTCAACCTCAATCCCTCTCCTCATCCTCAACCTCCCTCCTCAACCTCAACCCCCCTCCTCATCCTCCCTCCTCATCCTGATCCTTCGTCCTCATCCTCAACCTCCCTCCTCAACCTCAACCTCAACCCCCCTCCTCATCCTCAATCTCCCTCCTCATCCTCCCTCCTCATCCTTACATAGTTACATAGTAATTAAGGTTGAAAAAAGACTTTCAGTCCATCAAGTTCAACCTGTTAAGATCTCCTCTGATCTGCAATATGCGGATTAGTTATTAATTAAATTATTGATTAAATAATTATTAATAGTATAGTATTGGAGGATGAATAAAGAGTTAGTCCATCAAGTTCAACCTTTTTAGATCTCTATTGATCTTTTTAATTTGGACTATTTATTATTATTGTTAATTGTTAATTATTGTTAATTGATCCAGAGGAAGGCAAACATAAAAAAAAAACCCATTGAAACTTTGCCAATTGTCTCATAAGGGGAAAAAAAAGCAAAATTCCTTCCTGACCCCAGAAACTGGCGATCAAATTTCTCCCTGGATCAATATTCCTTGCTAGTTATCTAAGATAGCCTTGAATGCCCTCTTTATTCAGAAATATATCTAACCCCTTTTTGAAGTTGTCTATCGAATTCGCTGTCACCACCTCCTTTGGTAGAGAATTCCACAGTTTAACCACCCTAACTGTGAAGAACCCTTTTCTTTGTTTAAGGTGAAATCTTTTTTCCTCTAACCTCAACGGATGTCCTCTTGTCAGTTGAAAATCTCTTGCTACAAAAAGTTCATTTGACAAAGCCTTATATTGACCCTGGATGTATTTAAATAACGTAATCATATCTCCTCTTAGACGCCTTTTTTCTAGCGAAAATAAGTTTAATTTTGCTAGTCTTTCTTCATAACTTAGCCCCTCCATTCCCCTTATTAGTTTTGTAGCCCTTCTCTGTACTTTTTCCATCCTAAACCCCCCTCCTCACTTTACCCCTCTAAATACCTCCCCCTCTCCCTTTCCCCTCACTTACCTTCATCTGCAGCTTCTCCTCCGGCCTCCGCTCCTTCCTGCGTCGGCACCCGGTATATGCTAATGACGTGGCGCGCATGTGACGTCACGTCATTAGCATATACCGGGTGCCGACGCATTTAGAGGGGTAAAGTGAGGAGGGGGGTTTACAATAAGGAGGTGGGCATTAGAATGAGGGGGGGGGGGGGGTTGAGGATGAGGAGGGGGGAGGCACAGTCTGTTTGTGCACCCGGTGTATAAGACGACCCCCCCACTTGGAGGCATGTTTTTCAAGCCAAAAAAGTCGTCTTATACGCCGGAAAAGACGGTACTTAACGGGATATGGAAGGTTTCTAAATGTTACTAGGTTTGAAATATTCCTATCTATATATTTACTTGTATGCACTTGGGTCTGGGGTCTGCTGCGTATGCAGACAAAGACTCTATATGGGGTGGATCACCATTGTAGCGTCCTAGCCTATCAGATACATATCTCAGAAAACACATGCTGCAACATGGTGCTGAGACATTGTCCCTAATAGGCTAGGACACCCCAAATGGAACATGATTTAATTTTAAAGAGCATTGACTGGCTATACAATGTACTAGTATTTTTTTCTCTACAGTAAATCATTTCTGAAATATTTAGAATTGATTTTGTGTCTCTTGTGTGCTAATGTTCAGCTAATTATGCTAATGTGCGGCTAAGTATGCTAATGTGCGGCTCAATATGCTAATATGGTGCTCAGTATGCTAATCTGCAGTTCAGAGGGAATGATAAGGGTGGGAGCGAGGTCTAACTGACTGATAACATTGCAGGTCTTTAGTTTGATCATTAGAGTCAGACAAGTAGACTGCAATTCTAATTTGCACATCAAAGAAGCTAATTAATGAGCCTCTGATTTGCATATAAACAGCCTTATTAAATTGAATAGGGCTCTATATAAGAGCATAGCATATTTATTTACAGACGTTTTGAGTTAGTGAAGACCTTGCTTTTGGATAGAAGTTCACTAACTAAAAACTTCTGTAAAAAAAAATATGTTCTGCGCTTATATAGAGCCCTATTCAATTGGCCGAATTGCAATTGAATAAGGTTGAAAGGCAGTAACAGCAACATTAAATTTCTCAGGATTAATTCACTTTAGAAAAAAATGGATAAAACAACATACAGCCAGTTTTTCATGCTCTTTAAGATTAACCTAAAAAACATTTTGGGGTGTCAGAGTCTTTTTAAAATCTAACAGCTTGTATCCCATGCCGGGTTATTGTTTTGTCTAAGATATCCACCTCCTTCTTTACGCCCGATTCAATTGAGCAATCATAAGTTACTGGAGCCCGTATGTGAGGCCGTAAGTTAATTTGCTATTCAACTGGTGTCTTTTTCCAGCCTCCCAAAGCATTTGATCTTTCACTTCTGCAACAGATACGATGGCTAAAATAGCAAATGTTTTCACACCCGTAAACGGCAAATGTAGGAGAAAATCCTACGAGTACTAGAGAGGACCTGCAAGAAGGTTTAACCCCTGTCCTCAGCACTGTAAATGCAAATAAAAAAATCAATACTGCACTGTAAATCACGGGGAAAGCGATGAAAGACATTAGAATTAATTGCACAAGCTTGCAAATCCGCAATAAAAAAAACATGTGTCATTTCGAGCTTATATTGATTTCGGGAATCAATGAGTTAATACATATCAGGCCACCCACATGGACTAGAACAGTATTGGCATTCATTTTTATTATTTTGTATTTTTAAGGTTTGCGAGTTCCGTCGCATATCGGACCCCTGATCCTAAATGACATGTAACCTCCATGTTTTACTATTGTAATGATGGCGGACTCTTTTTCTATTGGCTGTTTCTAAATGGGTGGTTACGGCCTTGCTTAATTGATCATGTTCCTGCCCTGAACTGCTATGCACAAGTGCACAGATCCTGCGTTCGGCCAGTAAATTGCGGGCTTGTTCAATTGAATAGCACCGGAATCGGAGACGAATGGCAGCCAGCAGCGCGCCAGCAGACATACGGCCTGTATCCCGTGAGATGCGGGCTTGCAATTGAATCGGGCTCTATGTATATACCTGTGTGACATCAGTGGTTTGCTCTGACTCCTCTCCAGCTCCCTAGGTCTTTCATTGATGACACATCTCCTTGAAGATACTTCAGAGAAAGGACTGAGTAAAAAAGAAGACGGGGAGAGGAGAATTAAATGGGAAGGTGATTAGAGAAAGGACTGAATGCAGGAGGCTAGAGCAACTAAAAACCAAAGGGAAGAGGATAAGGGAAAGGACTGGGTAGAGGTGGAAACAGGGGAGAGGGGATGAGATTAGAGAAAGAACTAAGCAGAGTAGAGGACAGAAGTGAAAGCAGGGAGGAGGAGAACAGAAGAAAATCGAGAAGGAGAACAGAGAAGAGGAGAAGAGCAGAAGAGAGGAAGAGGAGGGAGAGGGATGGTGGATTTAGGGAAAAGTGGAAGAAAATCTTACTGTCAATTAGGAGGCCATTTTTGCTTCTGCTGATCTATTCCACCAGTAAAAGATGACCTGGAGCTCCCAGAAGCTTTTTACCTTATTCATTAGAAATGTGCCAGTGCTTTCAATATGTCTTATAGAAGTTACATTAATTTAAAACGTCCATCCTTATTAAGAAAGAACCCCAAGCAAGCCGTTTATTGGTGCTCATAGAACACCCAAAATCACAGCCTTTATATAGAAGTGGGTTTCAAACAAATTACCACTTAAATGTGGTTAAAAAATTACTGAATTGAGTCAGCTGGACAGCCACTAAGGAATCCCACCAGTTAAGGCTTTGGTTCTTGAGTTCCAGGGATCGTTTCAACACCTTAAATCTAGTAGTACCCAGTGATGACTGATAGCTCAATGGAAAAATAAAATCATGGACAGCATCCCCAGTAATGGACAACTGACTGAGTAAGGTTTCCACTACTTTATTTGGGTCAAACTGGGGGCATTTTATACGTATTAGACACTGGGGGTACAGTAGAAATTACCATCCTCAATATTTATATTGTTCCCTCTGGGAGACATCCAATCTCTGGCATAGAAATGTTGGTACCCAGTTCATTGGTTTCAGTCCTGGAGTGTTGACTAATCAGAAACATCATGGCAACTCCAGGAGTTCTGACCCAAATAATGGCAGCTGTGATGACTTGTGGCAGATCAAATGTGATTGGAATAGTGAATAAGACTGGCCACTCAGGGCCTATGCAACCAGGCCAATTAGGATCCTGTTAGATCACATACGTTACTGTGTTAAGCCCAGACTCCAAACCTGGTTTGGCCACCCTCCCAGTCAAAGAACAGCGGCCTTGGTTGCTCTTTCTAGTTAGTCCTTACCTTCCTTGGGTAACATCTAAAACTGGTCTAACGTGATAAGTGGGGATCAACGGCTAGGGTTTTACATTTATTATTGTAGGCAATTGTCCTCTTCATTGATCGCCATCATAATTGTATCATGACTAGTTCCTGGGCTTGGCAAAGGGGCCTATAATCTACTAGTCTCTGCATTGTGGAAGCCTTCATTTTGGTTAATTAATAGATTCTGAGTTTTTCATGTGTTTATAGGAGTAAAGTTGGGTTAAGTGGGGATTCTCCTGAACCACTTTGGTGTACTATTGTGCTTACCTACAAGAATCAATGGGGTTAAGGGGGGATTGTCCTCTACTCCTTTGATGCATTATTGTGATGAGTTCCTCGCTTGGGTGGCGAAACCAATCACCTAGGTAGTTTGTGTGTTACAGATTCACCTTCAGCAGCAGTCCCACTAGATCCCTTAGGATTCTACATAGGTCTTTGAGGCAGGGCTTGCTCTAGATATACTCTGGTAATCTGGGACCTTCTAATTCTTAAAGGGCCAGGGTCCCAAAACAAAAAATTCGATTTTTAAGTTGACAAAAACAGAGAAGAGTGATGAGTAGCTCTTTTAGAGGGTAAGTGGCGTATTTACCATTTATTTTTCTTTTTTTAAATATACTTCTACATTACCGGTATATCATCTTTGAAGTTCTATTTTAAGAGGAAAATTATTTTTTTGTAAAAATATTTAATTAATAAACTACTTTGAATTACCTATAGTTTTGAATGATACCATATTTAGAAGCTCTGCTTTGTCATATTAACTATTTGTGACAAAGTGCCCTTCGCCACTTTGTCTTGGAGAGGACTGTTTGCCAGCCTCCTGCCTTTTGACTATGGACCGGCATTTAAATACTTTATTTTCCTATGCAGAAAGACTTTGGTTCCATGGCCATTGAACTGTATGTATGTGGTCTGAGCGCCATTCAGTAATAATGTGTGCTCAGACCTAAGCTATCTGCAGATATGTTCTGGGTTATAAAATGTTGTTATTATATCTGTAAAAATATTGTATTGTGTGGTATGCAGTCAAATATCTTTGGTCTCATACACTTGGTCAGGAGTTGCCCATCTGCCTCTTAATAGTATCTGCTAAACCACACAAGAGATAGCAGAACAAAAGGGTTTTAGCAGACAAGATGGCACCATGAACAATGGGGGTAGGGACACTTGAATAATGAGATGACCTGGGGTTTCCCCATACTCCCAGCAGGGGAATAAGTGAGCTTAGAGATGTTACTCTCTCCACCGCCAGAGGTAGAATGAGCAGTTAGCCACGCCTAGTGGGTGGCTCCTGGGGGAGGGGACTCTTGGCTCCCACACCTTAACCCTGTCTGATTGGCCAGAGGTAATTAGTGGTTGGCCAAAGGTAATCACTGCCCCTACTGTGTATGTGAAGTGTTTAAAAATGCGTTTTGTAATTAATAAAGAGAGTTCACTGCTTGACCCTCAACACAGAGCTTATGTCTCGTTCTTGGGGGGATTCATGGTATGCTGTTGCAGACTGACTGCCAGGAGTGTAAGCATCTTGGGGTGCTTTTCCTGTTCAGCTGCTAGCGGCTATTCGTGAGGCTCCAGTTAAGCTACGGCGGTTGTGGAGTCTGTGGTGGTGGTGGAGTCCGGTGCGGTGCTTGTAGTCCTCGACGCAAACTAGGACGCGTCCATCAACGGAGGTACCCGGTCGGGGTGCCAGGAGATCCGTTACACTATTATTTGCAATTAGATGCTATGTGGGAGCAGCACTGATTCATTCCATCTCTCCTGTCCCTCTTTTCGATAAGCCCCTCTTTTCAGTGAAAATCAAGTGGATGTCCCTCTTAGCCTTCCAAATGTCCCACATTTAAGGGTCTTTTAAACCTTCCAAGTTGTAGTGAAAACTGCTTTGAGTCTTTTGGACTGCAAGAAGATCCAATAAATCAATACTTCAGGAAATTAAGTCAAACTGTTCACTGGAAGTTTTGATCATGAGGCTGAAGCTCATATACTTTGTCCATATCATGTAAGACAAGATTTCCTAGAGAAGACTCTGATGCTGGGAAAGACTGAAGGCAAACAAAGAACGACAGAGGTGGATAGATGAAATCATTGAAACAATAAGCATGAGCTTGATGGGACTCAGGTGGGGAGTGACTGACACATGTGCTTGAACGAATAAACAACAACAATGATCTTCAGAGTTGTTTAGTAGGTCGAAGGTTACTGAGAGGCGAGAGAGGGACACGACCACAAATATATATATACTCGCTATGCGAGCCCGCAGCGTTAGCAACAGCCCGTATGCTCACAATTATATATGTGATTTGTAAGGTGCCAACATATTCCTGTCTTCCCATTATCAAGACTGGTTCTGCAAAATAACATATTAGGCATTTGCCCTAAAAATAAAGACTTGACAGTTAATGAAAAATATTATTTGATGACAAATATAAAAGCCATGATATGAATACATCATAGATATCATGCATTTTATTACTCACAGGTCTATACACAAATATAGAACATAGAAGGCGTCACTGAGCACCTCCTGCCGTTGGCGGCGCTGTTCCAGACAGCACGCACTCCCTATTCTATCCAGGCGGTCTGGCCATATTTCAAGTCTTTATGGTCTTTAGGCTAACAACAACAACAAAGGAAGCTACCGACGCGGAGAATTAACGTCATCAGAGCGCTGGGAAAGAGAACATTTGCGGCGCCCGGCTACTGAAAATGGGGAAGAAACACAAAAAGCATAAGGGAGAAAAGCACGTTTATGAGGGGAAGGGAGACGTACGGGAGGCTGGTGAGTGAGAGCTAGGAAGAAGGTGATAGGAGGCCTATAAATTAACGTACAGAATGTGATTAGATGGGAAGGATGGTGCAGAGACTGTATACAGGCAATATAAAGACTGTATACAGGGTGTAGAAGGATGATATACATATAATACAGTATAATGTACACCATAGGATGTAATACGATGGGCAGGATGGTGCAGAGACTGTATACAGGCAATATAGAGACTGTATACAGGGTGTAGAAGGATGATATACATATAATACAGTATAATGTACACCATAG
Organism: Discoglossus pictus; assembly: GCA_027410445.1. Taxonomy (NCBI): domain Eukaryota; kingdom Metazoa; phylum Chordata; class Amphibia; order Anura; family Alytidae; genus Discoglossus; species Discoglossus pictus. The sequence continues at coordinate 14,784,535 of CM050176.1, forward strand.
GATGTAATACGATGGGCAGGATGGTGCAGAGACTGTATACAGGCAATATAGAGACTGTATACAGGGTGTAGAAGGATTATATACATATGATACAGTATAATGTACACCATAGGATGTAATACGATGGGTAGGATAGTGCATAGACTGTATACAGACAATATAGAGACTGTAAACAGGGTGTAGAAGGGTGATATACATATAATACAGTATAATGTACACCATAGGATGTAATACGATGGGTAGGATGGTGCAGAGACTGTATACAGGCAATATGGAGACTGGATACAGGGTGTAGAAGGATGATATACGTATAATGTACACCATAGGATGTAATGCAATGGGCAGGATGATGCAGAGACTGTATACAGGCAATATAGAGACTGTATACGGGGTGTAGAAGGATGATATACATATAATACAGTATAATGTACACCATAGGATGTAATACGATGGGCAGGATGGTGCAGAGACTGTATACAGGCAATATAGAGACTGTATACAGGGTGTAGAAGGGTGATATACATATAATACAGTATAATGTACACCATAGGATGTAATACGATGGGCAGGATGGTGCAGAGACTGTATACAGGCAATATAGAGACTGTATACAGGGTGTAGAAGGATGATATACATATAATACAGTAAGAATGTACACCATAGGATAGGTTGGGATGAGCATAATGGTGCAGATACGCTATACAGGGAATATAGAGACTGTAGGCATTGGACAGCACATTACACTGAAATATGTTTATCTATGCATTGATGTTTCTGACGTAGCATGTTTTATTTAAATATATATATATATATATATATATATATATATAAAATAAATGCTGACTTTATAATGTTTTTTTACAAGTATTTACTTTAGTATGCACCCCATCTTGCAAGTATTTTTCATCTTCACTTATTCTTTAAACAAACCCCATCTCCCTGGCTTTTTCCAAGTATGTTTTGGGAACTTAAATCAAGTTTCACACTCAAAGAATAAATGGTGTATTGGCTATTATTTGTGGTCATATTTATGAATGGAAGGTGTTTTGGCTATTATCTGCTGTCATATCTATGAAAGAAGGGAGTATTGGCTACTACCTGGGGGTCATATCTATGATCAAAAGATGTTTCGGCTATCTGCTATCATATCTCTGAATGAAATGTGTATTGGCCATTATCTGGGGTCATATCTCAGAATGAAGGGCGTATTGGCCATTATCTGGGGCCATATCTCTGAATCAAAGGCGTATTGGCCATTATCTGGGGCCATATCTCTGGCGTATTGGCCATTATCTGGGGCCATATCTCTGGCGTATTGGCCATTATCTGGGGCCATATCTTGGAATGAAAGGTGTATTGGCCATTATCTGGGGCCATATCTCTGAATGAAAGGCGTATTGGCCATTATCTGGGGCCATATCTATGAATGAAAGGCGTATTGGCCATTATCTGGGGCCATATCTCTGAATGGAAGGCGTATTGGCCATTATCTGGGGCCATATCTATGAATGAAAGGCGTATTGGCCATTATCTGGGGCCATATCTCGGAATGAAAGGCGTATTGGCCATTATCTGGGGCCATATCTCTGAATGAAAGGTGTATTGGCCATTATCTGGGGCCATATCTCTGAATGAAAGGCGTATTGGCCATTATCTGGGGCCATATCTCTGAATGAAAGGCGTATTGGCCATTATCTGGGGCCATATCTCGGAATGAAAGGTGTGTTGGCCATTATCTGGGGCCATATCTCGGAATGAAAGGTGTGTTGGCTATTATCTGTGGATATATATTGAAAAGAATGTGTACTTAAGATTTAATTTTCACACAGAAATCTGGATATGGGAATATAACTAAGGAAGACCTTATTTGAATATGATAGGTTTTCAATGATGGGAGATTTTATAAAGTATTAAATATATACTAAAATGTATGACTGTCCCTTTAGAACAGTGATGTTTGGGAGATTAGGGAAACAGATATTTTCTATTAAAATACATTTTTTTTTGTCTATGAGCTTCATTAAAATGGTTAACTAGTTTCACAAAAATGTTCATACAAACAGTAAATATCCTAACAAAAGTGTAGGAGCGGATACCAACTGAACATGTCAGTGCTTGAGTGTATGAGTATCAATTTATTGTAACACTTGGTCAATAAGATTACTTACTCTTGTGGCTCCCTGTCTCTGAACATTTACTTAAACACATTGAGTCTCGCCAGATAATGGCATATATCAACTACTTAACTTACCTGAATCTGAGAGTTAATCTGTTATCTGCCAACGCTCCTGTACATGTTGCCAAATTGATGATTTTTTTGGTGAAAGATAATACAATGTTTTTCTTTTGTCCTTGCAGAATATGTGGAAAAGCCTCTGAAGCTTGTTCTGAAAGTTGGCACTGGGGAAGTGAAGGAGCTGTCCACAGCTCGTGCTACCGCTCTACCACAGGCCTTCCATGAAGACAAGACGGAACATGAGAAGCACAAGGATAAAAAGAAGAAGAAAAAGAAGAAGGCAGAGAAGATAGTGCCTCCAAGTGAAGAGAAGGAAAAGAAGAAAAAAAAGGTGATTAGCAGGAGGTGGAATGGAGTTTGTATATACACAACCATCATGTCATCTTGTATATACACAACCATCATGTCATCTTGTATATACACAACCATCATGTCATCTTGTATTCCAAAATATATTATGCAATTGCTGATCAAAAGTACTGAATACTGATAAAATGTGATAGGCATAAAAATACTGAGATGTGAAGACTGCTCCTTACAGGACCCCTTAGTGCTTATTCAAATGGGTTTCATCACTTTATGTGATTTTCCCTAGGAATGTTATCTCACCATAGAGAGAATGATACAATATCAAATCAAATTCCAGTAGATATCTTTGGCATAAATATATGTGAATGATCTTAAGCAGAACTTGTGAACTCTTAATATAGTCAACTTTTGTAACACATGAAAATATGTTAATGTTCACATTTTACATTTTAAAAGCAATGTTGAATTCTCTTTCTTCAAGTGCTTTTATTGACTATAAGTTTTTAGTAAATAAATAGTACACTTGTGTTCATATTTGAATAAATAAAAATAAGTTAAAAAACGTATTTCCTGCTTACAATAGTTATTGCAAGTATTTTAAGTATATGTTCTGATTTTGCATTGAAATAACACCAATGGTCCAGGGGTGCAGGTCCTATTTATCTGGGTGGTGGTGTAGATTTGCCCTACCTTAAAGGGATATGTAAGTGAGTGATTATGAGTGCATCTGATATAGGAGAAGTAGTATTATATGAAAAAATACCAAAATAAGCATTAACTTACCTTGAAGTTAGCAAAATATCTTTTAATTTCTGTCAGTTGAAACTTAGGGTTAACACCCTCCAAACCCTGGCTAAACTGGTATACAATTTGAAAAATTGTTTTGGCCAATCAGGAGGAAGTAAAGACTGAAACATTTGTATCACAATCTGTCAGTTGCTGTCTGTTTTTTTCTCTCCCTGCTGTCTCCTTATGGACAATTTCAACAACTATCATTTCCTTTAGAGGTCACACACTGTACCCTGCAGGGTACACTTTATGTAAGCGTCCTAGGGGTGTGCACATCCACATATCAGTATCTAGTATATAAATATGTAAGTACATTCAACTTTTCAATATAAGACATATTTATCTACTAATCAGTAGCTGTTTATCAAAAAACACTTGAAACCCAGGAAACTTACATATCCCTTTAAGAGCTTTGGCTTTGTACAAGTTATGGACCATAGCAATAAATCAATTTATCCTTCTAGTTATTGCTTTGTTTGCCATTAATTACTGCATTTTGAAAATTCTTTACATATTACTGTGTGTAATCAGGACACTGATTAAGATGTCACTCCAGTTTGATTAATGGTCTCAACAGCTTTACTATCCTGCAGTTGTAATGTTGCAGAATAGTAATACATTCAATTATGTATTCATTCAGTTTGTGTGCTACCTGCAAGTATATACCATAAAGTTGGGGACCAAGTTAGAAAACTGAGACTGTTAAGCCCAAATGATTTACGTGTGGTGACTATTTATATGTTTGTTTTATAGGATGATAAAAAGAAACGGGACAAAAACCACCAAGAAAATGCATCCGACAAAGAACGTAAGAAGCAGTCTCCCGTGAGAGGGGATATCCCAGCAGTGTCATTACCGGAATCTTCTTTGGCAAAACCAGAAGGTAAGGAGTGCAGTATGAAGCTTCCTTTCTCACGTATGCGTATTTACTAGAGTACTAGGCTTGGACGCTAGACAGCGCTAGAGATCTATAGAGCCATATTTGGCATTTTTAAGAGACACGGCTAAGGCCCAGTTTCCAAAGAATTGACATTCCCTAATAATGAGTTTATCTCAAACCGTGGCGGTGATGAACATGAAGAACATGCGATGTTGGTATAGATTACAGTTATGAAGGGTCGGTGTAAAGACTGTTCATGTTAGATCCATTTTTTTAGGTAACATTAAAAATACATGTGCAAATAGGAGTGCAACTTTTAGCAAGAAAATAGTTTAAAACGGTTTACCTCCATTAATAGCTGCTGCTGTAGTCATCCTCAACTCTCATTGTACTGAGCACTACTGAAAAGAAGGCAAACATTTCAGCTGAGATTACTTTAAAGATATATGGATTATGAATGCGTCTGGAAGAGGAGAATCAGTAGTGTATGCAAATATTACCCTAACATTTTCAAAAATTCTGTTTTGAGAAGAAAATCCAATTTTAATTAGTATAAAATCTGTAATTAGTTATGACCAATCAGAGGCAGGTACAACAATAGATCAATTTATTTCTCATGTGATATCCCACAAACTGCCAGACGCCTTTAAATAGGCAGGTTGGAGTATGTTATGCAGAATAAGGGGCTACAGCTACAATCCCATAACTCCTTGCATTCTCCAGATTATCTAGACAAAACATTCTCATTTGAAAAGTGGGTCTCTTTAGTAGTAGTGCTCAGGACAACAAAAGATGTGGGGAGGGGTACAGCAGTGGCCATTATTGATTTTATTTTATTTTTTATTATATTTTCTGGCTAAAGTTTTGCTGCTGTTAAAATTAATGACAAAAAATGTTTAACATGAAAAGTGCTTACACTGGCCCTTTTAACCCTTAAAAGACTGACCATTCTTATCTATTGAACTAAACATACTCTTGTGCCATATCCCTCCACACTATAATTGGGTGAGTTAAGATAATTAGGAGACCGTAATTATCTTTTCATGTAATTTCTGCATAAGATTCACAACTTCCACGCACCATAATTAGAAAGGAAATGTCATAAAGCTAGTTTTTATTAGAAACAATTACATTGTGATGCTTTTACTGGTGCCTGGAGGTATCCATGATACTTTGAAGCATGCATGAGATAGGCGATTGCTTCAATGACTGCAATTCATGCTCACGATAAATGTAAGCTGTCTTGTTTCTGCACATGTTCAGGGGAAGGGGTTAGGTGTCAAATTCTAAAATATCCAGTTATTTAAAAAAAAAAAAAAAGTCCACTTCTCCTCACCCCTCTATTTATGAGCCTTCAAGCTGTCAGGAAAGTGTTGAATACCACGATTTGAGGCATCCCTATATATAAATTGACATTTTCACAAAATATAATTTTCTCTAACAACAATGCTTTTTTGCTCCTGTCTTACACAGATGCTGATTATGTTGGTTATATTACATATACAACATAACAAAGTCAGAGGTGCTCATCAGAGAACGAACTAACCTAAATAGGTTAGTTCTATAGCCATGATAAGCTACTCTGAGAGCAACCCCTTTTAGCTCACTTGTGCCCTTCATAGGGTACTCCAGACGTGGATCCCTTGCTCACTGTGCCTTAGGGAGTTCAGCTGCACCTCACTGACGAGGCCCATAAAGGCCGAAACGCGTCTGGGGTTTGCTGTTTCTCCTGTTCAGGGTAGAATTGCCTGTTATTTCGGGGCTGGTTCACTCTTTTGAGTTGGACCAGACTGATACACTACAGGATATTTCTCCCTGTGAAGGGCACAAGTGAGCTAAAAGAGGTTGCTCTCAGAGTAGCTTATCATGGCTATAGAACTAACCTATTAAGGTTAGTTCGTTCTCTGATGAGCACCTCTGACTTTGTTATGTTGTATATGCAAATTACCCTTAGGGTTTAGTCTCCCTAAGGGTAATAGGGTACTCCAGACGTGGATCCCTTGCTCACTGTGCCTTAGGGAGTTCAGCTGCACCTCACTGACGAGGCCCATAAAGGCCGAAACGCGTCTGGGGTTTGCTGTTTCTCCTGTTCAGGGTAGAATTGCCTGGTATTTCGGGGCTGGTTCACTCTTTTGAGTTGGACCAGACTGATATACTACAGGATATTTCTCCCTGTGAAGGGCACAAGTGAGCTAAAAGAGGTTGCTCTCAGAGTAGCTTATCATGGCTATAGAACTAACCTATTAAGGTTAGTTCGTTCTCTGATGAGCACCTCTGACTTTGTTATGTTGGTTATATTACATACTTCACAAACATGTACAGTTTTCCTTGAGCTACAATTGTCCTCTAATCCAGTACTGCATATTCATAGAGTTTAATGGGGCATTGAATCCTATGAGCTCTTGCTCAATAATGTTGATTTTTTTTTTCTTTTTTCTTCTTTTCATTATATAGAAAATCAAACTCCACTTCAAGAAGCCTTAAATCAACTGGTCCGTCAGCTGCAGAGGTAAATCTCAGTATTGTATTGTATATACAAAATTACTGTGTGATGAAGCCATTTCAAAAAGCCAATTAGATTTAATCATTTATTTGCTGTGGTTGATATCTTGTAATGGACCATATGATTTATAGGCCTACATCTGATATCTGATATATGAACGGACACAGCAGACATTACAGATATTGTATAATCTAAATCTATAAGTGATGACAAGCACTTTATCAGTTTGGTATTGTTATATAAAACATATATTTTCTTACAGTAGGCTTAACTACATTTATCTGTCAATCACACTTTTGGATCCACCCACTAAGCCTGGACTGATTATTCTTTCTCATGGATAATTACTGACAATAACTGTGCTCACTAACTTCCCATTGGGGTGTTAATTTTCTGTCCAAAGCCAAGTGACATGATAATAGTTAGAATATGGAGATGTAAAGGAGGAAGTAATTGGCCTAGACCCAGTTTCAGGTCCCCACATATAAGGGCCTTTTTAACATCACATGGCTTTATCAGTGGCGGAGCTAGTGAACAGAGGGCCCCGGTATCACATATTATAATTGTCTAACTACGATTCGTCGTCGCGCTACGTTGCGTAGTGCGTACGACTTAGCGATGAGCGCCTCAGGCACTCATTGCCCGGCGAGCCTCGCATAGCGAGATGAGCCGTTATGTTAAACCGTAGCACTTTGGCAATGAGCGCCGCAGGCGCTCATTGCAGGCGAGCCTCGCATAGCGAGGCAAGCCGTTAAACCGAAGCACTTAGAAAAAAAATACTAGATGAAAAAAATTACGAGATAAGCTGCGGAACCAAAACACTAAATACACACAAAAAAATAAAACAAAGGTCACTTACAGCATGGGGAACCAGCCAGGACGTCTGGAAGTGAGTTGGAACTCCAATTTACAGCGATTTAGCCGAGTTACAAAGATCGAAAATCGGCTAAGCAAGAAAAAAATGGGCGCCGTAAAAAATGAAAACGAGGCTATACTACTACGAACTGCGTAAAACACAGCCACAGACGTATGTGTTTGAAAAACAACGAGATAAAGGATGCGGATTAACCGCGCAATGAGTAAAAACAGAGTAGCGAGTAGATTTTGCAAAACCCAATTACAGATTTACGCATTAACACAGATTTAACGCCTATGTCTCGCGCAACATCGGATTTCCCGCCGAAACCAACGCATTTGATGAAATATAAGTTGTAAGTTACAAAAAAAAAAAAAAAAAAAAAATTGTATTTATATAATTGTAGTTATTTTAAGGGGGAAAAAAAGGGACTAATGCAGCGTTCTGTTTTTTTGCAAACAAATTTCACATTTAATTTTTATTGACCGTCATTTTACCGTTTCACCATATTCACTGTTAAACCGTAGTACTTTAGCGGGCTTAGCGATGAGCGCCGCAGGCAATCATCGCCCGCCGAGCCTCGCGCAGCAAGGCGAGCCGTAAAACCGTAGTACTTTGCAATGAGCGCCGCAGAAAAAATGCCGGACGAAGCAACATCAACACAGATTGCCAGCTCCTCAACACAATGCATAAAAAAAAAGGAAATTCATTTATTAATTTGAATTCTATATTTCGGTAGTACACACAAAACATTAGGTACCTTACAATTCCATATGTATATTAATAACTAAACAACTTTTAAAACATACACATCTGATTGCCGTCATTTTTTGACGGGCAATACGCTCGTATTATATATAATATGCCATGGCAGGGGAAGATCAGAAGAGGCACAGCAATCAAGTGCCGTGGACTAGGACAAGTAGCTACGAGGAGGGGATCCAGGTAATCCTGAGGGGGCATGGGCTGGGGTAGAGAGAGGTAACAGGGCATGTCATGGGGTTTAAGTTATAAGATGAGGTGGAAGTTAAAATACGTTTTTAGCCTATGCTTGTCTGGTTAATCGGTAGTGCTGATTGGCAGGTACAAATTGCAATGTAAGTTTAATGAAAGAAACTGCTGTTTTATCAATTAAGTTTTATTTAAAGCGCTTATTGCTTATAGTTTTAAAATATACTATATTTTTAATGTCTGCTGTGCCACATAAATGACTTGTTTTGTTTCTACAGCCTAATTCATTCAAGAGGATGATGCTTTTATATTTCGTGTATTATTCTCTTCATAAGCAACAAAAAAATAGGCCATCAGTTCTATGTTCTATGGACATGGTAATCAACTCTGAGAGCAACCTCTTTTAGCCACTTGTGCCCTTCACAGAGATATATCATGTAGTATATCAGTCTGCTCACACCCAATAGTGTGATCCAGTCCCGAAATACCAGGCAATTCTACCCTGAACAGGAGATACAGCAAAGCCCAGTCGTACGTTTCAACTTCTATCTCCCTAAGGCACAATGGGGTAATAGTCCACGTCTGGAGACCCCTATCACCCCTAGGGAGACTAAGCCCTCATGGTAATTTGCATAAGCAAGGTGCTCAGAGAACAGACTGTGAGGGCAGTCTCTTTTAGCTCACTTGTGCCCGTAATGCTGCTCTCAGAGTAGGTGACCAGGCCTTTAGATATATCTGCCTCAGGTGATCGTTCTCCGTTCGAGCGGCTCTGACTTTGTATAGAATGTGAAAATCATGAGGTAGAAACAGAGGTGTCCGACTCCTGGACTGTCTATGCCTCTTATGTAGAGGGCACCCATGATTTATTGTGGCTGCTTCTAACAAATCATTGCAATTTACTTCACTGGAGTATATTACATGCTCAGATTGGATTGTTATAATCGTTGATGTATAACTCCAAGTCTGTGCCTTCACCAGCCCTTGTAGCTCTATTATATAGTGAGGGTGCACACATGCTCTACATGTATTGATCTTTCTTCTTTCTTTTTTTTCCAGAAAAGATCCCACCGCCTTCTTCTCCTTCCCAGTCACAGATTTCATAGCTCCCGGCTACTCTATGGTTATAAAAAACCCAATGGATTTCAGTACAATGAAAGAGAAGATTAGGAACAATGAATATGAGTCCATTGAAGAACTAAAGGTATTGGAAACATAGTTGTTTTTACATTTTTCTCCACACATTATGACCAGTGTCTGTTGGCCTTTTTTTTTTACTTACATTTTAATTTGTTTGTAGGAAAACTTCCAGCAGATCTGCCACAATGCAATGATCTATAACAAGCCTGGGACCGTTTACTACAAGGCTGCCAAGAAACTACTAAACTCCGGGATGAAGATTCTCAGCCAGGTAACAGGCTATCCATTTATAGCACAGGTAATGGCACTTCAGCTCCTCCATCCAGATAACTGTATACATGTGTGTGACGGGACAGGGCCAGCTGGGCATGCAGATGAAAATGGCATCCCACTGGTTAGGACTCAGCTACAGAAAGGCGGGAGGGTGATTCCCCCCAAGTGGTGCTACCAGTGAAGAGATTATAGCAAGGGGCTCGCTTCTTTTATTCCAAGGTATAGTCGTTGTAACGGAACCCATCACTTTTTTACCCTGTTTTATGGTTATTATTATGGTTAAAATATGATCCTACTGTTATACTGTATGTATGTTGGTTTATGCTCTGCAGAATATTAGCCCAGACTATTGCAGACCTTGGCATAATAGATAATCCTATTACAGAGACTCCTCATAAGATAAGGAAGTCTATTGTATAAAGTGTTTTCATTCTCAGCCATAAGAACAAAGAAGGATTATCTAATCCATGTCTGATTGTATCAAAGTTGCCAGGTAGCCTCAGGGAGGTGTGACCCACCTATTGTCCCTCTATGTGTATTGTGTGGCCAACTATGAGGGATGTGTATTGCCTGTAAATATTTCTGCACATAACCAAATAAAGTCGGTAGTCTTGAACTCCCAAATTGAGTGTCGTCCAATATGGGAGGTTGGGAATGGTGAAACTGTAGTGCCTCTTGGGTATTTTACCGTATACCAGCGGAGATATTGGATTCGTGTTCCAACTCTGTTACAGTCGTATTAAAGAACCAGCAGGATTTGATACATGTGGGATCAATAGCAGATGGTAACCTAAACAATATGTGTCCTTCACTTTTACAATAGGCAGATTGACCTTTGAACCTTGAATCGGCAATGTAGACAGGATTTCTATTGGCTGGGCAAAATTTGGGCCAGAACAATCTCAAGCCAGCCTGAATCAACCAATCTTATAAATACTTACATCATAGGCTGATTGTAATGGCTGTATCATCTTCTGTCTAAAGATACACCAACCTTATCAGTACATGGCTTGATTTGTTTTACAATGTCAGTACACCGTTTCCACAACTTATAAAATGTCCCACGACTTTTAATAAAATGAATGAACAAATAGCTCTTTTAGGGGAGGAGTGTTTGTGGCGATCACCATTGGTGACTAGCCATACTGGTACCTTGACCGTGAGCAGTTATATGGAGAGAGTGAACACGTATGAAAGAAGCTTTTGCACTATATTCAGGTTTATTAACGTCGCTGCACCCAGTGCATGTGCACCCTTGTGATCCCTACATGATGCATCTGTGTGTACTCTTGTTCATCCATGCTTTTGCACTCTCTTCTGCATGCCACAACCACCTTCTGCCCTTTCTACTCTCGCTCCTCTCCCATGTCCCATTTTTTTTATGCAAATGTACTGCTCTCGCTTCCACCTGCATTTTATTTGCCTGCTTTCCGCTTTATTTCAGTGCGTCCAAATTCTCACTTTAACACCTCTCAACCTGCAGACATGTTATGTATAACTTAATGCATTCCACATACTGATGTGCTCGCAATCTCTTTCTTCACATATGTTTAGTAATAGAAACCTCTTTTTTTCAGGAGAGAATGCAAAGTCTCAAGCAGAGCATTGACTTTATGGCGGATCTACAGAAAACTGGGAAGGACAAAGAGAAAGGAGACTCTCAGCTGGATGGGGTCAGTGATATGAAAGAGGAATCCATGGACACCTTCGATGTTTCTGCTTTCAAAAGTCCAATCAAGGATCTGAAAAGGTACGTCCAGTGTTTTTTTTTGCCTACAAGACTTCTAGTCTTGAACTTAGACTAAACGTCTTTTTTTTTTCAAACATAATTTACTGTTATTGTGAGTGACAATTAATCATGTGAGGTAAATGCATTTTCATGACATTTATGCTTTAAAATACCTAGATCGATCCTGGTGTTGGGACAGGTCTGCCGCTGCAGTGCAGCCTCCAATTGCTAGATGGCGCTGCCAATATTTTGCAACGCTGCCGATTATGTGAGAGAAGTTCTAAGCTTATAATGTTAGTCTAACCCTCCCCCTAACAGTATACTTAAGCCTTGACTCTGATATGGCACCGGCATATCGGCAGCGCCATCTAGAGGATGCTCACCACCACTGCTGCGCTACCATAAGAGGATCCAAATACCCAACTTCCTCAGTCACGTATTTAACGCTTCTGCTCAATTCTTTATGTGCATGTTTTTATTTGCGCAATAATTGGGATCCGTATTGTGTCACTTTTTAGGTAGCCGCATACGCTTGTTCCGATTTTCCTATATGTAACACGTTTCATTTATTTTTATATAAACTAAAGCTATTTGCGAGTGCTTTTTATTTATCTTTCAGGTCTGTGGAACATTAGAAGCTACCATGAACCATTTGGTCTCTGATTTGATTCTATGTTTTTCAGAAAAGACAAAGATCAACTGGACGAAAAACAGAAACAGAACGAGATCGCAGCCGAGAAGGAGCAGGAGCAGATTGACCTGGTTATCAGACAGTCGCTCGGCAAACTATCCAAGAGAGTGATAAACAGCCAGGTGATCAAAGCTATGCCGGGAACTCAGGGTTAGAGGACCACTGTGGTTCAAGAAAATATTCATAGCTTTCCAAGTCATGTGCATAAAATATTTTTAGACAAAATCAGGATTTTGAATACTTTGTTTATTTAAAAACAAATCATTACTTTACCTGTGAGCAGTCTGAGATGTGTGTTTTTATCTATCTGCAGTGCAGGCAAGTATCCACTAGATGGCGCCATCAGGCTTCAGGGAAGGCCTATAATTATTCCCCCTTCTGGCGCGGCACAACTCGACGGCGCTGAATCAACAGCGAGGCTATCGCTATGTTCGGTGTGGGCTCTCGAGCGCGCCTCTCATAGCTTAAGGCCTCTTCTTATATGCAATGTGCAGCAGTATTCCGAAAATCGGCAGCTCCATCTAGTGGCTGGCGACGGCACTGCTGCTGCCATATTGCATAGAGAAAGAGGGAAAGGACTCTATCACACCTTGTAAAACCATATATCTACTTGGCTACTCCTTCATGCCACCTGGCTGCTAAAAATGTTCAGGGAGAACATTTCCTATCAGATTAAAAGGATGCTTAAGTTAGAAAATCTGAAACTGCTACAAGATAACTACAATGGCTTCCACAGAAACAATGTGAGTCATATGACAGGAAGGAGGTAACACAGCAGCTCAGACAGATTAATTTAATTAATTGTAATTTATTTACAGCTGGCTTTATTATTGAATTTTATAAATACATATTTATTGATCAAGTGGTGAACTAGATACTCATAGCCCTTTTCCTGATGCTTACACTGGCAGTTAGGCACTCAAAAGAATTGTAGTAAATCCCAACCTTGTAAAGGTGCAATAGATTCCCAAAGCTACCTCATTCTTTGGTATAATAATTTGCAAATACATGTTTTTACCATATGCTGTACAGTGCTGATGGGGAAGGGTCTCTGACATCCCGAAATGTTACTGTTTTTCAGCTGGAGTTTGAAAGAAGGAAATCCGATGGGACTACAACTCTGGGTTTACTCAATCCTGCAGACACTCCTCCCGTGGGTATGTAACAGATGGAGTGGCCCCTTTTTGACTTTATATTTGATTTAACGTACTTTATTTCATTAAGAGTTGCTTAAAAGCATTTTTTCTTCCTAAAATCATACCATTTGTTTGGTTCTGCCATCTGCAGCTCCTGAATATACATACTGTGAAGGAATATGTTTCCAATTAGACTCTCTCGGGACTTCTCTCAAGCAGCACATTGCAGAATGTTATCACTGAGACACTGCACACCCTGTACTTGGAAGTACACTGTCTTCATGAGATGCAGAGGGAAAAAAACAGGAACTATTTGTTTTATTTTTGGGCAGAAAAAACAAAGCGCCGCTTAATGATATAAAGTACACAAAAGTAAATAAATACACAGGGTTATTATATACCCGGAACCTTCCATATCCCTTTAATTGCAGTATTCTTTTCAAGTAATGAGTTTTCAGTCTGCGATGCGCTGCATCGATATACAATATACTTTATCAGCATAAACAGAACATTTCTGAATTAAAGGATTCCTACAAAATGATTGTTTGGTTCCTGTGAGGACAGCACAGACGTGTAAACGGTGCATTGACATTTAACATGTTGTTTTATACAGAGGGAGGACACTTACCCCCAACTCTGGGGTCCACGGCGGGCCGGCTGCAGGCAGGGGTTAATTCACTGCAGGGATTCAAAGAGGACAAACGCAACAAGGTCACGCCAGGTGAGAGAGCAGAGCCCCCTCTACTTTGTTTGTTGTTTTGTTTGTTTAATTTAACATAATAACAGAAATTAGTGTTTTTTCCTTGAAGTTTTACATTTACGTATTAAGTATTCCATTTTTAAAGATGCATGCAATTCCTTTCTTCATATACTGATGTATTGCTATTATTGCTTATTAAACGAAACCGTGCTGTGTGAGCAATACTGTGGCCCTTTAAATGTATGTATGATGCATCTGATAGAAAATCAGTAGTGTATAAAAAACATTTATTTAAAAAAGAAAATTCATGCAAAAACATAAATATATTTACCCTACAGTTTGCACAATTTGGGTTTGAGAAGGAGCATCCCTGAAATTCAAGCTAAATTAGCATAAAATGTATAATTTGTTGTGGCAAATCTGAGGCAGCTACAACATTGGGAATTGAGTCTTTGCAGCAAAGCATAATGGGATTTGTAGTCTTTTGTTGCCAATTCCACACTTATCTCTGCCCTTGAATGATGCAGCTCAGGCAGTACTGCTCTGGATCTCTGCACTGCTGCTGGCTGGAAGGTTAGTGTAGGGTTTAAAAAAACTTCCATATAATTCTATTTACTGTATTGTAACCACAATTAAGGATTTAAACTGATAACCAGTTCAGTGTAAATGGTACTTGGCAAATATTGAAAAATTAAAATGTCCACAAGCGATCTCCATTACTAAGTAAATAAAGTAGTTTTTGTGCTCAGACTGGTTGTGGCCGTGGGATAGTCCCAGTTGTGTGTCTGTGGGATCGTCCCTGGGGTGTGTGTGTGTGTCTGTGGGATCGTCCCTGGGGTGTGTGTGTGTGTCTGTGGGATCGTCCCTGGGGTGTGTGTGTGTCTGTGGGATCGTCCCTGGGGTGTGTGTGTGTGTCTGTGGGATCGTCCCAGGTGTGTGTGTCTGTGGGATAGTCCCGGTTGTGTGTGTCTGTGGGATAGTCCCGGTTGTGTGTGTCTGTGGGATAGTCCCGGTTGTGTGTGTCTGTGGGATAGTCCCGGTTGTGTGTGTCTGTGGGATAGTCCCGGTTGTGTGTGTCTGTGGGATAGTCCCGGTTGTGTGTGTCTGTGGGATAGTTCCGGTTGTGTGTGTCTGTGGGATAGTTCCGGTTGTGTGTGTCTGTGGGATAGTTCCGGTTGTGTGTGTCTGTGGGATAGTTCCGGGTGTGTGTGTCTGTGGGATAGTTCCGGGTGTGTGTGTGTGTCTGTGGGATCGTCCCGGGTGTGTGTGTGTGTCTGTGGGATCGTCCCGGGTGAGGGTGTGTCTGTGGGATCGTCCCGGGTGAGGGTGTGTCTGTGGGATCGTCCCGGGTGAGGGTGTGTCTGTGGGATCGTCCCGGGTGAGGGTGTGTCTGTGGGATCGTCCCGGGTGTGGGTGTGTCTGTGGGATCGTCCCGGGTGTGGGTGTGTCTGTGGGATCGTCCCGGGTGTGGGTGTGTCTGTGGGATCGTCCCGGGTGTGGGTGTGTCTGTGGGATCGTCCCGGGTGTGGGTGTGTCTGTGGGATCGTACCGGGTGTGGGTGTGTGTGTGTGTCTGTGGGATCGTTCTAGGTGTGGGTGTGTCTGTGGGATCGTCCCGGGTGTGGGTGTGTCTGTGGGATCGTCCCGGGTGTGGGTGTGTGTGTGTCTGTGGGAACGTCCCGGGTGTGGGTGTGTGTGTCTGTGGGATCGTCCCGGGTGTGGGTGTGTCTGTGGGATCGTCCCGGGTGTGTGTGTGTGTGTGTGTGTGTGTGTGTGGGATCGTCCCGGGTGTGTGTCTGTGGGATTGTCCCGGTTGTGGGTGTGTGTGTCTGTGGGATCGTCCCGGTTGTGGGTGTGTCTGTGGGATCGTCCCGGTTGTGGGTGTGTCTGTGGGATCGTCCCGGAGGTGGGTGTGTGTCTGTGGGATCGTCCCGGAGGTGTGTGTGTCTGTGGGATCGTCCCGGGTGTGTGTGTCTGTGGGATCGTCCCGGGTGTGTGTGTGTCTGTGGGATCGTCCCGGTTGTGTGTGTCTGTGGGATAGTGTAAATGGTACTTGGCAAATATTGAAAAATTAAAATGTCCACAAGCGATCTCCATTACTAAGTAAATAAAGTAGTTTTTGTGCTCAGACTGGTTGTGGCCGTGGGATAGTCCCAGTTGTGTGTCTGTGGGATCGTCCCTGGGGTGTGTGTGTGTGTCTGTGGGATCGTCCCTGGGGTGTGTGTGTGTGTCTGTGGGATCGTCCCTGGGGTGTGTGTGTGTCTGTGGGATCGTCCCTGGGGTGTGTGTGTGTCTGTGGGATAGTCCCGGTTGTGTGTGTCTGTGGGATAGTCCCGGTTGTGTGTGTCTGTGGGATAGTCCCGGTTGTGTGTGTCTGTGGGATAGTCCCGGTTGTGTGTGTCTGTGGGATAGTCCCGGTTGTGTGTGTCTGTGGGATAGTTCCGGTTGTGTGTGTCTGTGGGATAGTTCCGGTTGTGTGTGTCTGTGGGATAGTTCTGGGTGTGTGTGTGTGTGTCTGTGGGATCGTCCCGGGTGTGTGTCTGTGGGATTGTCCCTGGTGTGTGTGTGTGTGTCTGTGGGATCGTCCCGGGTGTGTGTCTGTGGGATTGTCCCGGTTGTGGGTGTGTGTGTCTGTGGGATCGTCCCGGTTGTGGGTGTGTCTGTGGGATCGTCCCGGTTGTGGGTGTGTCTGTGGGATCGTCCCGGAGGTGGGTGTGTGTCTGTGGGATCGTCCCGGAGGTGGGTGTGTGTCTGTGGGATCGTCCCGGAGGTGTGTGTGTCTGTGGGATCGTCCCGGGTGTGTGTGTCTGTGGGATCGTCCCGGGTGTGTGTGTGTCTGTGGGATCGTCCCGGTTGTGTGTGTCTGTGGGATAGTGTAAATGGTACTTGGCAAATATTGAAAAATTAAAATGTCCACAAGCGATCTCCATTACTAAGTAAATAAAGTAGTTTTTGTGCTCAGACTGGTTGTGGCCGTGGGATAGTCCCAGTTGTGTGTCTGTGGGATCGTCCCTGGGGTGTGTGTGTGTGTCTGTGGGATCGTCCCTGGGGTGTGTGTGTGTGTCTGTGGGATCGTCCCTGGGGTGTGTGTGTGTCTGTGGGATCGTCCCTGGGGTGTGTGTGTGTCTGTGGGATAGTCCCGGTTGTGTGTGTCTGTGGGATAGTCCCGGTTGTGTGTGTCTGTGGGATAGTCCCGGTTGTGTGTGTCTGTGGGATAGTCCCGGTTGTGTGTGTCTGTGGGATAGTCCCGGTTGTGTGTGTCTGTGGGATAGTTCCGGTTGTGTGTGTCTGTGGGATAGTTCCGGTTGTGTGTGTCTGTGGGATAGTTCTGGGTGTGTGTGTCTGTGGGATAGTTCTGGGTGTGTGTGTGTGTGTCTGTGGGATCGTCCCGGGTGAGGGTGTGTCTGTGGGATCGTCCCGGGTGAGGGTGTGTCTGTGGGATCGTCCCGGGTGAGGGTGTGTCTGTGGGATTGTACCGGGTGTGGGTGTGTGTGTGTGTCTGTGGGATCGTTCCAGGTGTGGGTGTGTCTGTGGGATCGTCCCGGGTGTGGGTGTGTCTGTGGGATCGTCCCGGGTGTGTCTGTGTCTGTGGGATCGTCCCGGGTGTGGGTGTGTGTGTGTCTGTGGGAACGTCCCGGGTGTGTGTGTCTGTGGGATCGTCCCGGGTGTGGGTGTGTCTGTGGGATTGTCCCTGGTGTGTGTGTGTGGGATCGTCCCGGGTGTGTGTCTGTGGGATTGTCCCGGTTGTGGGTGTGTGTGTGTCTGTGGGATCGTCCCGGTTGTGGGTGTGTGTGTCTGTGGGATCGTCCCGGTTGTGGGTGTGTGTGTCTGTGGGATCGTCCCGGTTGTGGGTGTGTGTGTTTGTGGGATCGTCCCGGTTGTGGGTGTGTGTGTCTGTGGGATCGTCCCGGGTGTGTGTGTGTCTGTGGGATCGTCCCGGAGGTGTGTGTGTGTCTGTGGGATCGTCCCGGAGGTGGGTGTGTGTCTGTGGGATCGTCCCTGGGGTGTGTGTGTGTCTGTGGGATCGTCCCTGGGGTGTGGGTGTGTCTGTGGGATCGTCCCGGTTGTGTCTGTGTCTGTGGGATCGTCCCGGGTGTGGGTGTGTGTGTCTGTGGGATCGTCCCGGGTGTGTGTGTGTCTGTGGGATCGTCCCGGGTGTGGGTGTGTCTGTGGGATCGTCCCGGGTGTGTGTCTGTGGGATTGTCCCTGGTGTGTGTGTGGGATCGTCCCGGGTGTGTGTCTGTGGGATTGTCCCGGTTGTGGGTGTGTGTGTCTGTGGGATCGTCCCGGTTGTGGGTGTGTGTGTCTGTGGGATCGTCCCGGTTGTGGGTGTGTGTGTCTGTGGGATCGTCCCGGTTGTGGGTGTGTGTGTCTGTGGGATCGTCCCGGGTGTGTGTGTGTCTGTGGGATCGTCCCGGAGGTGTGTGTGTGTCTGTGGGATCGTCCCGGAGGTGGGTGTGTGTCTGTGGGATCGTCCCGGGTGTGTGTGTCTGTGGGATCGTCCCGGGTGTGTGTGTGTGGGATCGTCCCGGGTGTGTGTGTGTCTGTGGGATCGTCCCGGAGGTGGGTGTGTGTGTGTCTGTGGGATCGTCCCGGAGGTGGGTGTGTGTGGGATAGTCCCGGTTGTGTGTGTCTGTGGGATAGTGTAAATGGTACTTGGCAAATATTGAAAAATTAAAATGTCCACAAGCGATCTCCATTACTAAGTAAATAAAGTAGTTTTGTGCTCAGACTGGTTGTGGCCGTGGGATAGTCCCAGTTGTGTGTCTGTGGGATCGTCCCTGGGGTGTGTGTGTGTGTGTCTGTGGGATCGTCCCTGGGGTGTGTGTGTGTCTGTGGGATCGTCCCTGGGGTGTGTGTGTGTGTCTGTGGGATCGTCCCAGGTGTGTGTGTCTGTGGGATAGTCCCAGGTGTGTGTGTCTGTGGGATAGTCCCTGTTGTGTGTGTCTGTGGGATAGTCCCGGTTGTGTGTGTCTGTGGGATAGTCCCGGTTGTGTGTGTCTGTGGGATAGTCCCGGTTGTGTGTGTCTGTGGGATAGTCCCGGTTGTGTGTGTCTGTGGGATAGTCCCGGTTGTGTGTGTCTGTGGGATAGTCCCGGTTGTGTGTGTCTGTGGGATAGTCCCGGTTGTGTGTGTCTGTGGGATAGTCCCGGTTGTGTGTGTCTGTGGGATAGTTCTGGGTGTGTGTGTGTGTGTCTGTGGGATTGTCCCGGGTGAGGGTGTGTCTGTGGGATCGTCCCGGGTGAGGGTGTGTCTGTGGGATCGTCCCGGGTGAGGGTGTGTCTGTGGGATCGTCCCGGGTGAGGGTGTGTCTGTGGGATCGTCCCGGGTGTGGGTGTGTCTGTGGGATCGTACCGGGTGTGGGTGTGTCTGTGGGATCGTACCGGGTGTGGGTGTGTCTGTGGGATCGTACCGGGTGTGGGTGTGTCTGTGGGATCGTTCCAGGTGTGGGTGTGTCTGTGGGATCGTACCGGGTGTGGGTGTGTGTGTCTGTGGGATCGTTCCAGGTGTGGGTGTGTCTGTGGGATCGTCCCGGGTGTGGGTGTGTCTGTGGGATCGTCCCGGGTGTGGGTGTGTGTGTGTCTGTGGGAACGTCCCGGGTGTGGGTGTGTGTGTCTGTGGGATCGTCCCGGGTGTGGGTGTGTGTGTCTGTGGGATCGTCCCGGGTGTGTGTCTGTGGGATTGTCCCTGGTGTGTGTGTGTGTGTCTGTGGGATCGTCCCGGGTGTGTGTCTGTGGGATCGTCCCGGGTGTGTGTCTGTGGGATCGTCCCGGTTGTGGGTGTGTGTGTCTGTGGGATCGTCCCGGAGGTGTGTGTGTGTCTGTGGGATCGTCCCGGAGGTGGGTGTGTGTCTGTGGGATCGTCCCGGAGGTGGGTGTGTGTCTGTGGGATCGTCCCGGGTGTGTGTGTGTGGGATCGTCCCGGGTGTGTGTGTGTCTGTGGGATCGTCCCGGGTGTGGGTGTCTGTGGGATAGTCCCGGTTGTGTGTGTCTGTGGGATAGTGTAAATGGTACTTGGCAAATATTGAAAAATTAAAATGTCCACAAGCGATCTCCATTACTAAGTAAATAAAGTAGTTTTTGTGCTCAGACTGGTTGTGGCCGTGGGATAGTCCCAGTTGTGTGTCTGTGGGATCGTCCCTGGGGTGTGTGTGTGTGTCTGTGGGATCGTCCCTGGGGTGTGTGTCTGTGGGATCGTCCCTGGGGTGTGTGTGTGTCTGTGGGATCGTCCCTGGGGTGTGGGTGTGTCTGTGGGATCGTCTCGGGTGTGTCTGTGTCTGTGGGATCGTCCCGGGTGTGGGTGTGTGTGTGTCTGTGGGAACGTCCCGGGTGTGGGTGTGTGTGTCTGTGGGATCGTCCCGGGTGTGTGTCTGTGGGATCGTCCCGGGTGTGTGTCTGTGGGATTGTCCCTGGTGTGTGTGTGTGTGTGTGTGTGGGATCGTCCCGGGTGTGTGTCTGTGGGATTGTCCCGGTTGTGGGTGTGTGTGTCTGTGGGATCGTCCCGGTTGTGGGTGTGTCTGTGGGATCGTCCCGGGTGTGTGTGTGTCTGTGGGATCATCCCGGAGGTGTGTGTGTGTCTGTGGGATCGTCCCGGAGGTGGGTGTGTGTCTGTGGGATCGTCCCGGGTATGTGTGTCTGTGGGATCGTCCCGGGTGTGTGTGTGTGGGATCGTCCCGGGTGTGTGTCTGTGGGATTGTCCCGGTTGTGGGTGTGTGTGTCTGTGGGATCGTCCCGGTTGTGGGTGTGTGTGTGTGTCTGTGGGATCGTCCCGGGTGTGTGTGTGTGGGATCGTCCCGGGTGTGTGTCTGTGGGATTGTCCCGGTTGTGGGTGTGTGTGTCTGTGGGATCGTCCCGGTTGTGGGTGTGTGTGTGTCTGTGGGATCGTCCCGGTTGTGGGTGTGTGTGTCTGTGGGATCGTCCCGGTTGTGTGTCTGTGGGATTGTCCCGGTTGTGGGTGTGTGTGTCTGTGGGATCGTCCCGGTTGTGGGTGTGTGTGTGTCTGTGGGATCGTCCCGGTTGTGGGTGTGTGTGTGTCTGTGGGATCGTCCCGGTTGTGGGTGTGTGTGTCTGTGGGATCGTCCCGGTTGTGTGTCTGTGGGATTGTCCCGGTTGTGGGTGTGTGTGTCTGTGGGATCGTCCCGGTTGTGGGTGTGTGTGTGTCTGTGGGATCGTCCCGGTTGTGGGTGTGTGTGTCTGTGGGATCGTCCCGGTTGTGGGTGTGTGTGTCTGTGGGATCGTCCCGGGTGTGTGTGTGTCTGTGGGATCATCCCGGAGGTGTGTGTGTGTCTGTGGGATCGTCCCGGAGGTGGGTGTGTGTCTGTGGGATCGTCCCGGGTGTGTGTGTCTGTGGGATCGTCCCGGGTGTGTGTGTGTGTGATCGTCCCGGGTGTGTGTCTGTGGGATTGTCCCGGTTGTGGGTGTGTGTGTCTGTGGGATCGTCCCGGTTGTGGGTGTGTGTGTGTCTGTGGGATCGTCCCGGTTGTGGGTGTGTGTGTCTGTGGGATCGTCCCGGTTGTGGGTGTGTGTGTCTGTGGGATCGTCCCGGGTGTGTGTGTGTCTGTGGGATCATCCCGGAGGTGTGTGTGTGTCTGTGGGATCGTCCCGGAGGTGGGTGTGTGTCTGTGGGATCGTCCCGGGTGTGTGTGTCTGTGGGATCGTCCCGGGTGTGTGTGTCTGTGGGATCGTCCCGGGTGTGTGTGTGTGGGATCGTCCCGGGTGTGTGTGTGTGGGATCGTCCCGGGTGTTTGTGTGTCTGTGGGATCGTCCCGGAGGTGGGTGTGTGTGTGTCTGTGGGATCGTCCCGGGTGTGGGTGTCTGTGGGATAGTCCCCGTTGTGTGTGTCTGTGGGATAGTGTAAATGGTACTTGGCAAATATTGAAAAATTAAAATGTCCACAAGCGATCTCCATTACTAAGTAAATAAAGTAGTTTTTGTGCTCAGACTGGTTGTGGCCGTGGGATAGTCCCAGTTGTGTATCTGTGGGATCGTCCCGGGGGTGTGTGTGTGTGTGTGTGTGTGTGTGTCTGTGGGATCGTCCCGGGGGGGTGTGTGTGTGTGTCTGTGGGATCGTCCCTGGGGTGTGTGCGTGTGTCTGTGGGATCGTCCCTGGGGTGTGTGTGTGTGTCTGTGGGATCGTCCCTGGGGTGTGTGTGTGTGTGTCTGTGGGATCGTCCCTGGGGTGTGTGTGTGTCTGTGGGATCGTCCCAGGTGTGTGTGTCTGTGGGATAGTCCCTGTTGTGTGTGTCTGTGGGATAGTCCCTGTTGTGTGTGTCTGTGGGATAGTCCCGGTTGTGTGTGTCTGTGGGATAGTCCCGGTTGTGTGTGTCTGTGGGATAGTCCCGGTTGTGTGTGTCTGTGGGATAGTTCCGGTTGTGTGTGTCTGTGGGATAGTTCTGGGTGTGTGTGTCTGTGGGATAGTTCTGGGTGTGTGTGTGTCTGTGGGATCGTCCCGGGTGTGTGTGTGTCTGTGGGATCGTCCCGGGTGAGGGTGTGTCTGTGGGATCGTCCCGGGTGAGGGTGTGTCTGTGGGATCGTCCCGGGTGAGGGTGTGTCTGTGGGATCGTCCCGGGTGAGGGTGTGTCTGTGGGATCGTCCCGGGTGAGGGTGTGTCTGTGGGATCGTCCCGGGTGAGGGTGTGTCTGTGGGATCGTACCGGGTGTGGGTGTGTCTGTGGGATCGTCCCGGGTGTGTGTGTGTGTCTGTGGGATCGTCCCGGGTGTGTGTGTGTGTCTGTGGGATCGTCCCGGGTGTGGGTGTGTCTGTGGGATCGTCCTGGGTGTGTGTGTGTGTGGGATCGTCCCGGGTGTGTGTGTGTGTGTGTGTGTGGGATCGTCCCGGGTGTGTGTGTGTGTGTGGGATCGTCCCGGGTGTGTGTGTGTGTCTGTGGGATGGTCCCGGAGGTGGGTGTGTGTGTCTGTGGGATCGTCCCGGAGGTGGGTGTCTGTGGGATCGTCCCGGAGGTGGGTGTCTGTGGGATCGTCCTGGGTGTGTGTGTGTGTCTGTGGGATCGTCCCGGGGGTGGGTGTGTAGGTGTGTCTGTGGGATCGTCCCGGGGGGGTGTGTGTGTGTGGGATCGTCCCGGAGGTGGGTGTGTGTGGGATCGTCCCGGAGGTGGGTGTGTGTGTCTGTGGGATCGTCCCGGAGGTGGGTGTCTGTGGGATCGTCCTGGGTGTGTGTGTGTGTCTGTGGGATCGTCCCGGGGGTGGGTGTGTAGGTGTGTCTGTGGGATCGTCCCGGGGGGGTGTGTGTGTGTGTCTGTGGGATCGTCCCAGGGGGGTGTGTCTGTGGGATCGTCCCGGGGGTGTGTGTGTGTCTGTGGGATCGTCCCGGGGGTGTGTGTGTCTGTGGGATCGTCCCGGGGGTGTGTGTGTGTGTGTGTCTGTGGGATCGTCCCGGGGGTGTGTGTGTGTCTGTGGGATCGTCCCGGGGGTGTGTGTGTGTCTGTGGGATCGTCCCGGGGGTGTGTGTGTGTGTGTCTGGGATCGTCCCGGGGGTGTGTGTGTGTGTGTCTGTGGGATCGCCCCGGGGGTGTGTGTGTGGTGTCTGTGGGATCGTCCCGTGGGGGTGTGTGTGTGTCTGTGGGATCGTCCCGGGGGGGTGTGTGTGTGTCTGTGGGATCGTCCCGGGGGGGTGTGTGTGTGTCTGTGGGATCGTCCCGGGGGGGGTGTGTGTGTGTCTGTGGGATCGTCCCGGGGGTGTGAGTGTGTGTCTGTGGGATCGTCCCGGCGGGGGGGGTGTGTCTGTGGGATCGTCCCGGGGGTGTGTCTGTGGGATCGTCCCGGGTGAACTCGGAAGTCAGCTTTGTGCAAGTAGAGAAATGGGAGACACTGATCAAAGCCGTTAGTGCCCAAAGGGGTGTATTTCGGTTTTAGTGCGTAAAGGGATATGGGAGGTTTCTGGATCTTAGTAGGTATCTAATATCCCTGTGTATCTATTTACTTTATTAAGAAGTGCTTATAAGCTCTGTTTTTTTTTTTCTGCCAAAAATCAAACAAATAGTCCCTGTATGGGTCTGCCCTCTGCAGTGTTTGGAGACACAGACTCTGCTCTACTTGCTGGGTTGTCTCATAAAAACGAATCCGTGACCAGCTCAGCAACATGCTGCCAAGACGTGGTCCCTACTAGGCTAGGACACTACACGGTACACCCAGCCATACAAAGTATATATATGCATATGCTGCAATGGGCAGACCCATACAGGGAATGTTTGTTTGACTTTAGGCAGTAAAAACAGAGTTGATAAGCACTTTTTAATAAAATAAAGTACATAAATGTAAAAATATACACAGTGATGTGTTATATATATATATATATATATATATATATATATATATATATATATATATATATATATATTATTATTTTATTTTTTTTTCGATTTAATTAATTTTTTTTTTTTTAATCTAAACACACACCCGCAGAGGTGCCTTCATCGGTACCTAATACTAACCTTCAATCTAGCAGCAGTGTCTGAGCTCCTCCTTGCTTCCTTGTCCAGGGGAAAACAAGACTACACATCCCGTGATGACCTGACAGTCGCTTGAAACAGTGTAATAACTGGCTGAGATTGGCCAAACAAATTATGACTTTTATGCTAATTTAACTAAGGCCTTCTCAAAATGAATTGGCAGAAACCTGAAGTAATTTGCAACTTTTATTTTAGTATTTTTTCATTCAAAAAAATATTTGCATACACTACTGATTCTTCTCTATCGGATGCATTCATAATCCATGAAACTTAAATATGTTTAAAAGACACACATACCATCTGTTACACCTGCAGACATGTCATTGCACTTACACATCTCTGCATATGCAAATACTATTCCATGTCACTGCAGAGGTGCATCTGCTCAGGCCTTACTAAAACTAAATAGGAAAATCGCAGTTGCGTCTTCTTTGGGTAAGTGAGGGGAGGGAGGGAAGAATGGGGAGAGAGGCAGGGAGACCAGCAGAGAGCACACAGAACGCAAAGAGGGCGCACAGAGAGAGGCACAACAGACAATTGAACATAACATAGTTTTAAGAAAAAATGCATCTTAGCTGTGCACAGATTTATCCACTTAGAGGCCACCCTATGGGAGATCGCCATGCATAACATGTAGGAGAGGAAGATTTAAAAAAGAAATGATGAGAGATGGAGCATAAAGGGCATAGGATGCATAGTAGAGCAGCAAGACAAAAAGAAGGTGGGCGAGAGATTGAAGTCATATGTAAAAATGGCAGGATCTCTTGCATGCTTTCCCTCAATCTCCTGCAGCCCTAGGCCATGTCATGTGGACCTTTCAGCAAATTTGACCATAGAAGTTACAATAATTATATTTGCCTTTCCGAATCTAAACAGGTCAGTAGTTCTTCACATGCGATTATAATAACTGTAATTGTTTGTTTCTTTAGTATTATACTTGAATTATGGACCATTCAGTTCCTACGCTCCTTCCTACGACTCGACATTTGCAAACGTCAGCAAAGATGATTCAGACTTAATCTACACAACGTATGGAGAGGAGCCCAGCCTTCAGGGGTCATTCAGGTAGTGTTCTGAATTTAGCAGCCAAATTACTGACAACCCCCCCCCCCCCCCCCCCCCCCATCTGCTTCCCAGTAGTAGTGATCTATATTGGCCTTTCTCCCTCTACTATGTGAGACTGATGTACAGCTAGCTGTGATTCTACATATTTCCTATGTCGTTCAGTTGTGTCTGACTCTCAGTGATCCTATGGACCATAGTACGCCAGGCATAATCATTATGTCTCTGGTCGTGCTGATCTGCAATGTTTTTTTGGGCAAAGATTCTGGAGTGGGTTGCAAGTTCCTTCAGTGGGTTTGCCTGACAACTGCTATGACCTTTTTATCTTGGGTGACCCTACATGGTTTAGCTCACAGCTTCATTGAGATACACAAGCACTTCACCACAACAAGGTAGTGATCCAGAAGGTGGTTGCATGCATTAGAAGATGAGAGAGGAGGGGGAAGTGACTTAAGCAAACACTCTATAGATGTAAGATTATATATAGACAGGAGGTTCAGGGTATATAAGATATAAGCACCTCCAGACATGTCAATAAACTAGTGATTTAACAAATGGAGAGAGGAAAGTACACCTTAAAGTCCAGGAGTGTCATAATCCTAGGTAAGGCCCAGTGGCTATGGCATGGAATTGACAAAATACTCCAGACAAAAATAAATTCGATACAAAATATAATGCTTTAAGTCAATAAAAAAAAAATGAGCATAAATAAATAAATAAAAGCACAATAGTTTATCCCACAATGATGAAGTGGTGATACAAGTGTATGCATATCTAATCAGCATAACAGACACACACAATGATCACAAACTGAGGTTAAGTATTGTTACACGATATTGACTGTGTAAGTGTCTGGTCTATATCACCAAATGTTGCCCTTAATTGGGGAATCCGTGTAAATATGCATGAGTAAGAAGTCAAAGGTTTACGTGGATCGGATATAATAAATCTGTAGTGCTATAATAGCACAATCCTAATGACACATTATACATTAAGATCTGCTCCCACCTTCCCTGAGGCAGGGGAAGTATGGCATCGGTAGGGGATTCAAGAATCCTACCTCTGTGGCCCTAATGTAAATAGTACAGTAGAGGAGCGTTTTATGATAGAAGGGGACCCACCATTTGTCCCGTTAACTAGCTGATGCTACTCTCCCGAAGACTGATCCCACCAGGGATCCACTTACCCCTGCGTCAAGGACCTCTGTGGTATGAACAGGAAAGCTGGTATCGATCCACAGGCTAGATGGTGTTTCTGCTGTTAGTACGCCATGCAGCCAGATGAGGTCATCGTCAGGAGACACTCTGTATCGGACGCGCACGTTTCGCATGTGCTTCTCTGCTTCTCCAGGGCTATTATAGCACTACAGATTTATTACATCAGAACCACGTAAGCCTTTGACTTCTTACTCATGCATATTGCACTGATTCCCCAATTAAGGGCAACGTTTGCTGCTATAGACCAGACACTTACACAGTCAATATTGTGTAACAATACCTAACCTTAGTTTGTGACCATTGTGTGTGTGTGTGTCTGTTTAACTGATTAGATCTGCATATACAGGACACTTGTATCGCCACTTTGTTGTTGTGGGATACACTATTTTGCTTTTACTATGCTCAATAAATAATTAATAAAGCATTCAATGTTTTATCTAATTTTATTTTTGTCTGGAGTATTTTGCCAATTCCGTGCCATAGCCACTGGGTCTTACCTAGCATTATGACACCCCTGTACTTTGAGAGAGGAATGTACACCTTTTATTTGTTAAATGCATTAGAAGATGCAATATGGAGAATCACAATATTCATAGTGACAAAATCTGAGTGATTGGAATTGTGAGATAGGGTAACATGGCAGCAACCTAGTAGAAAGCAGAGGAAAACTGGAAAATTATAGACATAATTTGTAACGTTATATAGATTACTGAGCAGTCTATATTCAGCATATGAAGTCAGTCATTGTTTTGCTGCTGGGTGATGGCGGCTCTTCCATGTCTGTCCTTCCACTCTCCGCCCGGCGCTCCCTGCTCCCATCTCAGGAAAGGCGTTTCACTGCACTTGTCTATTTAAAACATCATCTTTTTGTTTAAAAGGTCGCTTTGCTCAGGAGAGGAGGAACTCCTGGGTGTAGTCTATAGAATTGCACAGTACAGAGCCCATTGTATTGTTCACTTGTCCAGGACCTTCTGCACCGCAGGACGCCTCCAGCTATGGAGATAAATTGCTCAGGCTAGAGTCTCAATTCAGACCAAACGTATCTTCAGAGCTAAATTAAAGGGACACAGTCACTGAGATTTCTCTACAGCTTAAAATATAGACTACACATTAATAAGCACTTGTGAATTTACATTTTAAAATCTTTCCTGAATATATGTTTGAGGTCTTTACTGCAGGCATCTGAGAGTCACGTCTGAAGCCAAGATCTGTTGTGGGCTGATCTGGTCCGTCCTTTATATCTACTGTTGCTAAATGGATGGCCTTTATGCTTTAAGGGGAGGGAGAGGGACCTGGAGGGAGAGGGAGAGGGACCTGGAGGGAGAGGGAGAGGGACCTGGAGGGAGAGGGAGAGGGACCTGGAGGGAGAGGGAGAGGGACCTGGAGGGAGAGGGAGAGGGACCTGGAGGGAGAGGGAGAGGGACCTGGAGGGAGAGGGAGAGGGACCTGGAGGGAGAGGGAGAGGGACCTGGAGGGAGAGGGAGAGGGACCTGGAGGGAGAGGGAGAGGGACCTGGAGGGAGAGGGACCTGGAGGGAGAGGGAGAGGGACCTGGAGGGAGAGGGAGAGGGACCTGGAGGGAGAGGGAGAGGGACCTGGAGGGAGAGGGAGAGGGACCTGGAGGGAGAGGGAGAGGGACCTGGAGGGAGAGGGAGAGGAACCTAGAGGGAGAGGGAGAGGGACCTGGAGGGAGAGGGAGAGGGACCTGGAGGGAGAGGGAGAGGGACCTGGAGGGAGAGGGAGAGGGACCTGGAGGGAGAGGGAGAGGGACCTGGAGGGAGAGGGAGAGGGACCTGGAGGGAGAGGGAGAGGGACCTGGAGGGAGAGGGAGAGGGACCTGGAGGGAGAGGGAGAGGGACCTGGAGGGAGAGGGAGAGGGACCTGGAGGGAGAGGGAGAGGGACCTGGAGGAGAGGGAGAGGGACCTGGAGGGAGAGGGAGAGGGACCTGGAGGGAGAGGGAGAGGGACCTGGAGGGAGAGGGAGAGGGACCTGGAGGGAGAGGGAGAGGGACCTGGAGGGAGAGGGAGAGGGACCGGGAGAGGGACCGGGAGAGGGACCGGGAGGGACTGGGAGAGGGACCGGGAGAGGGAGGGACCGGGAGGGACCTGTAGGGGGAGGGAGGGACCTGGAGGGGGAGGGAGGGACCTGGAGGGGGAGGGAGGGACCTGGAGGGGGAGGGACCTGGAGGGGGAGGGACCTGGAGGGGGAGGGACCTGGAGGGAGAGGGAGGGACCGGGAGGATGAAGGACCACTTTAGTGTCTTTATAAGTGCTGCTTATGTTACATTCCACAGTAATATGAGTTTCTTTACTAAATTACTTTTAAATTCAGTTCACATTTTTGTGGTTTTCTTCTTTTTTTTTTTATTTATGTCTTCCTGCACCCTACCTTACCAAGTTTAGTTTAGATAACCGTCTCTGAGAATATAAATCTAGTTGTATAGAATTCTGTAACATTGCTTATTTCTTAATATTCTGTGTGTGGTTAAATCGAATCTCTTTCTATTTATAGCATGCAGGAGTTCTTGGAGAACGTGCGAGACCCCCCGTACGGGATGGCAGACTGTATCCTTGATGCATTCACAGATGGGGAATATTCAAGAGCACACAGGGATGTGGACATGGTAACTACTTCTATACTCCCGCACTATAATGTGCTGATGTCTTTAAATGATACACTTTGGCATCTGCTGACTGGCCGGTGATTTCAAACTAATACTAGACACAGAAATGCCATATTTACACTATTTCCTGAAGAGCAAGTGTAGTAATCCAAAAAATCTTAGAGATGTTTTTAAATATTTAAAACGTCATTTTCATTTATGGTCCGAGGACAACGTGCAGGATGGCTACATCACTCTAGGAAGTCTAACTCTATTGCTTTGTATACTTTTTTGTTTTTCTCTTGATTATTCAGACATCATAAGCTCTGGTCTCTCCCACTGCATGCTGGGGATTCTGGGGAAACTAAAAACCCATATGTATAATATGCAGTATTGACAGGTGATTGACAATAGACAAAAATGGCATATTAAAACAAAATAAGAACAACCTTTTAATGTATTACATATATGCTGTCCTGACCATTGAATTGTTATTGTGCTGCGTGTCTAAGATTTTATTTTATTTTTTTAATCTTATTTTTTTTTGTCTTATTAGTCGGCGGATGTTGAGATCATAGAGCGGAAGGACAGCACCACCCCACAGGACCAATTTGCGTGCCTAAAATCTGTGTTTGGGCTGGGGATATTTGAAGAGACATGTGACTCTGAAGGTAAGGAACAGAATAATCACAGTCATTATCTATTGTTTCATTAAAAAAAAAAGTTGTGATGCCTCTGCTGGGATTTGGAGGCACCCATGACACCTTGGTGAAAGAGACCCTTACATTTATGCAGGACAGTGCTTATATTTATTGTTGCAATCTGTCCAATTACTTAACAAAGCCCGCTCCTCTCCAGTGGTCGTTAAAATATATAACACCACTAAGTTTCCAAGCTACCAAAAAGTCCTCTAATTATACAAGATGTAAACTTTCCACACACACTCAAGAAAGTATTGATTTTCTCTAAATGTTGTGCTGTCATTGCCTGTAACTTAACTTATGTATAGAGCTACGGAATATGTTGGCGCGTTACAAATAAACGATAATAATAATAATACCATATAGGGTCACATCACAGCAGGGAGGTCAGACAAATAGTGGTCCACTGGAGAAGGAATTGTCAGCACACTCAACTATTTTGGCAGAGAAAACCTTATGGATAAACACAACCAGAGACATATGTTCCTGGCATGTTGGAGTCAATAGGGTCATGGAGAGTCAGACACAACTGAATGGCATAACAAGATCATTGTTAATGTGAAAGATTGAACAAAAATATTGTTCCTGAATAATTGTAGATAAATGTAATGATGGATTGTTCCCCCTCATTATTTAATTTTTTTTATATTCCATGGTCTAAAAAAAAAAACCTGTTCCGTTCAAGAAAAAAAAGGCATAAAATATTTTGGGGTAAATTTTGAAGATTATGTTCATGACGTCAGTGAAGAGCGAGAGCGTGGGAAACGGATAACCTTTAAGATACTTACATTGAAACATACACATCATCACCCTCTCACTGGCCCAGAAGCAGCCCCTTGCATCATTCACTGCAACCACATATCTCCAGAAATGTAAACTCCCCTCTCACACTCACACAACTTCCACTAACGTATCATGGATCCCTCCAGGGTCCTGCGGAGGCATCCGTTTATTTTTCCTAATTAACTTTTTCTTGTTTCTTTATGCTCAGAGTCAGACTTTCAAACAGTGTAATTGTGCTCCTTTTAAGTTGCAGTTTTGCGGCTACGATGCTTCCAAAATTAATCTTAATTTCCAATTTTATTGCAGAGGTTGAAGAGTTCCAGAAGAAGCTCGATGAAACCACCATGCTACTGCGGGAGCTGCAGGAGGTTCAGAAAGAGCGCCTGAGCACCAAACCCCCTCCGAACATGGTGTGTTTACTGGCGCCGTCTGCCAAGGAGCTCCAAATTGGTACGTCACATAAAGATCATCTTCTCCACTTTCAGCAAAGTTTCCCTGGGAAATGGACTTTAATAGAAGCTTTTTCGCATGGGGGTATTTCTGTCTTGTGTGCCAAACTAATGTAAAATGTCATATTTTACTAAAAGTACCCAAAATAATAACATAGATACGGTCTTATTTACTCGGATACGCTAAGCTACAGGGGACAAGCTCCCAGGCCCGGGAAGGATAGTAATTACAAACTCTCTGTTCACTGCAATAATAACTTGGGATTTGGAGAGAGAACAGAGCTCGCCATTTTTGTTGTGGGGAGGTTTGGTCCCCATAGTGAAGGAAGCTCCAGACGTAGTGAGTTATATAAGAAAACTTTTATAAAATAGGGATGTGTATCAGTTTAAAAATTCAAAATATTTTTTGCACTTGGTTCTGAGTCCTGTTCGATGTATAGCAGCGCAGGTAAATGTATATATTTTATTAAGCTTAACCTCTCGCCTTAGTACACCTGGACCGCTATCACTTATTAAATTATGGCCCACCGACACTATGATTATTAATTTCCTCCATTTCAATAATATTAACTCCTTGAAATGTTTTTCTTTTTTTCACAGCGGAGAAAGTGAATGAAAACTTGAAGAAATTAGCCCAGCAAGTAAAACCAGGAGACGTAGTGAGCATTCCTGGGATCCGGAAGGCCATGGGGATCTCATTCCCTTTCCTAGAGACAGAAGAATCAATTGTGGATAAGACGGCAGGTATGTTACTAGCAAATAAGATAGCGCACGTTCCCTTAAAGGGAGTAGCGAGCATAATGTGCTGGTGAAATATGGTTTATTTATTAACTGATTGGCACTAAATTCAGTATCCAAAGACAAAGAAATAAATGTAAGTTTTTTTTTAAAAGTTCAAGGACCAAAATGAAGTCATTCTCCTAGGATACAGTTGCTCAGTTGTGCTGCACTGGAATAGAATAATTTAATATTTTGTTTATCTAAAGTGTCAGTTTGATCCAATAGTACTAATGGAAAGCATATACTTAAGATGCTTAACTGCTGTTCTATATTTGATCTCTTTTATATAATTGAGATGCAGAATAGATATCTAGCACTTATGAAACTCTAAAACCTTAAGCATGGTTTTGTTGGCTCAGAGGACATGGGCAGTTTTGGAAAAGCTTCACATGGTTGTGGTGTATCTGCAACATTTGAAAGAAAAAAAGTCCAAGCCACCAGTACTGAAGACAATGTGGAAGATGAGGAGTTGTGCTCAGGTCTTTAACAATTGTGGGGTCATTGTTTACTCTTGTATCGCCTTTCTTTAAATACCCCGGATGCAGGCAGATTGTAAATACTTCTACCCCTTATATCCACTGTATAAGTAAAACAAGTATGTCAGCCCCCTATATAGTAACAAAGCCTGATCAAAGTTATGCTTTTCTTCTCAAAGCTGTTATTTAATAAAAACGTACATCATTATCTCACACATATAATGAATGGCCCAGTATAGATCAGCACAAATCCTATATTACACTTGTTTTTAAGACAAAAGTATTTAACAATATGTATTATCCCCTCACTCAATACTTTCCTTCCTTCCAACAGGTGCACAAGAAACACAAACCATTCCCAGGGCAGCGGGTGACTGTGGTACTGTGGGTACATAAAGACACCCCCTCCCCACACATACATCTTGTATATTTGCAACTTATTTTTTTTCATTACAATAAATGACCACATTGTGTTTTTTATTATTCCTTGTCATTGGTTTTTTACATCTAGACTTTGCCCTCAGACTGCACATGCTCACTCACTGGGAGGTGAAACCGGTCATGAGATGTCTTTGTTTAGTTAAAGGGACGCAATCAAGCATTTGTCTCCTAAAAAGTTGCACAATGTGAAAACAAAACACTATATGTTAAAAAAAAAACAAAAACATTCCTTGTACCTGATTTTCTTGCTTTGGATGCTGCCATGATTCTTTCCCACTCTTAATGAGGAGTGGCCGCTGAAAACGCAACTGAACAGGCTTCTCGACCTGCGGCCGTGGAGTGTTTACAAAGACCATAGCCACAGTCGTATCACAGTTTAGTACTTGAAATCATTAGTAAAAACTAAACGTTTAAAAGTTATTGCAGATTGAAAGATACACGGAATTAAAGTTCTGTATTGACTACTCATTAAGACCAAGTAGTTATGTGCTGGATTGTGACAGCTCCCCATTAAAGGGACTCGAATAAACAATAAAATATGAAAATGTACTGAAGTGAAGCTTGACAACACAAAACAAAACTCACATTGCAGCACAGTATAAACCAGACCCCGCCGTGCCGCACTGCGAGGAGCGCCTACACGTAGGATGACGAGCCAGGAAGTTTGTACATGTCCATGTTGATTAAATGATATAGCAGCCACCAACCTGTGCCTTCACACAATGACCGATGCAACTAATATGCGTGTTTGGGTTGTTCAGTCGTGTGAGACTCTCCATCACCTCATGGCCTGTAAAACACCATGCTGATCCATGAAAATAGAGGCTGTATTTTAAAATGTAATGTCTAATTTATTACGTACAATTACAGTGTCATATGTTATGTTCAGTTGTCTGTTCTGTCTCTCTCTGTGCTACCTCTTTGTGTGTGTGTGTGCGCGCTCTCTTTTCCTCCCTCATCCCCAACTCTCTCGCTCCCTTCCTCCCTCACCCCCCAACTCTCTCGTTCCCTCGCCCCCCAACTCTCTCGCTCCCTCGCCCCCCAACTCTCTCGCCCCCCAACTCTCTCGCCCCCCAACTCTCTCGCCCCCCAACTCTCTCGCCCCCCAACTCTCTCGCCCCCCCAACTCTCTCGCCCCCCAACTCTCTCGCCCCCCCAACCTCTCTCGCCCCCCAACTCTCTCGCCCCCAACTCTCTCGCCCCCCAACTCTCTCGCCCCCCAACTCTCTCGCCCCCCCCAACTCTCTCGCCCCCCCAACTCTCTCGCCCCCCAACTCTCTCGCCCCCCCAACTCTCTCGCCCCCCAACTCTCTCGCCCCCCAACTCTCTCGTCCCCCAACTCTCTCGCTCCCTCGTCCCCCAACTCTCTCGCTCCCTCGTCCCCCAACTCTCTCGCTCCCGCGTCCCCCAACTCTCTCGCTCCCTCGTCCCCAACTCTCTCGCTCCCTCGTCCCCCAACTCTCTCGCTCCCTCGTCCCCCAACTCTCTCGCTCCCTCGTCCCCCCAACTCTCTCGCTCCCTCGTCCCCCAACTCTCTCGCTCCCTCGTCCCCCAATCTCTCTCGCTCCCTCGTCCCCCAACTCTCTCGCTCCCTCGTCCCCCAACTCTCTCGCTCCCTCGTCCCCCAACCTCTCTCGCTCCCTCGTCCCCCAACTCTCTCGCTCCCCTCGTCCCCCCAACTCTCTCGCTCCCTCGTCCCCCAACTCTCTCGCTCCCTCGTCCCCCAACTCTCTCGCTCCCTCGTCCCCCAACTCTCTCGCTCCCTCGTCCCCCAACTCTCTCGCTCCCTCGTCCCCAACTCTCTCGCTCCCCATCCGTCCCTCGTCCCCAACTCTCTCGCTCCCTCGTCCCCCAACTCTCTCGCTCCCTCGTCCCCCCAACTCTCTCGCTCCCTCGTC
This sequence comes from Discoglossus pictus, assembly GCA_027410445.1. NCBI lineage: Eukaryota > Metazoa > Chordata > Amphibia > Anura > Alytidae > Discoglossus > Discoglossus pictus. Next base: position 14,819,600 of record CM050176.1, read on the forward strand.
CCCCAACTCTCTCGCTCCCTCGTCCCCCAACTCTCTCGCTCCCTCGTCCCCCAACTCTCTCGCTCCCTCGTCCCCCAACTCTCTCGCTCCCTCGTCCCCCAACTCTCTCGCTCCCTCGTCCCCCAACTCTACCCCTTTTTGAGGCTTTGCCGCACATACGAATCCCAATGGTTCAGGGCAATCGGCTTGTGAGTGACGCCTGCTCAAAACACACAACTGATAACTATTATAGTAGATTATATGCCATTTTGGCGTCTGCCATCCTGAAGTGGTAGGAAACCTTAAAATAACAGAATATTTCTATCTGCACAATGGGAATATGGTATCTACAACGGTCAGTGCATTCATTTGTTTTAATGGAATGCTTATTTGTCTACAAGGGCATTGAGCATGGAAAAGAAAATGGAAATTTTGCCCATTAAAGTTTTACCAAAAATACCATATAGAAAAAGTTTAACCACAACCATCCTTTACCCCTTATTATTATTATCTAATATTTATAATGCGGCAACATTTTTAATTTAACAGTTTTAATTCTAAATGTCAGATTTTAAGATTATATATATATATATATATATATATATATATATATATATATATATATATGATCAAATTCTGCACTCAGATCACAATTCTTACCATTTATGCCATCTTCTTTTTCTTCCGATTTTTCCTCTATTAATCCTAATAGCTTTGTTTTTGATACACAACATAGGAAAAATATTCATAAAAAATACACATTTTAACAAATTTTTATTTAATGTACCATTAAAAACCTGATACAGACTTGTTCATTTCTCACAGACATTATTGCTAAGATTATGTATTAATATCAAAGAAAATTAGGTAAAAAAAATTGCTACACATTTTTTTTTTTTTTTTTTATAAACAACGGTCTGCAGGGATTAAAAACCTTCATGTTAAAACCACAAATAGGAGACTTCAGCGTCCCTTTAAAGTGAATCTGTATCCAGTTCTATGGAGGAATCGAACTCTAGTGCTAATCGGCAGTGAGCTGTAAACCAATGAAACGATAATCGGCAGAGTCCGCTGCCCCCACTGAGCATATGAGGTATGTGAGACGCATGACAAAATGCCAAACAAGACAGAGAGTAATTACTATACAAAAAAAAATAATTTAACACTTTGAATACTCCATTGCGACAGCACTTACACCCCTCAAGGAGCCGATTGGCTTCTGATTTGGGTAAGTGCCACTTTAAATATAAAATACATTCTGGTCATATCTTATACAGTGATGTAAACAATTATACTTATTATTTTCAGAAACAGAAGTCTATTTAATTTTATTTTCAATAGCATTAAAAACTGGCTATACATTGTACTAACCATTTTTTCTACCATAGATAATATCTGAAAGTGTTGATTTTGTGGCCTCTGCGTGCTAATGTGCATCTCTGGGTGCTTGATATGGGTGGGTGAGGAGTCTAATTACCAGATACCATTGGGGGTCTTTGTTTATTTTGGCCACTACAAACTGTAATCCTAATTAGGAAATCAAAGCAGGTAATTAATATGCATGAACCACTTATTTGCATATAAATGGAGCAAAAACTTTCCCAGGATTGATTCACAAAAACGGATAACACAAGATTTTCACACAATTTAAGAATAACCTAAAGAATAAACTTGTTTTTTGGAGTGACAGCATCCCTTTAAGTATAGATATTTAAAGGTTTGTTTTTTTTTGGGGGGGGGGGGGCTTTTGACATACAGGAATGCAGAAATGGGAAAATAAGTCCTGCCATGATTTTTAAACTCTGTATTTATGACAAATTTGATTTGGTGCGCTGACTTTAATGGAAAGTTGTACTTTCTAACTGAATAAAATAAAAGTGTACGTTTTATCTCATCGCCGTGCAAAAACTTCAACAATAATATGCCCATAAAGATGATGTAGGAGTACCTGGGGCTCGGCGCTGCAGACCAATCAGAGACTAATATGCACAATCTCTCCGAGCAGGACCATGTGGCCTAGTCACATCAGGGGCACGCGTGCCACAAAAACAAGATTGCCGCTGCTGGGCTCCGTGCATATAACACAAGATACAGCAGATAATATTTTTTAATTCTTCGGGAGCCTGATTTTTCATGCAAAACAAAACTTACTATGACCGAAATATGGGTTCCCTGGGTGTATTTTAAGGACACTGTTGATTTACTGATAGATAAAGCGTGTTATTGTCTCCATAACTAGATCAGTGTGTTTTTGGAGAGTGAGCTGGATGATGACTCGCTCAGTATTCAGGGATTTTGTTTGTTTTTACTAACCAATTATCTGAGTAATTAATTGAATTAATTAAATCCTACAGGGAAGTGGAGATGGGATTTAAATAACTGTGAGCCAGAAAACCAAATCAAATTAAGGGGAGATGCTCAAGATGTGATTTTACAGGGATCCCTTGTGTTACCCGGAGCCCCGCTGCCTACCCTTGTGTTACTCTGAGCCCCGCTGCCTACCCTTGTGCTACTTGAAGCCCCGCTGCCTACCCTTGTGTTACTCTGAGCCCCGCTGCCTACCCTTGTGATACTCTGAGCCCCGCTGCCTACCCTTGTGTTACTCTGAGCCCCGCTGCCTACCCTTGTGTTACTCTGAGCCCCGCTGCCTACCCTTGTGTTACTCTGAGCCCCGCTGCCTACCCTTGTGTTACTCTGAGCCCCGCTGCCTACCCTTGTGCTACTTGAAGCCCCGCTGCCTACCCTTGTGTTACCCGGAGCAGCGCTGCCTACCCTTGTGTTACCCGGAGCAGCGTTGCCTACCCTTGTGTTACCCGGAGCAGCGCTGCCTACCCTTGTGCTACTCGGAGCCCCGCTGCCTACCCTTGTGCTACCCGGAGTCCCGCTGCCTACCCTTGTGCTACCCGGAGCCCCGCTGCCTACCCTTGTGTTACCCGGAGCCCCGCTGCCTACCCTTGTGTTACCCAGAGCCCCGCTGCCTACCCTTGTGTTACCCGGAGCCCCGCTGCCTACCCTTGTGTTACCAGGAGCAGCGCTGCCTACCCTTGTGTTACCCGGAGCCACGCTGCCTACTCATGTGCTTCTCGGAGCCCCGCTGCCTACTCTTGGGCTACTCGGAGCTCCGCTGCCTGCTCCTGTGCTACTCGGAGCTGCGCTGCCTGCTCCTGTGCTACTCGGAGCTCCGCTGCCTGCTCCTGTGTTACTCGGAGCTCCGCTGCCTGCTCCTGTGCTACTCGGAGCTCCGCTGCCTGCTCCTGTGCTACTCGGAGCTGCACTGCCTGCTCCTGTGCTACTCGGAGCTCCGCTGCCTGCTCCTGTGCTACTCGGAGCCCCGCTGCCTACCCTTGTGCTACTCGGAGCCCCGCTGCCTGCTCCTGTGCTACTCGGAGCTCCGCTGCCTACCCTTGTGCTACTCGGAGCCCCGCTGCCTGCTCCTGTGCTACTCGGAGCTCCGCTGCCTACCCTTGTGTTACCCGGAGCCCCGCTGCCTACCCTTGTGCTACTCGGAGCCCCGCTGCCTGCTCCTGTGCTACTCGGAGCTCCGCTGCCTACCCTTGTGTTACCCGGAGCCCCGCTGCCTACCCTTGTGCTACTCGGAGCCCCGCTGCCTGCTCCTGCGTTCCTTGTCTGTTATAACCTGTTTCATAAATGATGTACAGAAGCAGATCACGGGAATGAAAGATAAGGTATGTTTGTTAATCACATCTTGGGCAGTGCTGTGTGTATTGCTGTAGAGAACGTTATCAAGCATGTCCTGTCTTCAATTGAGATTATTTCTGTTCGAAAAATCATACTCTATTACATTTTACCATTTTATGGTATTTTTCCTATCCGTTAAAATAAAGCCCAGTGGCGCTCCAACTTCAACTTTGTAATATACTTCTACAAGGAAAATTTCATTAAGAAAATTGAATTTCTGTTAGTCCTATATTTAATATAATAATAAATATAAACTCTTTTGAAGAATTACATTGGAAAAAGAGAAAAAATTGAGAAATTGAAATTATGGTGCAGTAGAATTGACCATACTGGTTTCAGGTGATCAACTTGCTGAGGTGGGAGGGGACTTCAAATGTGGCCAGTGAAACTGCCAGAGGTTTTGACTGTGCAGGTAGCATTTGAACAGGACTTATGGAAAGCTCATTGGCTTCTACTGACATACCCCCAAGACATAGGTCATTATCACATTAGTCAAAAGACTTAGAGATGATTCTCCTTCATTGTGCACAACTACAAACCCAAGATGGCCTGGCTATAAATAGGGCAGGAATATAGAAGGGGCAACTCAGTGGACTTTTATTTATTATATACTCCTTAGAAGAACTACACTTGATAATAAGCTTTTAACAGGAACAAATGATACTTTAGTTTATGATCCATTATCACATATTATAATTGTCTAACTGCGATTCGTCGTCACGCTTCAGTTAAACAATTATAAACTGCTGCGCAGAGCGCGTCGCGAGCCGCGCATGCACAGAGCGCGGCGCGAGCCGCGCTTGCGCGCAGCGCGGCCCGAGAGCAGATGAAAGAGTGGGGAAGAGGGGGGTAGAGGCACAGAGGGAGAGTGGGGAAGAGGGGAGGGAGAGTGGGGAAGAGGGGGGGAGAGGCACAGAGGGAGAGTGGGGAAGAGGGAGAGTGGGGAAGAGGCACAGAGGGAGGGGGGAGAGACACAGAGGGATAGGTGGGAAAGAGACACAGGGGAGGTAGAGGAGGGGGAAAAGACACACGGGAGGGAGAACAGGGGGAAGATACACATGGGAGGGAAATGGGGGGGGGGGGGAACAGACACAGGCCAGGGGGGAAGAGGCACAGGGAAGAGAGATACAGAGGGTGAGGGAGGAAGAGACACAGAGGGAAAGGGGGGAAGAGGTACAGAGAGAGGGGGAAAGAGGCACAGAGGGGGGGGGGACAGAGGAAGGGGTGAAGAGACACAGTGGCGAGACACACAGAGAGAGGCGGGGGAAGAGGCACAAAGGGAGAGGGTGAAAGACACAGAGTGGAGAGAGACACAGAGGGTGAGGGGGAAGAGACAGGGAGGAAGAGGCACAGAAAGAGGAGGGGGAAGAGACACAGGGGAGTGAGAGGAGGGGGAAGAGACACAGGGGAGAGAGTGCAGGGGGGAAGATACACAAGGGAGGGAAATGGAGACACGAGGAAGGCCGTAACAGACACAATGGGAGGGGGAAAGAGACACAGGCCAGGGGGGAACAGACACAGGGGAGGGTTGGGGGAGACACAGGGGGGGGGAAGAGATGCATGGGAGGGAGAAGGGGGAAAGAGACACAGGGGAGGGGTTTAGAGACACGGGAGGGAGAGGGAGGTAAAAACACAGGGGGCAGGAGATACAAAGGAGGTAGACGAGGTGGAAGGAGACACAAGGGAGGGAGAGGAGGGGGGAAATAAGACACGAGGGAGGAAGTAGACAGAGGGAGAGACTCGCAATGAGCTCCAAAGGGGCTCATTGCAAAGCCTGTGATGAGCGCCAAAGGCGCTCATCACAAGGCCAGTAAAGTAGAGGGGGAGAGGCTTACATTGTGTGGCAAACAGCATTGCCAGGCTTCAGTTTTTATTGCCGTCATTTTTGACGGGCAAGTCGCTAGTATCATATAATCAGGCTGCCGTGGAAGCTCCCATTTGGATTCCTGCTACTCCACTCCCACTGATAGGAGGATGATCCAAGTTCAGGGGAAGCTTCTATCTGCTGCAATGCATTAGTGGAATAGAAGTAATAGAGATCTTATTTATTTGGGCCCCCTCATTTTGTCATAAATATGTGTAGGAAAAAATATGTGGTTTGGGCACTCAGATTCTGGGAACAGACCGTATCACAACTGGGAATATCAAACCACAGGCATTTCAACCCCAAATAAAATAATATTTCACAGGCTCTGTATGCCGGAGGCTCGCACGTAACCCCATATAAAGGTACCAATTAACTACTGCATTGACACAACCTTTTAGAAGTTGCTATTATAGAGGTTTTAAGAGCCAATACTTCCCTGTACCTGTTTATAAGATACTACTACTACTGTTTTGTGGGTTTCCAGGAAAATTTCTGAATTCACAGTGACAGTATTGGCTGCCTCCATGCCAGAGCTGATAAGGTAATCATTACCAAATATCTAGCCAATGAAAAGTGCTGTGAGGCCTTTTTATCCCAGGCCTGGAGTTAACGTAATGGCTATCATGAGAGTTAATTAAGCCAAGCCTTTATGATACAGAACATGGGCTCTCTAATATCATGCCATTTAAAACTACCTCCCAGCCAGAGTCACTTCCAACCTCCATGATGACCTCAAATAGTTCAACTGAAAGATTACTTCTTAAGTTAATACTGCTTTCTTAAATCATTTTTATTAAAAATAGATCCTTAAAATGTTTACGTCCTCTTGCTAGAGCATTACAGTTTCCTTTTTTTCGGTTATATGGATATACCATATCAATACTTTAAAAAAAATTGTCAGTAGGAGGAAGCAATGTAAGCCCGTGTGGAGCACTCTGATGTGACCATATCTATATGTTGTCTCCATACTACAGATGGTCGGGGGCTGTATCTTCTCATTTTTACTGTATAATGTGCACCATTTGTCCCAGAACACATTTATATGTTTTAGTCCTCTGGATGGTAGGGAAATATTTACCAGTGTTCCTGACAACTGCCACAAGACCCTTGCACAAAAAAGGCAATTTTGGCGATTAAGGCACAAGATTTGTAGACGGTGGAGCGGCTCACATACCCAAATTTCCGCTTCACTCCGAACCCCTCTATTAGAGAGAGTTTAATATCTATGGATCTTGCCGTACATAAACTTCTGTATTGATAAAAAAAATACCTTCACAATCCTTTCGGGGTGTAAAGAACGACTCTCGGAGCTTGGCCAGCCCCACCTTCTGCGCGTCCAACTTCAATACTGCTTGGCATGTGGGCCTCTTGCGGTCAGTACCATATTTCACTTCCTATTAAAAGCAGAGACGAACGTGCACTACACACAAGGAGTCCTCTGCTTCAACATAAATACTATTCCGTTGTCCAACGCGTTTTGCAACATCCTCTTCATATAACATTAGGCAACTGTTTGTTTTTTTTTCCTTTTCAGTTCATGCCAATAGTCTGGGATTTGGCCATGTCTGTACATATAAAAAATGTCCTCAACTCCCCTTTCCCTTTTACGTTAATCAATCCTCGGCACTCGCAGGAATAGCCCAGACCTTCTAAAATATGAGCCGTCTCCTCGGTCACCTGTGAGAGATAAATCACAATGGCAAATGAAAACCATGTACCAATAAGCTTAAAGTGGATACTAGAAGATAAATCTAATAAACCACTAAAATATACTAGGTAAGGCAAGATTATAGCAAAATGTAGCATTTCATTTAGACAATGGGGTTCCGAGTAACACACAAGAGTAGACAATGGGGTTTCAGAGTAACACACAAGACTAGACAATGGGGGTCTGAGTAACACACAAGACTAGACAATGGGATTACGAGTAACACACAAGAGTAGACAATGGGGTTCCGAGTAACACACAAGAGTAGACAATGGGGTTCCGAGTAACACACAAGAGTAGACAATGGGGTTCCGAGTAACACACAAGAGTAGACAATGGGGTTCCGAGTAACACACAAGACTAGACAATGGGATTACGAGTAACACACAAGAGTAGACAATGGGGTTCTGAGTAACACACAAGAGTAGACAATGGGGTTCCGAGTAACACACAAGAGTAGACAATGGGGTTTCAGAGTAACACACAAGACTAGACAATGGGGGTCTGAGTAACACACAAGACTAGACAATGGGGTTCCGAGTAACACACAAGAGTAGACAATGGGGTTCCGAGTAACACACAAGACTAGACAATTGGGTTCAGAGTAACACACAAGACTAGACAATGAGTTTATAAATAGTTTATCATTTAAAGATTTTCTAATTTAAAATTTCCGTTCAATGTTATTTGAAAAATTAATTTCCTTACAATAAATAAAAAGGAAGCTAGATAATTTTACCTCTTAATCAGCCTTTCTGATCCCCCCAAACAAGCCTAGACTGATATTTCTTTCTAATGGATGATTATTGCCAATAATGGCTAATCGCCTCCAGGGAGTCTGGCAAGGTATAAAAGACTGAGTAAGCAGCATAGCATAGTAACTCTCTGGGGTCTGCATAGCTCAGTCTTTTCCAATTTATTTGAAAGCATTATATCCAGAGCCCTAGAAAGTAATAAGCAATTATTAGCAATAATCACTCGATAGAAATGTATCAATCTATACCTGAGTGAATTAGAAAGGCTGACATACAGGTACCATTATTGTAAGAAAATCATTCCACACCTGGAACCTCAACTGTGTCATTTGAAAAGGCTTTATCTTACCGCAAACTATATCAGTTCCCAAACCTCTCCTCAAAACCCCAGTAGACAGGCCATGGTTCAAGTTTAACACTGTGTTAACACATGAGGTGCAATTGGTGTTCAACAGACTCTAATTGCCTCATCTGTATTCAGTGTTAAACCTAACTCATGACCTGTCTGGTAAGTCTTGAGGAGAGGTATGGGAACCGCTGCTCTAAACTGTTGGAGCCCTGTAGCAGCCGCTTAAATGTGGCGCCGTTTTTTATTATTTGTGGTATTACCTGGATCTTGCCAAGCTCTCCAGTGGTTTCCATCCGACTGGCCACATTCACAGTGTTACCCCAGATGTCGTACTGAGGCTTCTTTGCCCCGATGACCCCAGCAATGACCGGACCGTGGTTTATACCTATAGAATAAGATGTGTTTGGATTATGACAACGTCCCTCACATGAGTTTCCTGAAATCTGCAATTGTACCTAAATAAGAGACTTGACCAAAATAGGATCTTATTTTTTATAGCTATGCATTAGTGGCAATGGGGACTATAGCGTGATAGACATTTCACTGGGTATGAATCTGGTAACCTGGAGCCTGATTCAATTAGAAGCCTGCATCTCGCGGTATACAGGCCGTATGTCTGCGGGCTTCAACTCTGCTACAAATCCGGTGCTATTCAATTGAACAAGCCTGCAAATTAGGGGCCGAAAGCCGAAACCGTAAATTATGCACTCGAATGTAGCATAGCAGGAGCACGATCAATTAAGCAAGGCCGTAACTACCCATTTAGAAAATTAGATTGTCATCATTAGGTCAGTAAAACATGGAGGTTACATGTCAATCGATTACCGTTTGGGGGTCCGATATGCGAGCAGACTTGCAAAATACAAAATAATAAAAATGAATACCAATACTGTTCTAGTCCATGTGGTTGGCCTGATATGTATTAACTCATTGATTCCCAAGATTGATAGAACCCCAAAATTACACATACATTTTTTTTTTTTTTTATTGTCAATTTGAGAGCGTGAGAAATATGCTGGGTATTAATATGCAAATAAGTTACTTTCACGTCTTTCCTCTATTATTTGGAAATATTTTCACCTATAGAGAGCTGCCACAGTGATTAAAGTAGCTGACTGATATAATAGGTTGTAGGTCAACGCTAGGCATGACGAAGAGTAAGTCCAATTTCCTTGGACGTGTGACTCACAGGATGGGTGTTGACCAAACCAATGGCATTCTCCTCAGCAAATTTCAGGAGGTACGATGAAGGGAACATATGTTCCTGAAACCAGCATCCATAGAGTCTTGTGATCCATATGTCTCACAGCCGGCAACGACAGCATTGTACAGAACCCTTGTAGACACACTGGACTAGCATCTACATGGACCTTATGCTGTATTATGTTGATTGTAAAAATATTATATATTTGGTGAATTCATGGGTGGAGATGGACTTCTCGTTTTTTCCCCCCCATAGATCTCTATGTACCTCGATGAGTTAGTTTTTTCTTCCCTGTCTCATCAGCATTATACATGGAATTACACAATATGTCTGACAAAGCAGTCTACTAGTTTTTCCTCGCTTGAAACTCACCAACTCGGAGACGGAAATTATTGAAGGAATGGCGATTAATGCCGTCCAGTTTTACCATTAGGGCCATGGCGTATTCCACGGTGATTCCAATCTGAGCGTGTTGTTTTTCCTTGTCCTGAATGGGACAGAAGATACCAATACTCAGTAGAAAGCTTGCCATGATCATGAAACACAACACCAATAGAAAAAGTAAGTTGCACCATCAAGCTTCTTTTTCGGCCCTTGACCCAGGCCACATGGAGCTTTCTCCATACAAAACTTCCAATTTAGCATTCACCCAGATGCTACTTAACCTGTCCATAAGCATCAAGTTATCTATCTAGACCTCAACCAAAACTCACCCAGTTGTAGTTTAAACAGGAGCCAATTTAATGCAACTTTTAACCATTTCATAATACAAAAGACAGCTCCCATGGACCTTCCAGTCAGTTCATACCAAGACAATAAACAGTTCCCACCCACCTCTCAGCTAGTCCCAAATTAAGATAACACCCAAGACTTTCATTCAGTCCATTCCAAGACACCACCAAGTGAGGTTCGAGATGAAATACCTGATTATTTTCTTGTTCAGTAGTAACTGTAAGTCCAGTTGCCGCCATGTAAGTGCTTCCTATGGTCTTAATTTTCTCAACACCGCTGAACTTGGGTTTCATCAAAAGCTGCAGCAAAAAATAAATATATGACCTCTGTACTGACTTTCTGCAAAGTGTGGCTCATGTTATATAGCGCACGGCGGGAGATACCTCATCAAAGTCGGCGATGATCTCGTTTAGGAGACGAAGACACTCAAGACCCTCCTTGTTCACGTCACACTCAGTGTAAAACACCTTGAACTCAGGAACTGAGGCAAAACAAGGGGACACAGACACTATAATATGACTGGGTGGTACAAGTCCTGGGGAGGAAAAAGAAGGATATATTGACAATTTCAGCTATAACATCCCCTCTTAAAGGTCATTTAGCAGCCCTTTTAGTGGTCTATAAAGTGACTATACCTAATACCTCTCCCTATACATCTCTGAATACATGGAATCCAGGTGTGGTTTGACACCACAGCAACATAGTAATTGAGGTTGAAAAAATATTTTTGTCCCATCAAGTTTATCCTTTTTTATATGTATTATTTAAGTTGATCCAGACGATGGCAAATACCAAAAAAAACAAGAAAAAAAACTATTTTAGATGGCTTTTTCTTGCCTGGATCAATAGCCTACCTATTCTAGTCAGCCATTTTTATTCAAAGATATAACCAACCCTTTTTACAGTTGAGTTATATATCGGACAGCATCCTCTTCTTTCATCAATAAGAAATATTTTTTCCTCGAACCTCAGGTGAGTGACCTAATCAACTATAACTAAAAAACTTAATTCATTTTGTTGCCCTTCTCCGATTTGTATTAGCTCCATAATCTCAATTTGACATAACTGGTGCCCAAAACCAGTGGTCTACTAAGTGGCATGGCGCCTCTACCTTTCTGTTGGTAATGCTTTTTCGTGATCAGTAGTTTCTTGCTGCTTACCACAACCCACCCATTCTAGTATTGTTGTTTTTGATATGTTATCAAAGCTAAATCCTTTTTGAGGATGACCTTCTTCTCGGAGACCCAAACATTGTACTTTTTAATTATGTCTGATGGATGCGCACCTCATTTAAATTGTTGTCACCAATGAAATATGCGGCAACGTGTGCAGGAAGTACGTTCTCCAGTAGCAGCCGGTTCAGATTTTCCATGGTTTCTATTTCCTCATCTTCTTTTCTAAATTTCTTCTTCCACAAGCAATCGAGTCGGGAATAATAATCTACCTGAAATAAAAGGAGAGTCCATCACTGTTCAGTTTGAAAATGCGGGGACGAGGAGCCACCACTACATTTGAAACACACCGGCACTTGGGCAAGGAGCCATCACTGACCACTACAAGAGACAACAACCCAGTGTTGAGAAGCAGAGCACTTAAGTACAAGAGACAGCAAGCCATGTGCATGGAGCCATCCCAACTGGGTACAAAAAATCCAGCACAGAATGAGAAGCCACCTCTGCCCACTGTGAACAAAATATACCAACCCCAGGGGCAAGGAGCCATCACTGCCCACTGAGTAAAAGACATATCGTTCAGAGGCAAGGAGCTATTACTGCCCTCTGTCTGCAAGAGAGAGCAGCCAAAGGGCGAGAAGCCATCAGCGCCCATCATGTACTGCACACCTCAAACCAGGAACAAGAAACAATGACTTCCCATTGTGTGTTACATACGCAAACCCAGGGTTAAAGAGCCAGAAGGTACAACTTTGTACAAGAGACACTGACCCCAGGGGTGAAGACTCGTCACTACACACTTATACAATGGAGACACCAACCCAAGGACCCATCACTGTATATTTTGTACTAGATACCAACCAAGGGATGAGGCCCACTCATCGTACCCTCCAAAAACTGATGAGGAAAGACACTGTTTTGCATGAAACTTACACCTATAATTCTGCTCAGGACAGTGTGAAATCTATTCTTAATGGGTAATTGTTGTTAATAATGAGAAGAATGCTCTGTGGGAATTGTAATGCGATATTATGCACATGCTGACTGAACATGCCCAGACTCTGACATATGGCTTTAGACTGAATACAATACAATCTGCACCCCAGGGAAATAATCACCAACAGAATGGTGGGTAAATCAGAAAGAGGGATTGGCAGACAAATGACTTTACCTATCTACACCTCAACCATGAAGAAGTTTCTTAAGTTGAGACATGACAGATCGGGGAGGACAAAAATGGAGATGGTCATGCTTGCATATAGTTGCAAATAATAGGTATGTATTAATACATTATGTTTACCTTGTTAAACCTACTCCAGCTGAGGACCAGATACATCTCCCACTCCACAATCCTGCTTCTACCTGAACCCAGGCCTGTTCAAGGTGAGGTGACTCTCTTCACCTACAATGCTTTAACTGCGAAACCTACACTGTAACATTAGTTAAATCTGTGTTTTCTGCAAGTGTTTGTTAAATGTATTAGATTTACCATCTGCTGATCTAAAAACCCACACTTCCTCTGTTTGTTTTCCTATCCAGCTCACCCCACCCTCTACCTGCCCACTCCACCTCCTACCATCCCACCCCTCTCTCCTGCAAATGTTTCATCTTCCTCAAATAACTTCCTTTCTTTTGCTGACCTAGGATCCAGGCACATCTCACACTCCTGTGTTATTTGGGCCCAAGCCTACTCCAACTGAGGACCAGATATATCACCTTACTTTCCCATTTGCAGGTTATATCTGCCCACTACGGTCAGATAGCATATTACACACTAGAGTCATCCACCTCAAATTGCACATCATACCTAAACAAACTTTCGCTTTCTTCCTGACCTTTGCTACTCCTTATCTGTTTATTCTTGCGCAGGTTTCTGCCTCTTCAATAACCTTCGGTTTGTAAGTGCTTTTTCCAAAGATCCCTATAAGATTGGAAACTTGCTACTTTCTACATATAAGCTCAAAACAGGGCCCCCCATCTTCTACAGTTTGTTAATATTGTATTTATCCCTGTTCGTATCCCCTGTACAGTGCTACTGAATATATTGGCGCCTTACAAATTAAAGTTTACAAAAATAATAATGTTCTAAAAACATTTACCCACTGTTTCTTCTGGCTATTTTAAATAAAGCACAGAAGATACTGGTCTGTAGTTACCCATACATTTATAGTGAGTAACAGTGGCCCTTCTGGATTGCTGCCTTGTCGTGGTGAAGGGGCTTGTGTGCCTCACTGAAGCTGTGAGCTATACTAGGTAGGGTCACCCAAGACGGGTAGATCATAGCAGAAAGGTCAGACAAATCTTGGTCCACTGGAGAAGAAACTGGCAACCCACTCCCGTACCAAGAAAACCCTCTAGATAAGCACAACAAAACACAAGATGCGCTTGGAATAGGGTCACAGCGCTTCAAACACGACTTAACATCAATAACAATAGTGGGTTTTGCTTTTGACTTGATAAAGAAGGTTAAATTCTCTTGGAAGTTTGTTAATCCAAATAACAAAACAAAAATGGTTACCAATGCCTACTGCAATATCTTTATTATTCACAACTAACGCAAGTTTTTTAAATTAGTAATAAAAAAATAAAAAAAGAATGAAAACCTACAGCAGATAAAAATTGTTTGTAAATTTGTGGAAAAAAATAGAACAAAACATAAAATAGTTTAGTTACAACTCACCTGTCGTGCCAGTAAAACCAGGGTTAAAAAGAACAGCGAGAGATAGAAACATGACATTCTCTGCAGATCCTCCAGGATCCCCAACCTGAAATATCAACAAACAGGTATTAAAGTGCCACTGTAGTCCAAAAATATCTATTGTATATTTAAAAGATCATGTTTTATGAATTCTGAAAGGGTTATTTGTTGCTAGAAAAACTGGAGGTCTATCAGGCAAAACACATTAAACCGGTGGTATTCAACCTGGTTCCTAACGCCCACTTGTGGGCGATTCAGGCTTTGATGGTGGGAAGCGGTGTAATCGCCAGGTGTGGTTGCTGACACGTGTAACGTCACACACCGGAGACCCGCAGCTCCGAGCTGGGCTGGTTGGAGAGCTGGTGAGAGAGCCTAGGGACAGCAGTCAGGACCGGATCACTAGTAAGGACAGGGCGATACATAGCTAGGGACAGCAATCAGGACCCGATCACTAGTAAGGACAGGGCGATACATAGCTAGGGACAGCAGTCAGGACCGGATCACTAGTAAGGACAGGGCGATACATAGCTAGGGACAGCAGTCAGGACCGGATCACTAGTAAGGACAGGGCGATACATAGCTAGGGACAGCAGTCAGGACCGGATCACTAGTAAGGACAGGGCGATACATAGCTAGGGACAGCAGTCAGGACCGGATCACTAGTAAGGACAGGGCGATACATAGCTAGGGACAGCAGTCAGGACCGGATCACTAGTAAGGACAGGGCGATACATAACTAGGGTCAGCAGTCAGGACCGGATCACTATCTAGTAAGGACAGGGCGATACATAGCTAGGGTAAGCAGTCAGGACCAAATAACTAGTAAGGACAGGGCGATACATAGCTAGGGTCAGCAGTCAGGACCGGATCACTATCTAGTAAGTACAGGGTGATACATAGCTAGGGTCAGCAGTCAGGACCGGGTCACTATCTAGTAAGTACAGGGCGATACATAGCTAGGGTCAGCAGTCAGGACCAGATCACTAGTAAGGACAGGGCGATACATAGCTAGGGACAGCAGTCAGGACTGGATCACTAGTAAGGACAGGGTGATACATAGCTAGGGTCAGCAGTCAGGACCGGGTCACTATCTAGTAAGTACAGGGTGATACATAGCTAGGGTCAGCAGTCAGGACCAAATCACTAGTAAGGACAGGGCAATACATAGCTAGGGACAGCAGTCAGGACCAGATCACTAGTAAGGACAGGGCGATACATAGCTAGGGACAGAAGTCAGGACTGGATCACTAGTAAGTACAGGGTGATACATAGCTAGGGACAGCAGTCAGGACCAAATCACTAGTAAGGACAGGGCAATACATAGCTAGGGTCAGAAATGAGATAAGGGGAAATTGAGTTACTGTGGCACCGGTGGGCGGTAAGGAAATTTTTCCATTTAAAGTGGGGGGTAGAGATTTAAAGGTTGAGGACCGCTGCATTAAAAAGGTGACGGGGTGGGATTATTTTCTTCCTCCCTCCTGACACTTTACAGGAAACATAGTTTTTTTTTTCCCTATAGACTTAGACTTATTTTCCTTAAACTTTCATTTGTTTTCCATGAAATTAAAACTTTCACATAAAACATGTTTTGTTTTTTTAATGCATGAAGCGCCTTCCCTGGCCTAAAGGACCTCTGTAATGCACCAATGCCACAATGTGCTTCCTCTATGGAATGATAAATGTATTTGCAATTATCTTTTCATTAAGAATATGGTTTCTCTCCCTTGCAGATTAAACATTTTCAGTGATTGTATTGGCAATTTATACAAAATCCAGAAGACTCACAAATGTTATCAGTTTAAGTTTAAATATTCACCCATTGAACCTGTTACAAATGTCAACAGCAATAAAAGCAGTTCCAGCACCACGTGTCCAGATAAAGTATCCTGTATGCTGATCTTGTGTACATATTTTTAAATGCAAGGAGATTTTAGAGACATCTGCTGCCTTGGTGAAGGAACCAAAGAACCTGAAAGATCTGCTGGGTAGGTTTGGCCATAAAAGCCTTATTAACCAAACCTCCACAGTTGACTTAACTCTTCTGTACACAATCCGTATGCAAAAAATAATAATGTAGTTTATATGGTCAGTGTGTTATATGCTTCACAAACGCATGAGGTTCTTCCTAATACACACATGTAATGGTGGCCATTTTCCCAGAATCGTTGGTGGCAGTATGATGATTGGGATGGAGGTTTTTAGGGTGCATCCAGACACACTTCTCCCAGTGCTTGGTTTGCAAACCCACCCAGCCTGTACCTGCCAAGTTTTACCTGCTGTTAGATTGATCTACACTCTCGAAGAGGTTGTAATGAGTGTAGAAGATGACAACATTATACGCAGTAAAGGCAGCCAAGAGAAGGACGATCTTTAGCTCAAAACTCATCCTCAGGAACATAGAACAGGCAATAAAGCCCAAGATACAGCAGTAGATGTAATACTGTAACAGAGAAGAAAGGATAAGATTAAAGAACAACCCCAGTTCCCCTGTATTTTTTCTTAGATTATATGGTAGAAATTAAAACGTATAACTATAAATATGGACATTTGCAATTAGATGATATTGAGAAAAATCTAAGATCATTTTAAATAATTAACCTCGATTACAGCTATTTTTAGGCAGAAATTACTCTTCAAGATCCTGCCACCTGGCTCAGGCTCTTTTATTAGGTGATAAAGATTCACAGTGGGCTGGGGGGATAACTTTGCAAGTAAAGCATGCCCAGTAGATTGAATCTATAAAATGTTCAATGATAATTTACACCCATAGTGAGAGTTAATTAAAGAAGATAAGAAACAGTACATTGAGGGAGGATCTTCCAAAATAATGTCTGCCTAAAAATAGTTCTGGATCACTACCATGTCATGGTGAAGGGGTTTGGGTATTTCAATGACGTTGTGCTAAACCATATAAGGTGACCCAAGATGGGCAGGTCATAGTAGCAAGGTCAGACTAATTGTGGTCCTCTGGAGAAGGAACTGGCGACCCACTCCAGTATCTTATCCATGAGGTTATCTTGGCAAAGCACAACCAGAGACATAACCATAGATGCGCGTATCGTGCAGTGGTCCATGGGAGTCATTATTCAAGCCAATTGCTACACAAATTAGATTTTTTATGTTAACATGCAATTGCAAATATCCTTATTCATAGGTAAAGTTTTAATTTCTAACATAACTGGGACATTTGCTGTGTCCCTTTACATAGGGCATGATAGTTTCAGACACTGGTACTCACCGGGATACTCTGACAACGGCTATCGGTTTCTAGAGTTGACCCGTTACAGCTCTGGAGGGTCTGATCCAGGGGCTGCAAGAAGAACAAAGTGAGCTCAGCACATCACATATACAAGTTTGGCTCTATCAAAGAGGATCCTGGGAAACTTACACATAGAACTCACCAAATTTACTATGGAGATCATAAGCAAGGCTCCAATGGTTAGTGCAGCCAGTGGGACCCTCAGAAGAGGCTGAGTCTCCACCTTCTCTGCTAGAGAGTATAGAATACGGGAGAGGCCAGCCTGCTCACCACATAGCCGCTATGGGGTGGAAAAAAAGGTATATTATAAACCCATACACACAGAGATAAAAAGGTTACGAAACATTAGGAATATATTTATCACTGCCCCTTTGTCTTAGCAGTTGCAGTAGTGCAAGAAAATAGCAATAGTAAATAGTACTCCTATTGTTTCAATGGTATTATTTAATTCTTATATGTTCTGGCCCCACTCAGTATTTGCCGGATGAATCTGACACACAGAGAAAATCATGAATATAGTTGTCATACTGCAAGTTTGTGTGTAACGCTCGCAAATGACGAGAGAGAGAGAGAGAAAAAGAGAGAGAGAAAGAGACAGAAAGAGAGAGAGAGAAAAAGAGAGAGCGAGAGAGAGAGAGAGCGAAGGAGAAAGCGAGAGAGAGAAGGAGAGAGAGAGAAAAATTAGAAAAAAAAGAGAGAGAAAAAGAGAGAGAGAGAGAGAGAAAAAGAGAGAGAGCGAAGGAGAAAGCGAGAGAGAGGAGAGAGAGCGAGAGAGAGAAAAAGAGAGAGAAAGAGAGAAAAAGAGAGAGAGAAAAAGAGAAAAAAAAAGAGAGAGAAAAAGAGAGAGAGGGGAGAGAGAAAAAGAGAGAGAGAGAAAGAGAAAAAGAGAGAGAGAGAGAAAAAAAGAGAGAAAAAGACAGAGAAAAAGAGAGAAAAAGAGAGAGAGAGAGAAAAAGAGAGAGAAAAAGAGAGAGAAAAAAAGAGAGAGAGAGAGAAAAAGAGAGAGAGAGAGAAGGAGAGAGAGAGAAAACGAGAGCGAGAGCGAGAAGGAGAGAGCGAGAGCGAGAAGGAGAGAGCGAGAGCGAGAAGGAGAGAGCGAGAGAGAGAGAGAAGGAGAGAGCGAGAGAGAGAGAAGGAGAGCGAAGGAGAGAGATAGAGAGAGAGAGAGAAGGAGAGCGAAGGAGAGAGCAAGAGAGCGAAGGAGAGAGCGAGAGAGAGCGCGCGAGAGAGAGAGCGCACAGACAGAAGACACACTTTTTAAGACAATATTATACTGTCATTTTTGACGGGCAAGTGACTAGTATATTTATATCTTCTAAAACTTCTATTTTCCAAGTGAGTTCACTTTCTGCATAGATGATATAATTATTTCTTCTCTTGGGGGAGTTGTAATGATGTTTTCCTTCCCTGTTCCTTCTAATGAAATATTTTGGATGTTAATTTATATTTACTATGTTAAAAATTAACAAAAAAAGAAAAGTCCTATTTTCCATGAGCACTCATCTTAAAGGTGCTCTTTCACCTCTAAAATATAACCATTAAATCACTGCTGTAGTACCATATTACAGAAATATTGGAGAGGTGAGATTAATTTTTTTTTTTATATATATTATATATATATATATATATATATATATATATATATATATATATATATATATCAAGTGACCCATTTTTTTAATTAAAAGAGGAATACTAAAACAGAGATCAGGTTTGAGCTCAAAATTCTGGAAATCTGAAAATCAGTATAGCGGCAGCCATTTTGCTCCACAAGACCTCCCTCGCTGAGATCCTTCTCTATGTTTTTTAGCTGCAGCTTGCAACAGAATATGCAAAGGTGATGTCACTACTGGGGTGGAGCCATGCACACAGCAAAACCCCCAACAGCGACATTATCTTCGACGTTAAGAAAAGATGGAGGAGGATGACTGTGAGGGGCAAAATGACTGCCGATATACAGGGGAATATGAATGGCAATTTAAAGTGACTACGTTCAAAATATCTCATATTCATAGAAAATAGATTAAGTTTATTGGTTCTGCCAATTATTATCGATGTATAGCCCTCTTATCTCCCTGCACACTCACTGCGCACTTATCCGCATAGCAGATGAACAAGACGGCGAAGATCAGCAGAGACACCAGGCCGAAGGAGACTCCCAGATTTGTGTTCCTGGAAATAGGACAGAGGGTGGGGCAAGAAAGCAAGGACATTGATATTTAATACAATTCCTATTCAATGATTTAGAAAAACATAAACTTTCTTTGAAACACCAACTTCTTAACCTTTAGCCGAGCTGCTTGTCTCCAATCCTTATAAGGTCATCAAGAGGTGGGAGTAACTCTGGTTGTCCTAAATGGGGAAACTCAAACGGATGTCCAAGATAAACCAACCCAAAGTCACCGAAGAACATCTGCTCCTGTCCAGACATCATCCGACTATTTAGAGCCACCTTCAAGTCTTTGCTTCTTCCATCCCTTGATGGGGTGGAGACAAGAAGCTGAACTGGAGATTTAGAAGTTGATGTTTTAAAATAGTTTGATAATGAAATAAGTTTTTATTAAAGGTCACTGGCCCAATGGGTTACTGTAGTAATAATTTATTACATTTAATTTTCTGCAATAAATATTCAACAAATTGTTATTTTTGCATTTGAGATATATATAGATATAAATAAAATACAGCACAATTTACATATTCATCTGAATATAATGTTTTAACGAGTGCCAAATACCCTTTATTTAGCACATTCATATCACCTTGGCATCACCAATATCTGAATCAAGAATATACACAGGAACACCAGGCTGGCACACAGGAAGTAATTCCGGATACGGGGAATCCTGATGGAGCGGTACTGGGGAACAAAAAGTCAATTATTAATGATATAAGGTATGCAGGGTTTTTATAGAAAGGGGCCGGTACATGTCCCATTGTGGGCCTATATTCCCAATATGCTCTTTTGAATAACTACGCTTGATAATGGACAAATGTCATTTGAAAGTAATTAACAAATACAACCATTTATTTACTAACTAGCGACTTGCCCGTCAAAAATGACGGCAATAAAAACTGAAGCCTGGCAATGCTGTTTGCCACACAATGTAAGCCTCTCCCCCTCTACTTTACTGGCCTTGTGATGAGCGCCTTTGGAGCTCATTGCGAGTCTCTCCCTCTGTCTACTTCCTCCCTCGTGTCTTATTTCCCCCTCCTCTCCCTCCCTTGTGTCTCCTTCCACCTCGTCTACCTCCTTTGTATCTCCTGCCCCCCTGTGTTTTTACCTCCCTCTCCCTCCCGTGTCTCTAAACCCCTCCCCTGTGTCTCTTTCCCCCTTCTCCCTCCCATGCATCTCTTCCCCCCCCCTGTGTCTCCCCCAACCCTCCCCTGTGTCTGTTCCCCCCTGGCCTGTGTCTCTTTCCCTCTCCCCCTGTGTCTGTTACGGCCTTCCTCATGTCTCCATTTCCCTCCCTTGTGTATCTTCCCCCTGCACTCTCTCCCCTGTGTCTCTTCCCCCTCCTCTCTCTCCCCTGTGTCTCTTCCCCCTCCTCTTTCTGTGCCTCTTCCTCCCTGTCTCTTCCCCCTCACCCTCTGTGTCTCTCCCCACTCTGTGTCTTCCACCCTCTCCCTCTGTGCCTCTTCCCCCGCCTCTCTCTGTGTGTCTCGCCACTGTGTCTCTTCACCCCTTCCTCTGTCCACCCCCCCTCTGTGCCTCTTTCCCCCTCTCTCTGTACCTCTTCCCCCCTTTCCCTCTGTGTCTCTTCCTCCCTCACCCTCTGTATCTCTCCCCCCTGTGTCTCTTCCCCCCTCTCCCTCTGTGCCTCTTCCCCCCTCTCCCTCTGTGCCTCTTCCCCCCTCTCCCTCTGTGCCTGTTCCCCCCTGGCCTGTGTCTCTTTCCCCCTGTGTCTGTTCCCCTCTCCCCCCCCCCCCCATTTCCCTCCCATGTGTATCTTCCCCCTGTTCTCCCTCCCGTGTGTGTTTTCCCCCTCCTCTACCTCCCCTGTGTCTCTTTCCCACCTATCCCTCTGTGTCTCTCCCCCCTCCCTCTGTGTCTCTTCCCCACTCTCCCTCTGTGCCTCTTCCCCACTCTCCCTCTGTGCCGTGCCTCTCCCCCCCCCCTCTTCCCCACTCTCCCTCTGTGCCTCTTCCCCACTCTCCCTCTGTGCCGTGCCTCTCCCCCCCCCTCTCCCTCTGTGCCTCTCCCCCCCTCTTCCCCACTCTCCCTCCCCTCTTCCCCACTCTCCCTCTGTACCTCTACCCCCCCCCCCCCTCTTCCCCACTCTTCCCTACTCTTTCATCTGCTCTCGAAGTGCGGCCTGCGCCGCGCTTTGCGCATGCGCGACGCGCTCTGCGCATGCGCGGCTCGCGACGCGCTCTGCGCATGCGCGGCTCGCGACGCGCTCTGCGCATGCGCGGCTCGCGACGCGCTCTGCGCAGTGCGCAGCAGTTTATCATTGTCAAACTGCGATTCATCTGAAGCGTGACGACGAATCGCAGTTAGACAATTATAATATGTGATTAATGCATGCCACTTGTGTTTATGTTTATCTGCTTCTACAGACCTTCCCATGCCGAGAATCATTCAGCTGCTTATATTAAAATATGGCAACCTGTGGTGCCAGTCAATGTGACCAATGGAAATCTAGTTAGACAGCTACAGAAACAAGGCAATGGGTGCCCTAATAATGAATAATTCCATATAACAACTAATCATTAAAATACCCATGCAGTGGCCATACAATAGGTTTTAATATCCGATTAGCTATATAATTATCCCCAGATACATTACACAAGGACACTACTTGGAATCACTACAATGTTGTAAAAGTCAATGTGAACGAACACTGCATTACTCGTCTGGTTTTCATTTCCGTTCATTTTCCATAAAGACACATGCAAAAAACTATTTCTAAAAAGTAAGGAAAGAGCAAGTCGTCTGATAATGTGTGCATGGCATTTGTAATCTGATATATACTATCATAGCAATTGAGATTGAAAAATACTTTTAGATCATCCGTATAATATGTGGAGTAATTGGCAATTTATAGAGATGAAGGTAAACAAAACAAACACTGAAACATTGCCAATTGTCTCTTAAGTGGAAAAGTTCCTTCCTAACCCCTGGATCAATACTTCCTCTCTAATTATCCAAGATAACCCTAAATCCCTTTTTATACAAAAATATATCCTTTTTTTTTAAATTATCTATAGAATCCACGGTCACCACCTCATTTGGTAGAGAATTCCTCAGTCTTACTGCTCCTAGTGTGAAGAACTAACCTTCTAACCTTAAGGGATGTCCTGTTGTCTGTTGAAAAAATCTTGGCACAAAAAGCTCCCCTTACACTGACTTATACTGACCCTGCATGTATTTATAAAAGGTAATCATATATCCTCTTAGGCACATTTTGCCTACAATAAATCATTTTTGGTTAGTCTTTCTTCATGGGTTAGTTTTACCATTGCCCTTACTAATTTATTGAAGACTGAGGTAGCAGTGAGTGTCCAGTAATCAAAATGAATAATGAGAGCATTGCAATATATAGAGGTACATTTTATGCTAGAAAAACATAATAATAACTAGCGAATTGCCCGTCAAAAAATGACGGCAATGAAATTGTAAGTGAGCTTATGGTGTTTGGTGTATATAATGTGGCTGATGTAGCGTCGTTCTTTTTCTATGTCGTGCAAGTTTTTCGCAATATCCGTAGCTGCTTGGTGATGTTTTGCGTGTTTATGGTGGTGTTTTGCGTGTTTAGGGACCTTTAGCCTCGTTTTCGTTTTGTTCGGCGGACGTTTTTTCTCTCGCTTAGGTGATTTTCGGGTCTCTAAACTTCGAAATTTGTGCTTAAATGGAGGTGTAACTTCACTTGCGGAGGTCCTGGGTGCTCCCCCTTGCTGTGAGTAACCTTTTTATGTGTTTGTTGTTTGTATTTATTGTGTTTGTAATGTTTTTGGGGTCGCGTCCTTGTTTTTCGGCAAATACGTAGGTGTTTGGTGGTGTTTTGCGTCTTTAGACTGCTGTAGCCTCATTTTCGTTTTTTTCGGCGCCCATTTTTTCTCTCGCTTAGAGAATTTTTTAGTGTCTAAACTCTTTTAATTTGAGTTAAATTGAGGTGTAACTTTAGTTTTCGAGGTCCTGGATGCTCCCTCTTCCTGTAAGTAAGCTTTTTATGTATTGGTTGTGTGTATTTGTTGTATTTTTCATGTTTTCTTGTGCACGTGTTGCGGCTGATTTTTGCGAGGTCGTAATGTGTCTTTTATTTTCCTTGCGTAACGACGTAAATTTTGCGAGGGTCGCAGTTTCGCTATGCGAGCCCGCAAGCGTTACCAACAACTCGCATGCTCACAACTATAAATGTGATAATAGTAGTAAGAAAAAGAACACCTGGACAGAAACCAACTCACTACCAAAGCAGGTTGTGACAGTGGATTTAATAGATAATTTAAAAAAAGGTATTGAATATATATATATATATATATATATATATATATACATTAGTATGTAGTATAATATATTCAGCACAAACCAAAAGCATCAATATCATTGCTCCTCAGATTTGCACTGAAATGTTATGACCGCTGTGTTAGACAACACAACAACTATGGGGTTACCTCTTTCTCCAGGCCATCTCCAGTGAAAAAGAGGAGGAATCCATAGAAATCAACAGATTTGCCACACCAAGGTCTGAAAAAAAAATGCTATAAATGCATGCAAGCCGCAGAACAACTGTCATTCGAGAAAATACAAATAAACAAATAACATTAGCAGTTTGTATGCAACAAAGAATATTGGGACAAACCAGAAATTTTGAATACTCTGCTGGAATTGAGGAATTAATTTGTCTGTTACGTGACTTTCTAGGAAATGGTTTATCAGTGTGGTTTTTTTTTTTAAGGGAGAGGGCAAGAGGCATGGTTAGATAATTGGATCTGATTGAAATTAACACCACCCCTCCCCTTCATGGGTCCAGAAGCAGGCTGCTTGTAACAAAAGATGCTAGCACTATCCTCCAGAAATATAAACGCCCCTCTCCCACACACAACTATCACCGACTTATCTTGAATGGTTCCCGGGTCTCGCAGAAATGTCTTTTTTTTTTTTTCTAATTAAAAACGAGCTTTTTCATTACATTATGCCCCTCTCATCCATATAGAGCTTCTTTCAGAGAGGACATGAAGCACACTGTAGTGTTAGTCAGATCACCCCAACATGGACCAAGAAGCACCAATATGGAGCTTCATGGTTTGCTGCCAGACCCCTCACAGTGACATACTCTGATGGACGGGAGGAAAGCCAACATGGCAGCCATATGGAGGCAAGCAGAAGGAAATTCTAAAATGTGAAATAATTCCATATAATTGGGCTAATAAGCTTTCATGCCAATACAACTTATACTTTTAAAGGGTCATGATCACCTACTCTTTAGGGCTTTTACTCATTTAGATGAGAAACTTTAAAACACAGACCAGACAATCCGAGAACAATGGATAGGTACATATAAGATACTGTTGAAAAGATCTCCATTCAGCCATTCCCAGTGAGTATACAATTTGTTTTATATGATGATGGAAGAGTTCAACTTGTGATTGTTGGTAGAAAAATACAATTGAGTACAATGTATTAGATGGCTCTAAATAAATTGCTTTTTTTAATCAGTATATTGGAACGTTATTTGATGTCTACTGCATATTATAGTGTGTTGGAGCACTGCACTGGCCCTTTGTTCTTGATCTAAATATGGCTATTATGATGATACATACAATTAAATATATTTAGTTTGGCCACAGTTTAGGCTATTTTGTCATTCACTAGTGCAGCCATTAGATTTAAAGCGACCAAATAATAACATTTACCAGAACTTACTTTGCAGAACTGAGTCCGTCTATTGTGTCCATCATTCTCTCTCGAAGTTCCTCCTCCTGGTTCCTCTTTTGTGAGACATTTCTGCTTTAAATTGGGGATAAATACATGATTATATTTCAAATGGAAACAGAGAACAACAAATGTGATCAGCACTCTCAGATAGACAGTGAAAATCCTGCTACATTTATTGTGTTAGAAGTTTTAGAGTGAATATATATATATATATATATATATATATATATATATATATATATATATACACATGAATCAGATGTATACATAACCACCTGTATTGGCCAGTGCCCCTAATTAGAGTCAGTTGATACAGGAAGTGCTACCCGTAGGGTTGTGTACAGCCTGATTGATAATGGCACAAGCCAGCTA
The DNA here is from genome assembly GCA_027410445.1 of Discoglossus pictus. Classification (NCBI taxonomy): domain Eukaryota; kingdom Metazoa; phylum Chordata; class Amphibia; order Anura; family Alytidae; genus Discoglossus; species Discoglossus pictus. Next base: position 14,845,270 of record CM050176.1, read on the forward strand.
AAACTTGAGAGACTGCACCCTAAATGGGCACCGTGCAACTAGTCTATAGTACCAAATGTACTAGCCAATAACAGGCTGTGTCTCAGCACCATGTGGCTGAATCACTGATGAGACACAGCCTATTATTGGCTAGTACATCTAGTACTATAGAAACGTTGCATGAGCTACATGGGGTTGGACCTTTGTTGGGGGCGTTTGGAGGGTTTCAGTGAGTAAAATGATGTTTAACTACGCAAATAAACAGTTAGGTAGTTAAAACATGGACTGACTTGAGAGCTTTGATCCTGATAAAAAATGTGTTATCTACAGAAGGAATGGTGGGAGAGCATGTGTAGTGGATGGAGATTTGTTAAATCATTGGCCATTTGGGCATTGACTCCTACCCCCTTCTTCTGCATCATGCTCATATATATATGCAACCTACACCAATGTATCATGGATGCCTTTAGGGTCCAGTTGAGGCATGCAATTAATATTTTCAAATTAAAACTAGGTTTATGACACGTTAATCACATTCAGGTTTTTCAGACATATATACTTTTTTATAAAATATTGGGCTTCAGTGTCATATTCAAGACAAGTGTAAGTGATTGTATTGCACTTACCTCTCAGTGGCAACTGGTTGTCCCATTCTCTTCAATGGAATATCCTGTAACATGCAATAACATTATAAATCTGGTATTCCATAACAGTCTGGGGTGATGCAGAAATGTTAAATCAATATGGCTCTACATCATCAAACATAGCACTAAAAACCAAGTGAAGGCCTTTTATATGTATGCAGATTTAACCATTTTATAAGCTTTTATATTATCCAGTTAATCCTCTCACAATGCTGTCTATATGCTGGTATATCGACCCTCAATAAGTAAAAGCTGAAATGTTATAATATATTGAATAGTGTATAAGCATTTAAAGGGAGCTTGTAATTTAGGTTGCCTTCCGAACATGAGAATTTACATCACAAGTCCAAATGAACTACAAATAACAGTCAAATGTGCACGTTTAGGACCAGAAGCTAGCACGGACACATTTAAAACAACTATGGAAGTGTGAAAAGAGCTTAAAATATATTTTTAAAAAAAGGTTTCACAGCTTCCTTACTTTATTTTGACTTCTCTACATGATGGCGCAGAGCTATAGCCATGCAGGAGGTTCAAGTGATCCAGCAGTACCATCCCCTTAATGAAAAAAAACATCTTCATCCCTCTCCTTTGGATCTTAGATACAATAGGAACTCCTTGGAAGCCTTCAGTTAAAGAATAGCCGTACAATCTCCATGGAAACACTCTATGGCAGGCTTCGGCCTACTTCAAGAAATCCATAAGTACCAGTTCAAAGATTTAACCTAATTTGTTTAGCAGGAGATCATACGGATCATAGATCACATGGGGACACAGGAGATGATGAAATTAAACAACTAAATCCCTTTATTCATAAAGAACAGACTGCCCATAAAGAGACAATGGCTACCTGTTTACGACAATTATTGGTAAGCTACTGTCTCCAGCCTTATAATTATACTTAAGCGGATGTAAAGTACTTTATGACTGTGAATATTTGCTATTTTGATTTTATGAGGTGCTGGCGTAAAGAAAGCAACGGAGGGTTTGTGTATCAACAAGTGAATAACACTTCCGCTATCAGTTTAGGTTATCTACAAACCTGGCCCAGGAAACCAATAAAGCAACCGTTACTGTGCAAAAAAAAATCAACAGTCTATTCATAACCCATACAAGTTATAGACTCTTGTTAAGTGGTTAAATCGACAGAAAATCTGCCCGAATAAATAGCTCTTCTAATGAGTTATTTACATGCAAATCATTTAAAGCACCACTCTATGACGAAAGCCAATATGTGCCTGCAAAAAATCAGTCTACATAAGAGGAAAATTAGGTCGGAAAATGACATGGCGTTTGTTTTTGAATCAGAAAGAATATAGATGTTGTGCCCTGTATCCTAAAAGCATCCATGGTCCTAAGGTGAAGGATGCATGTGCGAAAGGGCCATTTTCACGTTGCAGGACAGAGTCTGCATTTATTAATGAAGATGCCGCCTTCTGAGCATATGCAAGGAAAGATGGTAGGTGTCAGATTTCAAATGAACAAATAAATTAACACAGCGCCCAATGAATAGATGAAAAATTTCCTTAGGATCCAAGATTTTTTCTCATGACTAAGAAGGCTATTATGTTGTTAGTTTGTTACATACTTTACAAACATGAGTATTTTCTTAAAATACACTGGTCCTTTAAGAAGACTCTAATATTCCCTGTTAGCTAAAAAAAAAAAGATACATTCTATGTGGTATAAAGTATGTAGGTAAGACGATGAAACACTTAAGCAATATATTAAGAGCAAATATGTGTACTGAACACTGAGCTCACCCGTTTAGTGTGCCCATTTGGGGTGGACATTTCAGTGGTTGGAACCTCGTTCTGATCAAGGTGAGAAAATGGTCGGGCAGCACCCCACGACTCCAGATATCTAGTCATCCTGACCGAGGGCCGAACCTTCAGACCGTCATTTAGTCTTGGCCTGTGGAGGTGATTGTTTCTCACTTTACGTTCTTTGGCCTTAAAAAAAAAATTAGGTTTCATGAAAACAAGAATCATTTATTAATATTAAATCATACATATATATATATATATATACATATATACATATACATATATATATACATATATATATATATATATATATATATATATATATATATATATATATACATACATACATACATACATATACAGTGCATATAAAAAGTCTACACACCCCTGTTAAAATGTCAGGTTTCTGTGCTGTAAAAAAATGAGACAAAGATAAATCATTTCAGAACTTTTTTCACCTTTAATGTGACCTATAAACTGTACAACTCAATTGAAAAACAAACTGAAATCTTTTAGTTTGAGGGAAGAAAACAAAAAAGAAAAATAATGTGGTTGCATAAGTCTGCACACCCTCTTATAACTGAGGATGTAGCTGTGTTCAGAATTAAGCAATCACATTCCAAATGGTGTTAAATAGGAGTCAGCATACACCTGCCATCATTTAAAGTGCCTCTGATTAACCCCAAATAAAGTTCAGCTGCTCTAGTTGGTCTTTCCTGAAATTTTCTTAGTCGCATACCACAGCAAAAGCCATGGTCCACAGAGAGCTTCCAAAGCATCAGAGGGATCTCATTGTTAAAAGGTATCAGTCAGGAGAAGTGTACAAAAGAATTTCCAAGGCATTAGATATACCATGGAACACAGTGAAGACAGTCATCATCAAGTGGAGACAATATGGCACAACAGTGACATTACCAAGAACTGGAGCTCCCTCCAAAATTGATGAAAAGACGAGAAGAAAACTGGACTAGTAGACTACCAAGAGGCCTACAGCAACATTAAAGGAGCTGCAGGAATATCTGGCAAGTACTGGCTGTGTGGTACATGTGACAACAATCTCCCGTATTCTTCATATGTCTGGGCTATGGGGTAGAGTGGCAAGACGAAAGCCTTTTCTTACGAAGAAAAACATCCAAGCCAGGCTACATTTTGCAAAAAACACATCTGAAGTCTCCCAAAAGCATGTGGGAAAAGGTGTTATGGTCTGATGAAACCAAGGTTGAAGTTTTTGGCCATAATTCCAAAAGATATGTTTGGCGCAAAAACAACACTGCACATCACCAAAAGAACACCATACCCACAGTGAAGCATGGGTGGCAGCATCATGCTTTGGGGCTGTTTTTCTTCAGCTGGAACTGGGGCCTTAGTTAAGATAGAGGGAATTATGAACAGTTCCAAATACCAGTCAATATTGGCACAAAACCTTAAGGCTTCTGCTAGAAAGCTGAACATGAAGAGGAACTTCATCTTTCAGCATGACAACGATCGAAAGCATACATCAAAATCAACAAAGGAATGGCTTCACCAGAAGAAGAATAAAGTTTTGGAATGGCCCAGCCAGAGCCCAGATCTGAATCCAATTGAAAATCTGTGGGGTGATCTGAAGAGGGCTGTGCACAGGAGATGCCCTCGCAATCTGACAGATTTGGAGTGTTTTTGCAAAGAAGAGTGGGCAAATCTTGCCAAGTCAAAATGTGCCATGCTGATAGACTCATACCCAAAAAGACTGAGTGCTGTAATAAAAGACTGAGTGCTGTAATAAAACCAAAAGGTGCTTCAACAAAGTATTAGTTTAAGGGTGTGCATACTTATGCAACCATATTATTTTATTTTTATATTTTTTTCTTCCCTCTACCTAAAACATTTCAGTTTGTTTTTCAATTGAGTTGTACAGTTTATAGGTCACATTAAAGGTGGAAAAAGTTCTGAAATGATTTCTCTTTGCGTCATTTTTTTACAGCACAGAAACCTGACATTTTAACAGGGGTGTGTAGACTTTTTATATCCACTGTATATATATATATATATACACACATACATATATATATATATACACACATATATATATATATATATATATATATATATAAATATATATATATACACACATATATATATATATATATATATATATATATATATATATATATATATATATAAATACATACATATACATATATATATATATATACACACACACACATACATACATACACACACACGCATTATCATACTAATCATTAGTTTATGTAGCTAACTCTAAATTGGCATGATCCCATGGAGCACACCAGTACACATTGGCCTTTCTCAAGTGTGTCTCTCTCATCCCTCATGTGTTATCACCTGTGTTGTGCTGTCGCTGTCCCCCAAATACTCAATATAAATATTAATATTTATATACTAAGAACTAGTCTATATTGTATCTTATATATAACTTCATGCCATGTAGGATTGCTTCTTTATCAATAAAAAAAGATAAATAAAAAATGAATAAGAACAAACTCAAGAGCTGCAGACATAAACAGCTACATATTAAAACTTTCTATTAGGTGTCAACTAACCCATAATTATTAAAGGCCTATCCAAGTTTCCTGGGTTACTAGATTTTTGCACTCTTTATGCACAAAGCATCATTTATGTATGCAGCACATTTCATAAAACATTTTATTTTTATTAAAATCTAAAAATCCCTCAATAATTATGTTGACACTTTCAAGGGGTGTCTACACAAGCCCCTGATCCCCACCCAATCAGCATGCAGCATTAGGGGAGCAATTTTTAACTCATTACACACCTTCTGTGCCTCCCTCAGCCTATAGGAAAGCACTGATGTCAGAAAGCAGCCTGCAGCAGGAAGCATATCCAAACAGTGACTTCAGGGCAGTCTGTGTTGCGCCCACGCCCTTCATCACAGACACACTACATATCCCAGGCTGCTTTGGAGCACAAATGTATCAGCTGCAGTGCTTTCTCCTGATTGGCAACTTTTTAAAAATGTTGTGCTCATTTAGCCTTGGTTTAGAGGGGGTGTTAACCCTAATTTTCAACTGTCCGAAATTACAAGACATTTTGCTAACTTCAAGGTAAGTGTTTAAAATGTTTATTTTGGGATTTTTTCATGCATTTTTTTAAACACTATTAATTCTCCTCTATCAGATGCACTCATAATCCAGCAAACTTAGATATGCCTTTAACATATTTTAATGTTAACTATGCAGACAATCAAAATTGCAAACATGGATTCTTCTTCCTGCCAGGAGACATTCACTAAAAAGGAATTCTAGTGAATGCACCAAGGGCTAAACTGACCACCATATGGGTCTGGACTCCCTGGCTTGTGACATGGGTCATTTCCTGCACATTACCCTTGGATCGATGACCAGATACGTTTTGATGTTCATCTCTTTGAGGTAAGGGTCCCTCAGATGCCCATCTCCAGCTTCCACATTATAAGCACCACTCAAATGTTTTAGTGTCGCTTCTGTGATGTGAACTCGACTGTAAGAGGAAGGAGATGGAGGAGAAGGGAATAAAATGGGACAGAAAGGAGAGATGTCAATAAATATGGGTTAATACAAATACAAGAAGCAGTGTGTGATAGATACTGGAGGGAGACAAGAGACAGGTCTGAGCAGCGAGAGCTCCAGAGAGAATGGGTAGGTATGAGAGACAACAGGGGGAAAGCAGTGATAGTGAGCAGTGAGTGAGCTTCAGAGACAACGTGTAGAGTCTGAGACACACTGAGGGGAGTTAGAGATCTCTAGAGATGGGGCATATAGTGTGAGAGACACTAGAAGGAGAGAAGAGACGAGTTTGAGTGGTGAGAGAGCTCCATAGACAGGAAGCAGTGTGAGAGAGACACTAGGGGTGGAGCAGAGACAAGACTGAGCAGTGAGAGGGCTTCAGAGATGGGGTGTAGAGTCTGAGAGACAATGGAGGTAGGAAATAGGTCTGAGCAGTGATGGAGCTCCAAAGGTAGGGCATAGTGTGAGAGACACTAGGGGTAGAGAAGAGAAGTTATGAGCAGTCAGAGAACTTTATAGATAGGATACATTTTGTGAGAGACACTGGGGAGATAGGAGACAGATCTGAGCAGTGAAAGAGCTCCAGATGAAACCGGTATGAGCAGTGAGAGAGATGGGGCACATAGTGTAAAAGACACTGGAGGGAAAAAAAGAGACTTGAGATTTGAGCAGTGAGAGAGCTTCAGAGCAGAGTGCAGTCAGACAGCACACTCTCTTACCCCGGTACTCCCGCCGACTCCATGCGATTGGCTAAGGATACATCATGAGACCAGACATCAAACTGCCATTTGCGCAGCCCAATGACTCCGCATAGAACATTCCCAGAATGCACTCCCACTCTCATGTTGATATCGGCCCCGGTGGCTTCTCTCACCAACCTATAGAAGTAAAAGTTATTCACTCACCAGAGACTCAGCGATGGGCACATTTGTCCAATTAAAAATACACCGAAAAATATGCTTAGTATTATGTTCTTCTATTGAGATTACTACAACAAAATACTAATTAATAATATTTTTAATAAATGTGTCTGGAAAATAACAACATAAATGTCCGTTATCTCATAGTCCAGCACTCATACTCTACTTCTACACTCTAGCTGTACTCTTATACTCACCTTTCCAAAATATATCCCACCAATTGATGGTCTTTGGATTTGAACCTTAACTATGTAAAGCTCTGTGCACATGGATGGCGCTATACAAACAAAAAATACAAATACGCATACGTACATACATACATACCTCTCTATTATACCCTTCCCACCCCTCACTCTTCTCCCCTTGCATCTACAGCCATTTCTCTCGTCTCTATCCACTCCCTTGAACTTTAAGGGCCACGGCAAATATCCCAATTATGGTACATAGTAAAGTACCAACAATCTGAGTATTTGCAGTTGGAAGTTATATGAAAATAGAATTTTCTCAAGACAAAAATAGCTTTGAATTCACTACATTTTGGCTGTCACTCCGCTTCCGTTCCACCAGACTGGTCTTGATCGCAGTACCTTATTTGGCCATGACTGATGATGGCTCTCTGGATTATTAATTTCCTTTTGAATATATTGCTTTAGGTGTCAATATATGAGATGTTAATCTCTATTGATAACTCATGAACCAGTATATACAAAAAAAAATAAAAAATAAAAAAAAAATCTATATATATATTAGAATAAGAAGAGAAAAAGGACAGGCAACAAAAAAAAAAAAAATATGAGTTCAAACACCGTAATGAGAAAAGATTCAAAGGATAATGATTGTTCCAATACTTTAAATCTTGAGAAAAGAGCTTTAAGAGGGGGGAACATCCAAAAAAGATCAGCTCATAAGATGACCTACATATGTGTAAATAATCAAATCCATGGTCAATGTCATCAAATTCATAACCGACCTATTAAATACTAAGACCCCTAGTGGGTTAAATGAAAATATCAATTATAAAGTATTTCTGTAAAATAATCCTCTTTTTATGAGGGATCCAGCGTCAAATTGATTACTAAGGAATATCATGATAAGATCTTTCTTCATCTAAGCATATGATAGAGATAAGGATATTTGTAGGTCTTTTTCTTTCAAACTAAGGATCATTTATTCTAATGGTTTCTGTAAAACAACCCTTTATTTGTTGGATTTTTTCCTCTATTTTTCTGATCAAAATAATCTTTAAGGAATATTAAACTTTAATATGACCTTTTTCTTACTTAATGTACGATATGGTCGTTGAAATCTGTAAACGCCTTCCTTTATAAAGTAGATATTATTTATCTTAATAATTGCTGTAGAAACTATGCAATAATATTGTGATCACATGTATTGTAATTGGGAAGATTGGATTGGACTAGATAACACATGCATGTGACATATTTTTTTATTATCTATCCTCCCCCCTTTGTGTGATGACCAAATCCCCTTATTACCATCTATATCATCCAAGTGGATGTACATATATTATCTATTTTTTATAAGTGGTGTAATGGCACTTTAAGCTGAATTTATTATGGGAACTATTTAGTAATGTGGGGTCGTTGTTCATCTCTGTTAGACTAATGGGTAGATTTAACTTCTCTCACTGACGGACTGACTATTGTAATAAAGTATCATAGGTAATTGAATGCAATTATGCTTAGGTACCTTGTAAGCGCAGCATGATTGTATGACGTGCACTGCACTATGTAAGGGGTGCAGGCGACTGTGAGTACAAGCCCCTTGACAAAGTGATTATTCCGCGAAACGCGCGTCGGGCTGACGCACTGCACATGCGCAAGGATCACGATTCATTTATTGCAATGTCATCCTCCTGGGCATAGGTCAGTTATGATTTTGATGAGATTGACCATGGATGTGATTATTTACACATATGTAGGTCATCTTATGAGCTGATCTTTTTCGAATGTTCCCCCCTCTTGAAGCCCCATTCTCAAGGTTTAAAGTATTGGAACAATCATTATCCTTTGTAACTCCAATACCTCCTATTTTTTTAGTTGCATGTTCTTTTTCTCTTCTTATTCTAATATTGATTTAGTAACTATGGAGGTTCAATTAAACTAGGAAAAATATTTCTCTATAAACAACGATTAATTTGTTGTCACATATATATATATATATATATATATATATACATATAAAAAAATATATATATATATATATATACGTACAATATCATATTTGCCTTCCACATGGACATAGCACTTACTTTATTGCCTCGCACATGTCAAGCCCCATCTTGACACAGTTCTTAGCATTGTTGGGTAAAGACACAGGGAGCCCAGAGACACAGTAATAACAGTCGCCCAAGATCTTTATCCTCATGCACTCATTTTCCTAGGGTGCACGGAGAGAGTAAAGTGTTAAAAACAGCAAGCGGCAAGTCTGTGTTTATTTTCTTACATTGTTTTTTATAATAGAGACAAACAACTCAACTGGAAGCCAATACACGAATATTTGAAGGTCAATTTAATTTTGGATATTGTGATTCTAAAACATTAAAATAGAAATTAAATTAATGATCAATACATACTTCTAGAACTCCTCTTTATAATATTCATTTTTTATATGCAATAATTTTTTACTGAAGGACTTGGCAATGAAGTGGTTAAGCGCAGTATGTTTTCCTGCAGCCGCAGGTCAGTGTAATTGTCTCTCACTATTGCTTCCTGCAGCAAAGTGACAGACTAAGTAGCGGAGATGGCAGATTATCCTGAATTGCTCAGTAACATCCTGTGAGGCACCGTCTGGCTGGAAAAGGAGGGGGGGGGGGGGGGGGGGGATAGAGCAGCGAGACCCTCATTATCATAGACTGCCTCCATTAGTATCCCAATATCCACATCTCACCTTCACCTGAATACCCATCACACCTGCCACTTACCCTTATCTCCCCACTCCCTTCCTGCCACTCTCACTCACCTCTCCACTCCCTTCCTGCCACTCTCCCTCACCTCTCCACTCCCACTCACGCCACTCTCTCTCACCTATACACTCCCCACACGTGCCACTCTCCCTCACCTCTCCACTCCACTCCACTCTCTTCCTGCCACTCTCCCTCACCTCTCTCTTCCTCACACCTAAAACCCTCTCCTTCACACCTACCACTCTCCTTCACCTCTCCCTTCCACACACCTACCACTCTCCCTCACCTCTCCACTCTCTTCCTGTCACTCTCCCTCACCCTGCAACTTCCCTCACCTCTCCACTCTCTTCCTGCCACTCTCCTTCACCTCTCCCCTCCTCACACCTACCACTCTCCCTCACCTCTCCACTCTCTTCCTGCCACTCACCCTCACCCTGCCACTCTCCTTCACATGTCCCTTCCTCACACCTACCACTCTCCCTCACCTCTCCACTCCCTCTCACGCCACTCTCTCTCACCTATACACTCCCCACACGTGCCACTCTCCCTCACCTCTCCACTCTCCTTCACCTCTCCCTTCCACACACCTACCACTCTCCCTCACCTCTCCACTCTCTTCCTGCCACTCACCCTCACCCTGCCACTCTCCTTCACATGTCCCTTCCTCAAACCTACCACTCTCCCTCACCTTTCCACTCCCTCTCACGCCACTCTCTCTCACCTATACACTCCCCACATGTGCCACTCTCCCTCACCTCTCCACTCCACTCTCTTCCTGCCACTCTCCTTCACCTCTCCCTTCCTCACACCTACCACTCTCCTTCACCTCTCCACTCCCTCTCACACCACTCTCCCTCAGCAATAAACTTCCCACACCTGCCACTTTCACTCACCTCTACACTCCACACACCTGCCATTCTCCCTCATCTCTCAACTCTCTTCCTGCCACTCTCCCTCATCTCTCCCCTCCTGCCACTCTCCCTCACCTCTCCCCTCCTGCCACTCTCCCTCAACTCTCCACGCCCTTCCTGCCACTCTCCCTCAACTCTCCACGCCCTTCCTGCCACTCTCCCTCAACTCTCCACGCCCTTCCTGCCACTCTCCCTCAACTCTCCACGCCCTTCCTGCCACTCTCCCTCAACTCTCCACGCCCTTCCTGCCACTCTCCCTCAACTCTCCACGCCCTTCCTGCCACTCTCCCTCAACTCTCCACGCCCTTCCTGCCACTCTCCCTCAACTCTCCACGCCCTTCCTGCCACTCTCCCTCAACTCTCCACACCCTTCCTGCCACTCTCCCTCAACTCTCCACGCACTTCCTGCCACTCTCCCTCAACTCTCCACGCCCTTCCTGCCACTCTCCCTCAACTCTCCATGCCCTTCCTGCCCCTCTCCCTCAACTCTCCACGCCCTTCCTGCCACTCTCCCTCAACTCTCCACGCCCTTCCTGCCACTCTCCCTTAACTCTCCACGCCGTTCCAGCCACTCTCCCTCCACTCTCCACGCCCTTCCTGCCACTCTCCCTCACCTCTCCACGCCCTTCCTGCCACTCTCCCTCACCTCTCCACGCCCTTCCTGCCACTCTCCCTCACCTCTCCACGCCCTTCCTGCCACTCTCCCTCACCACTCCTCTCCCTTCCACTGTCCCTCACCTCTCCACTCCTGCTACTCTCCCTCACCTCACCCTTCCTGCCACTCTCCCTCACCTCTCCCCTTCCTGCCACTCTCCCTCACCTCTCCCCTTCCTGCCACTCTCCCTCACCTCTCCCTTCCTGCCACTCTCCCTCACCTCTCCCTTCCTGCCACTCTCCCTCACCTCTCCACACCCTTCCTGCCACTCTCCCTCACCTCTCCCTTCCACTGTCCCTAACCTCTCCACTCCTGCTACTCTCCCTCACCTCACCCTTCCTGCCACTCTCCCTCACCTCTCCCCTTCCTGCCACTCTCCCTCACCTCTCCCCTTCCTGCCACTCTCCCTCACCTCTCCCTTCCTGCCACTCTCCCTCACCTCTCCCCTTCCTGCCACTCTCCCTCACCTCTCCCCTTCCTGCCACTCTCCCTCACCTCTCCCCTTCCTGCCACTCTCCCTCACCTCTCCCTTCCTGCCACTCTCCCTCACCTCTCCCCTTCCTGCCACTCTCCCTCACCTCTCCCTTCCTGCTACTCTCCCTCACCTCACCCTTCCTGCCACTCTCCCTCACCTCTCCCCTTCCTGCCACTCTCCCTCACCTCTCCCCTTCCTGCCACTCTCCCTCACCTCTCCCTTCCTGCCACTCTCCCTCACCTCTCCCCTTCCTGCCACTCTCCCTCACCTCTCCCCTTCCTGTTACTCTCCCTCACCTCTCTACACTAGCCTGCCAGCCACTCTATAACATATTAAGGTCAGGAAGAATTTCCTTATATATTTTGTCTTTTACCCCACAAAATATTTGAGTTAAAGGATCACTAAAGTATAATACTTATAATATGCTCTTATGAACGGTTTCAGAAATAATTTTAAATAACTAAAAACAGTCATTATTTTGATATTCTGTTTTGCCTTACGTACAGGATTAGTCACCTGGGAGGAAGCATGTATTCAGCGAACATCTCTATTTAGTTATTTTGGAAAGCCGCCACTACTGCCATAATGGCACCTGACAATAGGACTGAATATAGAGGAAGCCCAGTAGGATAACCCTCCCTTTAGACCAACTCAGGCATATCTAAAAAACGGAACATTTTTTGCTCATGGCTTATTTAGTTGCCAACATTGCTAGTTCGTTACATACTTTACTAGCAGGAGTCATTTATTTTCTGAATTATTTTTAATTTTTTAATGTAATTATGGTTATAATGTCTGGACACAATATTCTAGCCAAGGTCTGACTAGATACAGTCAGGTCCATAAATATTGGGACATCGACACAATTCTAATATTTTTGGCTCTATACACCACCACAATCGATTTGAAATGAAACTAACAAGATGTGCTTTAACTGCAGACTTTCAGCTTTAATTTGAGGGTATTTACATCCAAATCAGGTGAACGGTGTAGGAATTACAACAGTTTGTATATGTGCCTCCCACTTTTTAAGGGACCAAAAGTAATGGGAAAATTGGCTGCTCAGCTGTTCCATGGCCAGGTGTGTGTTATTCCCTCATTATCCCATTTACAAAGAGCAGATACAAGCTCCAGTGTTCATTTCAAGTGTGCTATTTGCATTTGTTGCTGTTAACTCTCAATTTGAGATCCAAAGAGCTGTCACTATCAGTGAAGCAAGCCATCATTAGGCTGAAAAAACAAAACAAACCCATCAGAGAGATAGGAAAAACATTAGGTGTGACCAAATCAACTGTTTGGAACATACTTAAAAAGAAAGAACGCACCAGTGAGCTCAGCAACACCAAAAGACCCGGAAGACCACGGAAAACAACTGTGGTGGATGACCGAATAATTATTTCCCTGGTGAAGAAAACACCCTTCACAACAGTTGGCCAGATCAAGAACACTCTCCAGGAGGTAGGTGTATGTGTGTCAAAGTCAACAATCAAGAGAAGACTTCACCAGAGTAAATACAGAGGGTTCACCACAAGATGTAAACCATTGGTGAGCCGCAAAAACAGGAAGGCCAGATTAGAGTTTGCCAAACAACACCTAAAAAAGCCTTCACAGTTCTGGAACAACATCCTATGGACAGATGACACTAAGATCAACTTGTACCAGAGTGATGGGAAGAGAAGAGTATTGAGACGGAAAGGAACTGCTCATGATCCAAAGCATACCACCTCATCAGTGAAGCATGGTGGTGGTAGTGTCATGGCGTGGGCATGTATGGCTGCCAATGGAACTGGTTCTCTTGTATTTATTGATGATGTGACTGCTGACAATAGCAGCAGGATGAATTCTGAAGTGTTTCGGGCAAAATTATCTGCTTATATTCAGCCAAATGCTTCAGAACTCATTGGACGGCGCTTCACAGTGCAGATGGATAACGACCCTGAAGCTTACTGCAAAAGCAACCAAAGAGTTTTTTAAGGGAAAGAAGTGGAATGTTATGCAATGGCCAAGTCAATCACCTGATCTGAATCCGATTGAGCATGCATTTCACTTGCTGAAGACAAAACTGAAGGGAAAATGCCCCAAGAACAAGCAGGAACTGAAGACAGTTGCAATAGAGGTCTGGCAGAGCATCACCAGGGATGAAACCCAGCGTCTGGTGATGTCTATGCGTTCCAGACTTCAGGCTGTAATTGACTGCAAAGGATTTGCAACCAAGTATTAAAAAGTGAAAGTTTGTTTTATGACTGTTAATCTGTCCCATTACTTTTGGTCCCTTAAAAAGTGGGAGGCACATATACAAACTGTTGTAATTCCTACACCGATCACCTGATTTGGATGTAAATACCCTCAAATTAAAGCTGAAAGTCTGCAGTTAAAGCACATCTTGTTCGTTTCATTTCAAATCCATTGTGGTGGTGTATAGAGCCAAAAAGATTAGAATTATGTCGATGTCCCAATATTTATGGACCTGACTGTATATATATATATACACACACAATAGAATATACAGTGGAACCTCTATATTCCTCAGCCGTATATTTGTTATATTAGTCACATTTCTTAAGTAAAAAAATGCTCCTATATTAATCCGAAAATCCAATATTAATCACAAAATAAAAAAAATAAAAAACAGAAAGAAACACTGGACAACTTATTTGCTACTGAATCTCTCAAATGGAGAAAATAAATATGGATCACCAGAATTGGTGTTATGTATCAGGTTCGGAACTGGAAATGGATTATTCCAATTTTAGTTAATTCCAATTGGAAAAATTAATTCTATATTCACCTAATTCAGTATTCATCTGTCCCTCAGGAATAAATTAATGACAAATATAGAGGTCCCACTGTAGTGACATTAGCCATTATCTTTTTCTGCTGCTAATTCCTCTTCCAAAATATCCTACTGGGTTTTCTTGCAGGTTTGACTCCTTTTATATCATGTAATAACCAAGTCCCCGTCCTCTCCTATTTCCATTATCATATTACCGTGAAGTAAATATATTCTTACTTTAAGTCCATGTGCCCTAGGTCCTTAATTCCACATTTATCAGTATTGAGTTTTAGATCCAATTTACTTGACCACTGATCTAGTTTTATTAAATCATTACACATTTAACTTGCAAGTAATATCACTAATTAACTTATTAAACAAAAGGCCACATCACCAATCCCTGTGGCACTCTGCTAGTTACCTTCCGTTCCAATGACTGTATTGCCGTAACAATGGCTCTTTGACACCTATCATTCAGTCAATGTTGTGTCCACTGAATCCAGCCATCGGCTATTACGGTAGTTTATGGTGTGGGACAGTGTCAAATGTTTCGTTGGAATTTAGCTAATCTGCATCTATTGCTCCACCCTGGTCTATTATAATCAGAAAAGTCAACTAGAGACATGACCTCCCAGTACTAAACCCATGCTTATCTTGTAATTTACTAGTGTTTAGATATTCAATGATTCTTTCTTTCAAAAGTGTTCCCATTAGTTTACATACAACTGATGTTTAGCTTACTGGCCTATAGTCGTTGTTGTTCAATCGTTCTGTCGTGGCCAATTCTCTGTGACCCTATAGACTGCAGCACGCCATTATTTCTCGGCCTGTGCCTATCCATAAGGTTTTCTTGGTAAAGATACTGCAGTGGGTTGCCAGTTCATTCTCCAGTTGACTTTCAGTTGACATCTTTGGTGACCCTACATGGTATAGCACCCACACCCACCCATTCGCAGCATCCATGAGATACACAAGCCCCTCCACCAAGACATGGTAGAGATCCAGAGTGGGCCTATAGTTACTAGAGTGTTATCAACCCATAAAAAGGGACCATACCACTTGCATATACTGATAATGATTTCAGTCCCTCAGTCTCACAACCCAAAAATATTTATATAACTAAGTTTTTGACAAAAAAATAAGGTTACTTCTGACATAGCATCCTCTCTGCATATATCTTTAAACGCAGCTCCAACAGGGACAGAACGTCTGCTTCTGATTGGACGACAATATTGTTGATATAACAACATCATTTTAAACTACAAAGAATATCCTTGAGAACAGATATTTTAGAAAAAAAATCATTTGAAGTATCTCTATTTCATAGACAGGGAGCGCAACAGACGGACAGATGGACTCGCCGAGGTGCGACCCGTGTAAATTCTCACCTTCGCGATCTGATCAAACTTTCCGAACAGCTCATTGAGCATCACTACCAGCTGTTTGGGGGAGCAGTCGCTGGCCAGGCGTGTGAACCCCACAATGTCAGCGTACAGGATGCTGCAGAGAAAGTGGGAATTAAAGGTTAGGGTACAGCCCTAGAGGTCGGCAGAGAAGCAGCCCTGCTAGTTGGCAAATGTACATTTTTTTTTACATTAAATATTGTATTGCTAACAGGTACTAATTGTATATGTGACAACTACGTATATCTTGGAGTTCTACTACCGGACCCCGCTCTGTCTTTCATCTCTCACATACAATCACTAACTGAATCTTGTCTTCTCCATATAAAAAACATCTCCAGAATTCGTCACTTTCTTACACAAGACACAACTAAAATCCTTATATACTATCTCATCATCTCTCGATGAGACTACTGCAACTCGCTTCTTGTTGGCCTACCCAGCACCCGACTGTCTCCACTTCAATCTATTATGAATGCCTCATCTTCCGTACACAACGTTCAGTGTCGGCATCACCTCTTGGGCAATCCCTCCTCTGGCTTCCCTTGGCCTCCAGAATAAAATTTAAAATCATGACCCTAACTTACAAAGCCCTCAACAATAACGCTCCCCCATACATCTCTGCTCTGATCTCCAAAGACTCCCCCACCCGCCCTCTTTGTTCTGCTAATGACCTTCTTTCTTCAATTCTTGTCACCTCCTCTCACTCTCGCCTTCAGGACTTTTCTCGTGCTGCCCCTAGTCACTGGAACTCCTTGCCTCGCTCCACCAGATTATCCTCTTGCCTAAAAAAACTCACTTAAAACGCATCTCTTTAAAGAAGGGTATCACCTTCCCACCTTCCGCCCTAACACACTCATCACCTCTCACCCTCTTTTACCACTCACTATACCTTAGATTGTAAGTCTGCGAGTTTCTATCCTAAGTACTTTGGGAATTCACCTTGGACATTGGATTCCTAGATCAAAGACAGCGCCGTCCTTCCTTTGCCATATGTTAATCTGTATTTATCTTAGTCTGAACTTAATGTATGTACAGCGCTACAGAATATGTTGGCACGTTATAAATAAACTATAATAATAATAATAATAATAATAACTACTGTGGACCTTTACAGAGGTCTCTGCAGTCACCCGTTTCGCCCACCTTACGTTCTGATGCCTTTTCACATACAAGCTGTGGAAGTTTTTGTCGGGCTGGCGGTTGTCATTGCTTTCGGTCAGTCTGTCCTGGATCGCCAGCTTCATCTCCATGGAAATATAGACGGGGAGCACTGAAAGCAGCAGACTCTCCTGGGGAGGGGAGGATGGGGGTTATGCAAAGTGGTACTAAAGGGTCACACACAAACCCTTAAAGGACTACTGTTGTGTATTTAAAAGTAAAAGCTCATGTGTTTGCTTGCTGGTCATAGCTATTAAAAACATTATTTTGTTTAAATAAATAAAAAATTACCTTTTTTCATAGCTTTTAAGCTGTACGTTTTATTTTCATGCAGAGCTGCCTATCTACTTCTACCTGTGTCTATCAGGGGGTGTGGTCAACCCTACCTGTGTGCTTGGCTATAATGGAGCTTGGAAGTAGGCTGAGCTGATGTCACTGACCCTGCCCAATGACATCATAGCCCACCCCTATGCCTAGCATGCTCAGTCTGAAGAAGACCCTACACTGGTCAGAATGTAAACAGGCAGAGCAAAGGTAGACACAGGTAGCAGGAGATACAGAGCTCTGCTTGAGGAAATTCATAGTTTAAAAGCCAAGAAAATATGTTAACTTTTATTTATTTTAAATAACATACTGTATTTAATAGCTGAAACACAGCAAAGAAAAAAATAGCTTTACTTGTAAATGCACGTCAGTGGCCCTTTAAATGGTTCTAAACACTTTTCATATTTGAAGACAATTTACGGCCGCCATTTTTCTTCTCGCTTAGCCGTTTTCAGACCTTCAAAAAAACGCCAATTGAAGAACAAATTAGCTTTCAACCTCACTTACAAGCTCCCTGCCTCTCCCCCTGTGCTGTGTGTGAGGTTGTCAGTTAATTTTGTAATCAACTGGCGTCTTTTGGGGGCCTCCGAACGGCTTCCGAGTTACGGGCTTGAACTAAATGGCAGCCGTTAAAGCCGTAATTTTTTCAAAAAGTCTTGCAGGTCTCGCAATGAGCGTCTTTGGCGCTCATGGTGAGCCTTTTTCTAAGTCTTGCAGGCCTCGCGATGAGCGTCTTTGGCGCTCATTGCAAGCCTTTTTCTAAGTTGTGCGGGCCTCACGATGAGCGCCACAATTTTGCGAGCGTTACACACAAACTCGGATGACATTAACTATATTAGTGGTTCCTTACAAGGCTGTTCTATGACCCTATGATATATTTTAACGAGGACAGCCCCCATATTTTGATTTTATCTCTACCACTTCTGCTGTGACTTTCCAGGCATCTACTACTCTTTCTGGGACAAGACACACTCACCTGCTGCCTTTTTTTCAGCTCCAGCCTCATTTTGATCCCGATGCATTTCACGGTGTAGCTGTACAGATCGCGAGACGCGTCCAGCATTTGGTATTTGTGAAACGCGCCCATGAGATTGCCACAGAGGAAGATGACAGCATTGGCAATGAGCTGTGGGAAAAAAATACATCGAGATAAAGTGGGAGACCTACCCCACTGACGAATAGGATTTGTTCCCATTTAATGATTTATAAAGGCGATATTCAATATTTCAAAGATTTAAAGATTAGAGTATCGGCCTCTATATTTTTTTTTATCTCCACCCATCTCTTTACTTTCTCCCTCCATCACACCCCTCCTTACTCTCACTCCCCATCAAACCCTCATATCTTCTCTTCTTCAACTGCACATCCTCTTTACTCTCTTTCTAAACTCTTGCGCTCCTATCTCCTTCCACTCCGTCTTACCCTCACTTCCATCATGCCGTCTCCTTACTCTCTACTGTTATTAAACCACCCCTCACTTCTTCCCAACGTAACAGCCTCTCTTAACCCTCTCGCTCATGCATAATCGCCTTACTCTCTTCCTCCTCCACACTCCAACTCTTACACCCTCCATTCAACCCCTCTATCTCCCCCTGCAACATTTCCTGACAATTGTCCCTCTATTTTTCGTAATGTATCACTTAGTAATATATATTCACTAACAAGCCAACATCCTAAAAGAGTGGATCGCAAATCTCAACTCAGGACCCACCAGACAGGCCATGATTTAGGTCAAACACTGTGTGAATACACGGTTGATGCAATTTAAGGTCCCACCGCCTGTTGGATACTAGTTACCTCACCTTTGTTCACCTAAATCATGGCCTGTCAGGTGGGTCTTGAGGAGGGATTTGGGAATCACTGTCCTAAAAGATGGACAAAGAACAAAAAAAATAAAAAAAATAAATAAATAAATAAAAAAATAAAAAAGATATATATATATTTAACTATTTGCTCCTTTATCTCCATACCTTCTCACACACAGAGTGATCATTTTTATATTTTCCGACTCTCTCTCACACCCTACACCCCTCCATCCCAATGTTCTCCCCTGCTGAGCAGTAACAATGCTGTAGGTGTGCCTGCCTAGTGTGCACGACGCTGACCTCACGGTCTCACCACCAGCCTGTCTGCACAGCAGGATATGAGATCATGGAGGGTCCCCCCCAACCAGACAAAGATATAATGTGGGCACACATGGGGGGCTGAGTCATGGTATAGCACTTTAACGTAACCCTTTGTCTGTCAGAAGGAAGCACAACACACCTCAATGGGTTGACAAAGGATTAAAGCCCCACTGTGGTCAATAATGTTTTTTTCTATATGGTCCTTTGAACAACTTAAATTAATAATAAGAAAACGGTATATTTTATTTTTATTTATTTTTTGAGTAATAAGCTTTCCATTAGTTCCATTGAAAACACTGGCAGCTTTAGCTGCCATTCTGCAAATTGAAATTCCCTGTATGTTCAAAATCTCTTCCTACCACAGGAAGTCGATCAGCAAAAAAAAAAATGGTCAATCTCCTAGCCTATAGGTAATAAATTAGAAGTCGTATCAATTTCTTGTTTTGCTTTCTACAATCATTGTATACATTTTTTAAGCATATAAAAGAATATAAAAAGAATATATAGAAATCAAATTGATCTTGGTGCTTTAACACTAGAGGAACCCTGGTCTAAATGACCTCAACGTGATTTGATTAATGTAGGCAGCAGCTGAAGGTCAAGCTTATGGCAATACATTATGAAGATGAAGAAGAGAAGACCTGGTCCATGGACTGTCTAAGACAATATAAATAAGATGGACGGCAGGGTGTCATTACCTGGAAGGCGACGTTTTCATGTGTCCGGGATGACAGCATGACCGTAATACTGATCACAATGATGTGCGACATTCCAGACAGGATACTGATTATCAGACAGGAACGCATCCCCAGCGGCAGCATGGTGTACACGGAGAAAGTGATGTACAGGAAGAACGGGACCTGCACACAGACACAGGGTAAATATACACAGGAAGAACAGGACCTGCACACAGACACAGGGTAAATATACACAGGAAGAACAGGACCTGCACACAGACACAGGGTAAATATACACAGGAAGAACAGGACCTGCACACAGACACAGGGGTAAATATACACAGGAAGAACAGGACCTGCACACAGACACAGGGGTAAATATACACAGGAAGAACAGGACCTGCACACAGACACAGGGGTAAATATACACAGGAAGAACAGGACCTGCACACAGACACAGGGTAAATATACACAGGAAGAACAGGACCTGCACACAGACACAGGGGTAAATATACAGGAAGAACAGGACCTGCACGCAGACACAGGGTAAATATACACAGGAAGAACAGGACCTGCGCACAGACACAGGGGTAAATATACACAGGAAGAACAGGACCTGCACACAGACACAGGGGTAAATATACACAGGAAGAACAGGACCTGCGCACAGACACAGGGGTAAATATACACAGGAAGAACGGGACCTGCACACAGACACAGGGTAAATATACACAGGAAGAACAGGACCTGCACACAGACACAGGGGTAAATATACACAGAAAGAACAGGACCTGCACACAGACACAGGGGTAAATATACACAGAAAGAACAGGACCTGCGCACAGACACAGGGGTAAATATACACAGAAAGAACAGGACCTGCACACAGACACAGGGGTAAATATACACAGAAAGAACAGGACCTGCACACAGACACAGGGGGAAATATACACAGGAAGAACAGGACCTGCGCACAGACACAGGGGTAAATATACACAGGAAGAACAGGACCTGCACACAGACACAGGGGTAAATATACACAGGAAGAACAGGACCTGCACACAGACACAGGGTAAATATACACAGGAAGAACAGGACCTGCACACAGACACAGGGGTAAATATACACAGAAAGAACAGGACCTGCACACAGACACAGGGGTAAATATACACAGGAAGAACGGGACCTGCACACAGACACAGGGTAAATATACACAGGAAGAACAGGACCTGCACACAGACACAGGGTAAATATACACAGGAAGAACGGGACCTGCACACAGACACAGGGTAAATATACACAGGAAGAACAGGACCTGCGCACAGACACAGGGGTAAATATACACAGGAAGAACGGGACCTGCACACAGACACAGGGGTAAATATACACAGGAAGAACAGGACCTGCACACAGACACAGGGGTAAATATACACAGGAAGAACGGGACCTGCACACAGACACAGGGTAAATATACACAGGAAGAACGGGACCTGCACACAGACACAGGGGTAAATATACACAGGAAGAACAGGACCTGCACACAGACACAGGGGTAAATATACACAGGAAGAACAGGACCTGCACACAGACACAGGGGTAAATATACACAGGAAGAACAGGACCTGCACACAGACACAGGGGTAAATATACACAGGAAGAACGGGACCTGCACACAGACACAGGGTAAATATACACAGGAAGAACAGGACCTGCACACAGACACAGGGTAAATATACACAGGAAGAACGGGACCTGCACACAGACACAGGGGTAAATATACACAGGAAGAACAGGACCTGCACACAGACACAGGGGTAAATATACACAGGAAGAACAGGACCTGCACACAGACACACGGGTAAATATACACAGGAAGAACGGGACCTGCACACAGACACAGGGTAAATATACACAGGAAGAACAGGACCTGCACACAGACACAGGGTAAATATACACAGGAAGAACGGGACCTGCACACAGACACAGGGTAAATATACACAGGAAGAACGGGACCTGCACACAGACACAGGGGTAAATATACACAGGAAGAACGGGACCTGCACACAGACACAGGGTAAATATACACAGGAAGAACAGGACCTGCACACTGACACAGGGGTAAATATACACAGGAAGAACAGGACCTGCACACAGACACAGGGGTAAATATACACAGGAAGAACAGGACCTGCGCACAGACACAGGGGAAAATATACACAGGAAGAACAGGACCTGCACACAGACACAGGGGAAAATATACACAGAAAGAACGGGACCTGCGCACAGACACAGGGGTAAATATACACAGGAAGAACGGGACCTGCACACAGACACAGGGGTAAATATACACAGGAAGAACAGGACCTGCACACAGACACAGGGGTAAATATACACAGGAAGAACAGGACCTGCGCACTGACACAGGGGTAATATACACAGGAAGAACAGGACCTGCGCACAGACACAGGGGTAAATATACACAGAAAGAACAGGACCTGCACACAGACACAGGGGTAAATATACACAGAAAGAACAGGACCTGCGCACTGACACAGGGGTAATATACACAGCAAGAACAGGACCTGCACACAGACACAGGGGTAAATATACACAGGAAGAACAGGACCTGCGCACAGACACAGGGGTAAATATACACAGGAAGAACAGGACCTGCACACAGACACAGGGTAAATATACACAGGAAGAACAGGACCTGCGCACAGACACAGGGGAAAATATACACAGGAAGAACAGGACCTGCACACTGACACAGGGGTAAATATACACAGGAAGAACAGGACCTGCACACAGACACAGGGGTAAATATACACAGGAAGAACAGGACCTGCACACAGACACAGGGTAAATATACACAGGAAGAACGGGACCTGCACACTGACACAGGGTAAATATACACAGGAAGAACAGGACCTGCACACTGACACAGGGGTAAATATACACAGGAAGAACAGGACCTGCACACAGACACAGGGGTAAATATACACAGGAAGAACAGGACCTGCGCACAGACACAGGGGAAAATATACACAGGAAGAACAGGACCTGCACACAGACACAGGGGTAAATATACACAGGAAGAACAGGACCTGCACACAGACACAGGGGTAAATATACACAGGAAGAACAGGACCTGCACACAGACACAGGGTAAATATACACAGGAAGAACGGGACCTGCACACAGACACAGGGTAAATATACACAGGAAGAAGAGGACCTGCGCACAGACACAGGGGAAATATACACAGGAAGAACAGGACCTGCACACAGACACAGGGGTAAATATACACAGGAAGAACAGGACCTGCGCACAGACACAGGGGTAAATATACACAGGAAGAACAGGACCTGCACACAGACACAGGAGAAATATACACAGGAAGAACAGGACCTGCGCACAGACACAGGGGTAAATATACACAGGAAGAACAGGACCTGCACACAGACACAGGGTAAATATACACAGGAAGAACAGGACCTGCGCACAGACACAGGGGGAAATATACACAGGAAGAACAGGACCTGCACACAGACACAGGGTAAATATACACAGGAAGAACAGGACCTGCACACAGACACAGGAGAAATATACACAGGAAGAACAGGACCTGCGCACAGACACAGGGGTAAATATACACAGAAAGAACAGGACCTGCACACAGACACAGGGTAAATATACACAGGAAGAACAGGACCTGCGCACAGACACAGGGGGAAATATACACAGGAAGAACAGGACCTGCACACAGACACAGGGTAAATATACACAGGAAGAACGGGACCTGCGCACAGACACAGGGGAAATATACAGAGGAAGAACAGGACCTGCGCACAGACACAGGGGAAATATACAGAGGAAGAACAGGACCTGCGCACAGACACAGGGTAAATATACACAGAAAGAACAGGACCTGCACACAGACACAGGGGAAATATACACAGGAAGAACAGGACCTGCGCACAGACACAGGGTAAATATACACAGGAAGAACAGGACCTGCGCACAGACACAGGGTAAATATACACAGGAAGAACAGGACCTGCACACAGACACAGGGTAAATATACACAGGAAAAACAGGACCTGCGCACAGACACAGGGTAAATATACACAGGAAGAACAGGACCTGCACACAGACACAGGGTAAATATACACAGGAAGAACAGGACCTGCGCACAGACACAGGGGTAAATATACACAGGAAGAACAGGACCTGCACACAGACACAGGGTAAATATACACAGGAAGAACAGGACCTGCACACAGACACAGGGGTAAATATACACAGGAAGAACAGGACCTGCACACAGACACAGGGGTAAATATACACAGGAAGAACAGGACCTGCGCACAGACACAGGGATAAATATACACAGAAAGAACAGGACCTGCACACAGACACAGGGGTAAATATACACAGAAAGAACAGGACCTGCACACAGACACAGGGGTAAATATACACAGAAAGAACAGGACCTGCGCACTGACACAGGGGTAAATATACACAGAAAGAACAGGACCTGCACACAGACACATGGGAAATATACACAGAAAGAACAGGACCTGCACACAGACACAGGGGTAAATATACACAGGAAGAACAGGACCTGCACACAGACACATGGGAAATATACACAGAAAGAACAGGACCTGCGCACAGACACAGGGGTAAATATACACAAGAAAGAACAGGACCTGCACACAGACACAGGGGTAAATATACACAGGAAGAACAGGACCTGCGCACAGACACAGGGTAAATATACACAGGAAGAACAGGACCTGCACACAGACACAGGGGTAAATATACACAGGAAGAACAGGACCTGCGCACAGACACAGGGTAAATATACACAGGAAGAACGGGACCTGCACACAGACACAGGGGTAAATATACACAGGAAGAACGGGACCTGCACACAGACACAGGGTAAATATACACAGGAAGAAGAGGACCTGCGCACAGACACAGGGGAAAATATACACAGGAAGAACGGGACCTGCACACAGACACAGGGTAAATATACACAGGAAGAACAGGACCTGCACACAGACACAGGGGTAAATATACACAGAAAGAACAGGACCTGCACACAGACACAGGGGTAAATATACACAGGAAGAAGAGGACCTGCACACAGACACAGGGTAAATATACACAGGAAGAACAGGACCTGCACACAGACACAGGGTAAATATACACAGGAAGAACAGGACCTGCGCACAGACACAGGGTAAATATACACAGAAAGAACAGGACCTGCACACAGACACAGGGGTAAATATACACAGAAAGAACAGGACCTGCACACAGACACAGGGGTAAATATACACAGGAAGAACAGGACCTGCGCACAGACACATGGGAAATATACACAGGAAGAAGAGGACCTGCACACAGACACAGGGGTAAATATACACAGAAAGAACAGGACCTGCGCACAGACACAGGGGAAAATATACACAGGAAGAACGGGACCTGCGCACAGACACAGGGTAAATATACACAGGAAGAACAGGACCTGCGCACAGACACAGGGGTAAATATACACAGGAAGAACAGGACCTGCACACTGACACAGGGGTAAATATACACAGAAAGAACAGGACCTGCGCACAGACACAGGGAGAAATATACACAGGAAGAACAGGACCTGCACACAGACACATGGGAAATATACACAGAAAGAACAGGACCTGCGCACAGACACAGGGGTAAATATACACAAGAAAGAACAGGACCTGCACACAGACACAGGGGTAAATATACACAGGAAGAACAGGACCTGCGCACAGACACAGGGTAAATATACACAGGAAGAACAGGACCTGCACACAGACACAGGGGTAAATATACACAGGAAGAAGAGGACCTGCACACAGACACAGGGTAAATATACACAGGAAGAACAGGACCTGCACACAGACACAGGGGTAAATATACACAGAAAGAACAGGACCTGCACACAGACACAGGGGTAAATATACACAGGAAGAAGAGGACCTGCACACAGACACAGGGTAAATATACACAGGAAGAACAGGACCTGCACACAGACACAGGGGTAAATATACACAGAAAGAACAGGACCTGCACACAGACACAGGGTAAATATACACAGGAAGAAGAGGACCTGCACACAGACACAGGGGTAAATATACACAGAAAGAACAGGACCTGCACACAGACACAGGGGTAAATATACACAGGAAGAAGAGGACCTGCACACAGACACAGGGGTAAATATACACAGAAAGAACAGGACCTGCGCACAGACACAGGGGAAAATATACACAGGAAGAACAGGACCTGCGCACAGACACAGGGGTAAATATACACAGGAAGAACGGGACCTGCGCACAGACACAGGGTAAATATACACAGGAAGAACAGGACCTGCGCACAGACACAGGGGTAAATATACACAGAAAGAACAGGACCTGCACACAGACACAGGGGTAAATATACACAGGAAGAACAGGACCTGCACACAGACACAGGGGTAAATATACACAGGAAGAACAGGACCTGCACACAGACACAGGGGTAAATATACACAGAAAGAACAGGACCTGCACACAGACACAGGGGTAAATATACACAGAAAGAACAGGACCTGCACACAGACACAGGGGTAAATATACACAGAAAGAACAGGACCTGCGCACTGACACAGGGGTAAATATACACAGAAAGAACAGGACCTGCGCACAGACACAGGGGTAAATATACACAGGAAGAACGGGACCTGCACACAGACACAGGGGTAAATATACACAGAAAGAACAGGACCTGCACACAGACACAGGGGTAAATATACACAGGAAGAAGAGGACCTGCACACAGACACAGGGGTAAATATACACAGAAAGAACAGGACCTGCGCACAGACACAGGGGAAAATATACACAGGAAGAACGGGACCTGCGCACAGACACAGGGTAAATATACACAGGAAGAACAGGACCTGCGCACAGACACAGGGGTAAATATACACAGGAAGAACAGGACCTGCACACTGACACAGGGGTAAATATACACAGAAAGAACAGGACCTGCACACAGACACATGGGAAATATACACAGAAAGAACAGGACCTGCGCACAGACACAGGGGTAAATATACACAAGAAAGAACAGGACCTGCACACAGACACAGGGGTAAATATACACAGGAAGAACAGGACCTGCGCACAGACACAGGGTAAATATACACAGGAAGAACAGGACCTGCACACAGACACAGGGGTAAATATACACAGGAAGAAGAGGACCTGCACACAGACACAGGGTAAATATACACAGGAAGAACAGGACCTGCACACAGACACAGGGGTAAATATACACAGAAAGAACAGGACCTGCACACAGACACAGGGGTAAATATACACAGGAAGAAGAGGACCTGCACACAGACACAGGGTAAATATACACAGGAAGAACAGGACCTGCACACAGACACAGGGGTAAATATACACAGAAAGAACAGGACCTGCACACAGACACAGGGTAAATATACACAGGAAGAAGAGGACCTGCACACAGACACAGGGGTAAATATACACAGAAAGAACAGGACCTGCACACAGACACAGGGGTAAATATACACAGGAAGAAGAGGACCTGCACACAGACACAGGGGTAAATATACACAGAAAGAACAGGACCTGCGCACAGACACAGGGGAAAATATACACAGGAAGAACGGGACCTGCGCACAGACACAGGGTAAATATACACAGGAAGAACAGGACCTGCGCACAGACACAGGGGTAAATATACACAGAAAGAACAGGACCTGCACACAGACACAGGGGTAAATATACACAGGAAGAACAGGACCTGCACACAGACACAGGGGTAAATATACACAGGAAGAACAGGACCTGCGCACAGACACAGGGTAAATATACACAGGAAGAACAGGACCTGCACACAGACACAGGGGTAAATATACACAGAAAGAACAGGACCTGCGCACTGACACAGGGGTAAATATACACAGAAAGAACAGGACCTGCGCACAGACACAGGGGTAAATATACACAGGAAGAACAGGACCTGCACACAGACACATGGGAAATATACACAGAAAGAACAGGACCTGCACACAGACACAGGGGTAAATATACACAGGAAGAACAGGACCTGCACACAGACACATGGGAAATATACACAGAAAGAACAGGACCTGCGCACAGACACAGGGGTAAATATACACAAGAAAGAACAGGTCCTGCACACAGACACAGGGGTAAATATACACAGGAAGAACAGGACCTGCGCACAGACACAGGGTAAATATACACAGGAAGAACAGGACCTGCGCACAGACACAGGGGTAAATATACACAGGAAGAACAGGACCTGCACACAGACACAGGGGTAAATATACACAGGAAGAAGAGGACCTGCACACAGACACAGGGTAAATATACACAGGAAGAACAGGACCTGCACACAGACACAGGGTAAATATACACAGGAAGAACAGGACCTGCGCACAGACACAGGGTAAATATACACAGGAAGAACAGGACCTGCACACAGACACAGGGGTAAATATACACAGGAAGAAGAGGACCTGCACACAGACACAGGGTAAATATACACAGGAAGAACAGGACCTGCACACAGACACAGGGGTAAATATACACAGAAAGAACAGGACCTGCACACAGACACAGGGGTAAATATACACAGGAAGAAGAGGACCTGCACACAGACACAGGGGTAAATATACACAGAAAGAACAGGACCTGCACACAGACACAGGGGTAAATATACACAGGAAGAAGAGGACCTGCACACAGACACAGGGGTAAATATACACAGAAAGAACAGGACCTGCGAACAGACACAGGGGAAAATATACACAGGAAGAACGGGACCTGCGCACAGACACAGGGTAAATATACACAGGAAGAACAGGACCTGCGCACAGACACAGGGGTAAATATACACAGGAAGAACAGGACCTGCACACTGACACAGGGGTAAATATACACAGAAAGAACAGGACCTGCACACAGACACATGGGAAATATACACAGAAAGAACAGGACCTGCGCACAGACACAGGGGTAAATATACACAGAAAGAACAGGACCTGCACACAGACACAGGGGTAAATATACACAGAAAGAACAGGACCTGCGCACAGACACAGGGGTAAATATACACAGGAAGAACAGGACCTGCACACAGACACAGGGGTAAATATACACAGGAAGAACAGGACCTGCACACAGACACAGGGGAAATATACACAGGAAGAACAGGACCTGCACACAGACACAGGGGTAAATATACACAGGAAGAACAGGACCTGCACACAGACACAGGGTAAATATACACAGGAAGAACAGGACCTGCGCACAGACACAGGGGTAAATATACACAAGAAAGAACAGGACCTGCACACAGACACAGGGGTAAATATACACAGGAAGAAGAGGACCTGCACACAGACACAGGGTAAATATACACAGGAAGAACAGGACCTGCACACAGACACAGGGGTAAATATACACAGAAAGAACAGGACCTGCACACAGACACAGGGGTAAATATACACAGGAAGAAGAGGACCTGCACACAGACACAGGGTAAATATACACAGGAAGAACGGGACCTGCGCACAGACACAGGGGTAAATATACACAGGAAGAACGGGACCTGCACACAGACACAGGGGTAAATATACACAGGAAGAACAGGACCTGCACACAGACACAGGGGTAAATATACACAGAAAGAACAGGACCTGCACACAGACACAGGGTAAATATACACAGGAAGAAGAGGACCTGCACACAGACACAGGGGTAAATATACACAGAAAGAACAGGACCTGCACACAGACACAGGGGTAAATATACACAGGAAGAAGAGGACCTGCACACAGACACAGGGGTAAATATACACAGAAAGAACAGGACCTGCGCACAGACACAGGGGAAAATATACACAGGAAGAACGGGACCTGCACACAGACACAGGGTAAATATACACAGGAGGAACGGGACTTGCGCACAGACACAGGGGTAAATATACACAGGAAGAACGGGACCTGCACACAGACACAGGGGTAAATATACACAGAAAGAACAGGACCTGCACACAGACACAGGGGTAAATATACACAGAAAGAACAGGACCTGCACACAGACACAGGGGTAAATATACACAGGAAGAACAGGACCTGCACACAGACACAGGGGTAAATATACACAGGAAGAACAGGACCTGCACACAGACACAGGGGAAATATACACAGGAAGAACAGGACCTGCACACAGACACAGGGGTAAATATACACAGGAAGAACAGGACCTGCACACAGACACAGGGTAAATATACACAGAAAGAACAGGACCTGCACACAGACACAGGGGTAAATATACACAGGAAGAACAGGACCTGCGCACAGACACAGGGGGAAATATACACAGGAAGAACAGGACCTGCGCACAGACACAGGGGTAAATATACACAGGAAGAACAGGACCTGCGCACAGACACAGGGGGAAATATACACAGGAAGAACAGGACCTGCACACAGACACAGGGGTAAATATACACAGGAAGAACAGGACCTGCACACAGACACAGGGATAAATATACACAGAAAGAACAGGACCTGCACACAGACACAGGGTAAATATACACAGGAAGAACAGGACCTGCGCACAGACACAGGGTAAATATACACAGAAAGAACGGGACCTGCGCACAGACACAGGGGAAAATATACACAGGAAGAACAGGACCTGCACACAGACACAGGGTAAATATACACAGGAAGAACAGGACCTGCACACAGACACAGGGTAAATATACACAGAAAGAACGGGACCTGCACACAGACACAGGGGTAAATATACACAGGAAGAACAGGACCTGCGCACAGACACAGGGGTAAATATACACAGGAAGAACAGGACCTGCGCACAGACACAGGGGTAAATATACACAGAAAGAACAGGACCTGCGCACAGACACAGGGGTAAATATACACAGGAAGAACAGGACCTGCACACAGACACAGGGGTAAATATACACAGGAAGAACAGGACCTGCACACAGACACAGGGTAAATATACACAGGAAGAACGGGACCTGCACACAGACACAGGGGTAAATATACACAGGAAGAACAGGACCTGCGCACAGACACAGGGGTAAATATACACAGAAAGAACAGGACCTGCACACAGACACAGGGGTAAATATACACAGGAAGAACAGGACCTGCACACAGACACAGGGGTAAATATACACAGAAAGAACAGGACCTGCACACAGACACAGGGGTAAATATACACAGAAAGAACAGGACCTGCGCACAGACACAGGGGTAAATATACACAGGAAGAACAGGACCTGCACACAGACACAGGGGTAAATATACACAGGAAGAACGGGACCTGCACACAGACACAGGGGTAAATATACACAGGAAGAACAGGACCTGCACACAGACACAGGGGTAAATATACACAGGAAGAACGGGACCTGCACACAGACACAGGGGTAAATATACACAGAAAGAACGGGACCTGCACACTGACACAGGGGAAATATACACAGGAAGAACAGGACCTGCACACAGACACAGGGGTAAATATACACAGGAAGAACGGGACCTGCACACAGACACAGGGTAAATATACACAGGAAGAACAGGACCTGCGCACAGACACAGGGGAAAATATACACAGAAAGAACGGGACCTGCGCACAGACACAGGGTAAATATACACAGGAAGAACAGGACCTGCACACAGACACAGGGGTAAATATACACAGGAAGAAGAGGACCTGCACACAGACACAGGGTAAATATACACAGAAAGAACGGGACCTGCACACAGACACAGGGTAAATATACACAGGAAGAACAGGACCTGCACACAGACACAGGGGTAAATATACACAGGAAGAACAGGACCTGCACACAGACACAGGGTAAATATACACAGGAAGAACAGGACCTGCACACAGACACAGGGTAAATATACACAGGAAGAACAGGACCTGCACACAGACACAGGGGTAAATATACACAGGAAGAACATGGCTTCCTTTAAGCATATGCCTGCTGTATAACATAGCTAAAGCAAATCCCAGGATGGATTATGCACACACACTCATTATGTATATATATATATATATATATATATATATATATATAGTAAATAAAAAGTACATACATGTTCACATTTGAACGTCTAAAGCAAGTTAAAAAAACCTGCTTCCATCTCAGAGTTTCGAGAAAAACAGTTATTACACTGCACTCTGGGAAGCTAACCTGGGACGTGCAAATGTGCCCACAAATGCCTAGGCTGGATTAAACACAGGCTGAGTATCCAATCCATGTACAGCTGTTTCAAGCTTACTGGCTATCATCAGCATGGAGCGGGATCCCAGCTTGTGTTGTGGACTTTAGGAGTAGGTAGTTCACCACGACAATCATTTATAATATGGTGGGCAAAAGAGCGATAGAAGCCTCCACCGTACAGTAGTACAGGAAATAAATAGTATTATATATATATATATATATATATATGTATATATATATATATATATATATATATATATATACATACATACATATACATATATACATACATACATACATATATATCAGTTATACACAGTAGCCCTAAGTAGTAGATACAAATTCTGTCGAAATGGTTCATGATTAATGTCCGTGTTAGACTAGGTTTTGATTCCTTGCACGTTGCGCCCCCTGCCTAGGCTCCCATACATTTTCCTCCTCGCTCTACACTGCTCCATGGGAACGCTGGGCAGTGCCAGACACTTGTTATTCTGATACCCATTTTGTGACCCAGTCTGCACAGAGTGACACAGTTTTGGCAGGAGGTGTAGACGGGTCACAGCCTGACTGTAGCGGCAGACAATGGCCTATGTCAGAGGAAGCAGCCTCATAAACCTCCTCAGAATAAGTCTAGGCGCGCTAATAGGAAGGAATATCCATTTATTTGTGTATTTAATAACATCCATATGAATTTTATTTACCAAGCGAGTTGCTCTTTATCCTCAGCGTGCCATGATGGCGCCTCCAGGTACGACAGGATATTTATTTTCTTACATTAAAGCAGTGACGGGCTACCTATTTCACTCGAAGGCCTCATGTGCAGATGCTGCCCCCGACACAGAACTATGTGAGATAATTGGGCCGAACAGGCTAGCTGAAGAGCCAATCAGATCACAGCAGAGTTATTATTATAATTATATAGCGGCAATTATTTTATTATCCTTTATTTGCAGCCCGCCACTATATATCGCTATACAGGGGTTAAGTATGCGGCAAAAACAATTGTAACACATTTCAAAAGAATGGAGGGCCCTGTCTTTGACGTATATAGAGCATTCCGAAAGAACCGATACAAGATTAAGATTGTGTTAAGGTGAAACTTCCCCTTTAAGACAGTCAAGGTATTTTTCCATTTAATTGCAAGACCTCTCTGTGGGTAGGTGCTGCTCTCAGGTGGCTGTGAGGAGCTCCCCCCCCCCCCCTCTGTCATCCTATATTCACACTGTAATAAAATACTCAAGTATTTAAACCGTGCACAGTGGTTCCCTTTGTGTGTGTGCCCACAGCTGGGCCCTTTGTGTATTCAGGATGGACACCCCCTGGCTGAGCCCCCCGACCTGTCTTATACACCTGGACCTATAGCGCAGCACTGTGAGGCTACATATACCTTAAAGGATCTGTAAAGTGACTTATTTATGTCAGGATTACTATAATCCTATATTTAATATAGTTTGTAAAGTGTGCGTAACGCTTTAGGGGAGCGCATGCGCATTTTTCAAACTATATGTACAGAAAAAGCACGGCGCAAGCAGGGGGGGGAGAAAGAGACAGAGGGGGAAAGGGGGAAAGAGACACAGGGGAGGGAGGAGGGGAAAGAGACACAGGGGAGGGAGGAGGGGACAGAGACATAGGGGAGGGAGGGGAGGGGGAAGAGACACAGGGGAGGGAGGGGAAGGGGGAAAAGACACAGGGAAGGGAGGTGGCAAGAGACACCTGGGAGGGGGCAGGGATGAAGAGACACAAGGGAGGGAGGAGGGGGAGAGAGACAACGGGGAGGGAGGAGGGGGAAAGAGACAACGGGGAGGGAGGAGGGGGAAAGAGACAACGGGGAGGGAGGAGGGGGAAAGAGACAACGGGGAATGAGGAGGGGGAAGAGACAACGGGGAGGAAGGAGGGATGAAGAGACACAGGGGAGGGAGGAGGGATGAATAGACACAGGGGAGGGAGGAGGGGGAAAGAGAGACACAGGGGAGGGAGGAGTGGGAAAGACACAGGGGAGGGAGGAGTGGTAAAAACACAGAGGGGAGAGGGGGTAAGAGACAAAGGGGAGGGAAGAGGGGGTAAGAGACACAGAGGAGGGAAGAGGGGGTAAGAGACACAGGGGAGGGAAGAGGGGGTAAGAGACACAGGGGAGGGAGGGGAGGGGTAAGAGACACAGGGGAGGGAGGGGAGGGGGAAGAGACACAGGGAAGGGAGGTGGAGGAGGAGACACGGGGAAGGGAGGGGGAGGAAGAGAAACAGAGGAGGGAGGGAGAGGGGAGGAAGAGATACAGGGGAAGGGGGGGGGGGGGATATGTATTATCCTGTTATTTATGATGGGCAAACTACTAGTTTAATATAATGCTTTAAACGACCCATGTAGATTGGAGAAAAACTTCCTATATTTGTGAAATTAACAATATTAGCTGTGGGTAAAGTATTATTTTGTGGGTGTGTTCTGCTAACTTTTATTATCTACTAGCGAATTGCCCGTCAAAAAATGACGGCAATGAAATTGTAAGGTAGCTAATGCTGTTTAGTGTGTAATAATGAAATATATAATACATTAAAAAATGAATATACTTTACCTATTTTAAAGCATTGTGTGGAAGAGCTGTGAATGTGTTTTGATGTTGCTGCAGCATTAGTGGTGTGGATCTGCTGTGTAAGCGTGCTGAATGTGTGCAGTGTAACACTGTGCGTGCGCGAGCCCAAACCGTTAGCGTAGTCGTGTACTTCCGCATTGGCGTAAAATGGCGAGTAATGTGTGGTATACGTCTGTATCGGAATATCCGTAGGTGTTTTGTGGTGTTTTGCGAGTTTCTTGTGGTGTTTTGCGAGTTTAGAGTGCTGTAGCCTCGTTTTCGTTTTGTTCGGCGGCCATTTTTTCTCTCGCTTCGATTTTTTTTTAGTCTCTAAACTGTTTTATTTCGAGTAAAATCGAGGTGTAAGTTGTATTTTTGAGGTGCTGGGTGCTCCCTCTTGGTGTAGGTAAGTTTTTTATGTATGTGGTGTGTGTATGTATTGTGTTTTACATTTTGTAATGTTCGCGAGTTGCGTCCGAGTGTTGCGAGGCCGTAATGTGTGTGAACGTGTGTCGTATGTTGTTTGCGAGTGTCGTAATGTGTGTGTCGTACTGTTTGGGTTGCGACGTGAAGTTTGCGAGGGTCGCAGTTGCTGGCATGGAGCGCCTTCGGCGCTCCATGACAGCAACTGAGACCCTCGGGCAGTGCCCTCGCTACGCGAGAGTCGCGGCCCTCGCTTCAACTCGTTAGCAACAACTCGTACGCTCACAACTATATATGTGATTCAAGAGTATAAAGGAGGCTGAGGAAGATTTGCGAGATTTGCTGAGGAAGTTTGTGAGGGTCGCAGTTGCTGGCATGGAGCGCCTTTGGCGCTCCATGACAGCAACTGCGGCCCTCGCTTTGCGAGGTCCTCAGCTGCTGGCATGGAGCGCCTACGGCGCTCCATGCCAGCAACTGAGACCCTCGGGCAGTGCCCTCGCTTTGCGAGGGCCGCGGGCTCGCTACGCGAGCCCGCAGCGTTAGCAACAACTCGTACGCTCACAACTATATATGTGATTCAAGAGTATAAAGGAGGCTGAGGAAGAGGGATTTTGGTGTTTTATAGGTGAAATCAGCTAAGAATTCAGCACAAGACACCTTCCACTCCATCTCACAGGCTCATTAGAAGTATTGCATCATGGAAGCCTCCATGCACTAGCAAAGTCTGCTAAAATTAAGATTTCTCCAAAAATTATTTTATGCTTGTAATATACATAATGTCATCTAGTTGCGTACTTCACAAATATGAATATTTTTTTCTAATCAACAGTGGTCATTTAATATAGGTAAAATATTAAAAAAAATGACAGCCTAAAATGTATTATGTGTTATATGCAATTATGCTGCAGTGGGATCTACCATTTTTCTTTCTGCTGATTAACGTTATGAGGTGTATACAGGAAGATTATGTCCATACAATGGGGAAGTGGCAGCTAAGACTACCAGTGCTTTTAACTGAATCAATGAAAGAATCAGAAGTTTGCAAAGGCACATCCAAGAAAGTAGCAGATCGGATCAGCTGAGAAAAAAAACGGAATCTAGTAGTAATGAATAATTGCATATAATGTGAAAAATGCAAAAAAAAGTAAAT
The DNA here is from genome assembly GCA_027410445.1 of Discoglossus pictus. NCBI lineage: Eukaryota > Metazoa > Chordata > Amphibia > Anura > Alytidae > Discoglossus > Discoglossus pictus. Next base: position 14,882,034 of record CM050176.1, read on the forward strand.
TTGTCAAAAGATCGTGTAAGAGACAAAATGGCCACACTAGTCATTTTAATAACTATTAACTGCAGTTATATTTATGTTCAGATGTACTTTTCATTGCTGCATTAACTGGAACTTTGCTGTGTTAATTTAAGGTGAAAAAAATATGTAATTGTCCCTTTAATTCCAATAAATAGGTCACATAAGAGTTAGAGGTTCATGAGCATTAATTACTTATTAATTAATTACCTGGTCCCAGGTGTGGACGGTGACTGGATCATACACGAGGACGTAACCGATGGTCAGGAGGCAGACGTAAATCACCAGAGCGAAGACGCGCAGCCACTTACGCACAAAGGACTCCGTGTAAACCAGCACGTAGAGCGCCCCGAAAATCACCAGAGTCCCCAATACTGTGATTAGAAAGGCCAGGTGGTGAGACGGCTCCTGTAAGAGAGAGAAAGAGGACTAATGAGAGAGAGGACTAATGAGAGAGAGAAACAGGGGAGATAGAAAGAGCAAAGAAGAGAGAGAGGAAGAGAACTAGAGGGCAATGAAAAGATCAAAAGGTGAGAGAGACAGCAGGACAGAGAACAATGGGAGTGGGAGAGAAAGAAAGGGGAGAAGAGAGTGAGCAAGGGGTGAAAAAGAGGAGGGATAGAGAGAAAGCAAAAAAGATGGAGAGAGCAGCAAGGATGGAGAGAGAGCAGCAAGGATGGAGAGAGAGTGCCAAGGATGGAGAGACAGAGAGCACATGGATGGAGAGACAGAGAGCACAAGGATGGAGAGACAGAGAGCACTAAGGATGGAGAGACAGAGAGCACAAAGGATGGAGAGAGCGCCAAGGAATGGAGAGAGAGCGCCAAGGAATGGAGAGAGAGCGCCAAGGAATGGAGAGAGAGCGCCAAGGAATGGAGAGAGAGCGCCAAGGAATGGAGAGAGAGCGCCAAGGAATGGAGAGAGAGCACCAAGGAATGGTGAGAGAGCTCCAAGGATGGAGAGAGAGCGCCAAGGATGGAGAGAGAGCGCCAAGGATGGAGAGAGAGCGCAAAAGATGGAGAGAGAGCGCAAAAGATGGAGAGAGAGCGCAAAGGATGGAGAGACAGAGAGCACAAGGATGGAGAGACAGAGAGCACATGGATGGAGAGACAGAGAGCACAAGGATGGAGAGACAGAGAGCACAAGGATGGAGAGACAGAGAGCACATGGATGGAGAGACAGAGAGCACAAGGATGGAGAGAGAGCGCCAAAGATGGAGAGAGCGCAAAAGATGGAGAGAGAGAACGCGAAAGATGGAGAGACAGAGAGCGCAAAGGATGGAGAGACAGAGAGCACAAGGATGGAGAGACAGAGAGCACATGGATGGAGAGACAGAGAGCACAAGGATGGAGAGAGAGCGCCAAGGAATGGAGAGAGCGCCAAGGAATGGAGAGAGAGCGCCAAGGAATGGAGAGAGAGCGCCAAGGAATGGAGAGAGAGCGCCAAGGAATGGAGAGAGAGCGCCAAGGAATGGAGAGAGAGCACCAAGGATGGAGAGATAGCGCGAAGGATGGAGAGAGAGCGCCAAGGATGGAGAGAGAGCGCCAAAGATGGAGGGAGAGCGCCAAAGATGGAGGGAGAGCGCAAAAGATGGAGAGAGAACGCAAAAGATGGAGAGACAGAGAGCGCAAAGAATGGAGAGACAGAGAGCGCAAAGGATGGAGAGACAGAGAGCGCAAAGGATGGAGAGACAGAGAGCGCAAAGGATGGAGAGACAGAGAGCGCAAAGGATGGAGAGACAGAGAGCACAAG
>CM050176.1:14888800-14893800 GCA_027410445.1 Discoglossus pictus
CATTGCAATAATGTTGTTTTACCTGTAAACTAACAGATACAGTTTATGCCATATTGTGTTAGGGGGCAAGCAAGGGGTTAAACCCAAAGATTCTGCAAGAATTTATAGGGCCCCTCAGAGCAGGCCAGGTATCCACTCTCTGGCCTCAGATAGTCAATAAGTGATACCGCTACAGCAATACACAGGTCTGGGATATGAAGTGACCTAACCAGATAACCCACAGGCTCTGGTGTATCTAGGATGGGAGGGGGTTTAGGGTCTGGTGACAGGATGAGAAGGTCACACTAAGAATTCAGACCACTCTTACAGGGAGGGGAATTAGGTGGAATCTTTTTTATGTTAGTTAAATATATCTGTAAGAAGAATACAGTTCCCAGTCTGCTCTATACTAACTAAGGATGCATATGTCTTATTTTCCTGCTTCTCCATGACTGATGTCCTGATCTGAATTGCTAGGTGGGGAAATGAATATAAAGTCACAACCTGCAGATTGCTCATGTAAACTAAAGAAAGAGAATTAGGGGTGTACTGAGCCTCTCATCTCTGGGCCGTAACAATTAACATTGACCTATGTATATGAAATAAATTATCTGAATTTAACAAGAGGTTACCAATAAAGCATCTCAGAACAGATAAAACAAATACAAAACCAAATTTGTGTAATGTATCCTGTGTCGGCTCTGAAGGGAAGTCCTGAAGGGAGAAATTATATTCTACAATGCTTTGCAAATGGTGAAAAATGTGTAGCATGTAATAAGTGACTGTGACTGTAGATGCACTACCGAATATTGCTGTTTTCTTTTTACCATTGACATTTTTCTTGAACTTAAAATTTTATGAATAAAAATACAAAAAAAAAACACAAACCAGACAAGTATGAACCAAAATAATACTGTAGTACACAATAGTAAGTAATAAAAAATGATATAGTATAATAATAAAAAAGAAAAAAAGAAAAGAACAGCGCATTAGCTAAAATACCCCACTAAACACAGCAGATAGGTGGGACAGTTAAATCGGATCCAGCAGTCTAATCTTACGTACATGTTTAAGAAGATTCATGTACCATAGTCTGTGCTACCATAGTCTTACATAGTTACCTAACCTGGATTAGGATTATTTTTTATAGAGTACATATGAATCACCCTTCTGGATTGCTACCACCTTCTGGGTCGTTACTGTGTTGTGGGAGAGAGAGAAGGTGATGAGAGAGGGGGATAGAAGAAGGTCACTAGCAGAGCGAAGAGGGCGTGTGGGGAGTATTTGGAGATGAAAGCAGAGATGTAAGAGGGTGCAGTGTTGTTGAGGGCTTTGTAAGTTAGGGTCATGATTTTAAATTTTATTCTGGGGGTTACAGGAAGCCAGTGGAGTGATTGACAGAGAGGAGCTGCCGAGATGTAGCGTTTAGGACGGTAGAGGAGTCTAGCGGAGGCGTTCAAGAAGGATTGAAGGAGGGATAGACAGGTGGTGGGTAGGCCAGCCGGAAGTGAGTTGCAGTAGTCAAGACTGGATATGATGAGAGAGTGTATAAGAATCTTAGTTGTGTCTTGTGTAAGGTAGTGACGTATTTTGGAATTTTTTTAAATTTAAGACAAGATTTTGTTAGTGACTGTACGTGAGGGATGAAGGAGAGGGTGGGGTCCAACAGAACCCCAAGACAACGGGCTTGGGAGGTGGGAGTGATGATCCTATGATATCAAAGGTTTAAAAACATTTATTTATTTATTGATAAGAGAGATCCAGGAACTTTCATTGCAGCCAGATGTTCAAACCACTGAGCTATCCGTCCACATGACTCAGGTAAGTATGGTCACATATGGTCAACTGGACAAATGCCACCGGATCTTTCAATACATCTCATAAAGAAAGCCTAGAATAGAGTATGATGTAGCCGAGTAAATCTCATAGGAGATGAGCATTGTCCAATAGTTAAGTGATATATGCTGCTGAAGGACAAAGTCAATTACTAAAACTGCAAACATTTAGAACTGCAGCTGTAGTTAGTTTGACCCGTAACTGGCAAATCAGGCAAGCTCTAGGACTTCTATACAGAGAGTTAACGGACCAGTTCAATAAAAAAAAGTATGTTTCAAAAAAATAATATTAGCAGCTGTGTAAAAAGTCTTTTTAAGGAATTTTTGAAGTACAGGAATCCATTTTGTGTTAGCCACAACACGCACCCTCATGATTCAGCTCAGAGGAAGTGATGTGACAATCAATGGAGAGAAGGGGGGGCGGGAGGGAACAGAGTTATTGTAAAGAGACACGGATAAGATGAAATAGGCACAAGTTGATCTTTAGTTAGCCCTGAAGCCGACCTTGCATCATTCACTGCAACAGGAATGGAACCACTCATCTCAAACACACAACTTCCACGAATATATCATGGATGCCTCTAAGATTTTGAAGAGGCATCCATGTTTATTTTTTTCTCATTAAGAACTTGGAACTTGCCCTATAAGCAGAATGTTATGTGTGGGATGGAGCTGCTCATTGAAGACATTGATGGTGTCAGCAGGTCCAGACACACATGCTCAGACACGCTCCCACCTCTCTAATTAACTGCCAACTACAACCCACATTATGTAGTGGGGGTGGGAGCGTGCCCGTGCCTGCGCAGCTGGACCGTGAGTGACATCAGCGTCTACAGCCCTCATACCAAATAATTTCTGTTGCTGCAGTAAAACAGGCTTGACTCGCTAGATTATGGCAGTGTCTTGTACCATTGATTTATTTTTTTTATTGCAAAGCAGTGAATATATAATATTAACACACAATGTAATTGCAGAACAAAGTACGATTTTGATCAAATTTAAAAATATAAACAGCTTTTCCACCTGATCTCCAAGACTCTACCTGATGAATCAGAGCAATTTGGGTCAGTTCAACTACTCTTAAAATTGACTTTTCCACCTCCTCTTGTACCAGTCGGTCTGAAGGAAATTTAGCTTATGCTGAATACCCCTTTTAGCGCTGTACATGCGTTCCTGCATGTAGGAGCGCTATGTGAATCAGCGCTAAACAGGACGTTTTAATTCCATATCGCTGAAAAAGCGCCATGGCGGGGAAAAAAGTGCAAAGCGGGGATTTAAAAAATGTTTCAACTCAATTTGGCGCCAAAACCACACTGTCTTGAGATTTAGCACTAGGCAGGGAATTTAAAAACCGCGCTATAGCGAATCAGCGCTATGAGGGGAAGCGCAAAGCGTGGTGTATATATATATATATATATATATATCACATATTATAATTGTTGAACTACGTTGTCATGCTTTGCGTGGTGCGTACTGAAACTCGCTCATCGCCTGCGAGCCTTGCGTAGCGAGGCGAACCGGTAATGCACAGCATTAAAACTTGCAGCATTTGGGCGATGAGCGCCAAAGGCGCTCATAGCCTTCGAGCCTCACAAAGCGAGGCGAGCAGTGGAGCCAGAGAAACACTTAGGAAACGCGGGATCGCCTTAGGCTGCGGAACTTAGAAAGAAATAAAAATACGAGACACGGGACGTAGAAAAAAAAAAGTTACCGGCCGAAGCAGCGCAAAGCACAAAACATACACAAAAAATTAAAAATACAACAAAAACATCAAACACAGCCAGGATAAACGCAAATTTAAGTCGATTTCGTCGACTTTCGGCACTCAAAAATCAGCTAACCAACAAAAAAAATGGAGGGCAAAAAAAAAATTACAACGGGGCTACACGACCCTGGACCGCACAAAACACCGCCAACCACGTACCACTTGCACACTGGAAACTACGAGGTACAAAATACACTATTACAAAGGACGGCAAATGCTTGCGAACCGCGTAGAACATAGACATCACATGCTATTTTACAATCCTAACTTGCAACTAACAACATTACGCATCTACAGCAGCGCTTTACACAAATGACCCAACGGGTTGCCCTTGCGCACGCAGCCTACTTCTAATGCACAGTTGGGATAATCATAAAACTATCTCATCAGGGCAGCAACAGTCCCACTGGACATTATATGCTGCAGGACAATAACAAGAGATTGTAAGCTCTTCAGGCTATTGGTTGTTACATATATAAAATTAGAAAAATGTAAAGTATATTAATTTAGTATTCAATTAATATTTAGAAAAATATAGAGACGAGCAAAGGGACACGCAAGGAGAGGTTCGCAATGAGCGCCGAAGGTCCTTACAGTATAAAAAGCTTAACATTGTGTGCCAAACAGCATTGCCATGGCTTCAAATTTTATTAACCGTCATTTTTTGACGGGCAAGTCGATATATATATATATATATATATATATATATATATATATATATATACTTGTGTCGTTCAGTCGTATCCAACTCTCCATGACCTCATGTACCACAACACACCATGCTGATCCACTTGGTATTGATGGTAGAGATACTGGAGTGGGTTGCCAGTTCCTTCTCCAGTGGGCCACAGCATACAGCTCCTGGTATTTCTAGGTGGGGTCTCATCCATGTACTGACCAGGCCCAACAGTGCATGCCTTCAGGGTGATCTGACCTCTTGGGTTCCCTGACTGGAAACCGAACACAGGTCACATGGGTGAAAGCACCAAATCCTAACCACTGGACCACCCGGGAACCCATATACATCTATCTATCTATCTATCTATCTATCTATCTATCTATCTATCTATATATATATATATATATATATATATATATATATATATAGGAATGTTTGTGGCAGTGGAATAAATGGCAAAAACATTTAAAAAAGCAAAGAAAAAAAGCAAAGAAAAAAAGAAAAGATGTTGCTAACCTTTCGTGCTCATACCGATCTCTGAAATCACCTCATTATAAGGACAGGAATTGGCCGCCAACCAAAGCGCCTCCTGCGGCTCGAATATAACAGAAGATCGCAGAGCTGTTTAACTCTTTAGATGCCTGGGCCCTCTGGCAGCAAAAGCATTAAAGTGTTCTGAAGAACTACGCTTAAAAATAGGTTAAACTAAACAAATAAAATAGTTATATATAAATATTATTAA